>JAPKLY010000307.1:60843-159708 GCA_026898435.1 Prunella vulgaris
GACTTTAACCACACACATTCTCGTGCAGTTTCGTACAGAGCTATGATCTCTGAGTGATTTGACGATGTGGTCACCAAAGTTTATTTGACAGATCTCAATGAAATGGCTGTTCCACCACAGAGGAAAACATAACCCATTTGCGATTTTGCATTATGGGGATCAGATAGATAACCAGCATCAGCATAACCTATAAGTGTTTTGTCTTGGTGTCTTTGACAGAAAAGACCAAGATCTTGAGAACCTTGAAGATATCGTAAGATGTGTTTCACACCATTCCAATGTCTCCTTGTAGGGGAGGCACTGAACCTTGCAAGTAGATTGACTGCAAAGGCAATATCGGGCCTAGTGCAGTTTGCAAGATAGAGCAGTGCACCAATTGCACTTAGATATGGAACTTCAGGTCTCAATAGCTCTACGGTATCTTCTTTAGGTCTAAATTTGTCCTTTTCCAAATCGAGGGAACGGACTACCATTGGAGTGCTTAAAGGATGAGATTTATCCATATGGAATCTTTCCAACACTTTCTTTAGGTAAGCTGATTGGTGTATCAGTATTCCTTCAGGGAAATGCTCGATCTGCAGACCGAGACAGAACTTGGTTTTACCCAAAGTTTTCAATTCAAATTCAGTTTTTAAGATTGAACTTGCTTCTTCAATCTCTTTCCTTGTTCCGATAATGTTTAGAACATCCACATACACCGAGATGATGCAAAAACCATTAAGGGATTTCTTAGTAAAGACACAAGGAAAAACCTCGTTATTTACGTATTCCTTCTTCAGGAGGAATTCGCTTAGTCGATTATACCACATACGACCTGACTGTTTTAAGCCATATAACGAGCGTTGCAACTTAATGCTGAACATACTACGATGTTCGTTATTCCTCATTTGGGGAATAGTTAATCCATCAGGGATTTTCATATAGATGTCAGAATCTAATGATCCGTATAAGTATGCGGTAACAATGTTCATTAACTGCATTTAACTGCCAGGGATATATGGCGGAACTTTATAATACTAACAACAGGAGAATTTGTTTGATTACATCAAACTCAATAATGGGTCACTGCGAAAAACCCTTAAGCTGTTAATCTCGCTTTGTATCTCTCAACTTCATTTTGTTTCGTATTAATACCCATTTATATCCTTCAGGGATAAAATATTTAGGGGGTATGTACGATAGAACAAAACAGTTTATTTTGCGAGTCTAGCTCTTCCATATTTGCTTCTTTCTATTGCATCTAATCAAATTTAGATACTGGTACCAGATTTTAGAAAGAGCAACTATGGGTACGAATATGTTGTCGACAACAGTGATATGTTTGTCTCCTGTGTTTATTTAAGATTCATGTAAACCAGATCTTGATCATTTCCCATTGATCTGGGTGTTCCGCAATCCTAGTATTTTGATTGCTATGTGCACGTGCTTTTTACTAGGATTTTTCGTCTTCAGGACGAATCTCTTCAGGAGATTTCATTAGTGACTGAATATATTATTAGCATTAATACCATGGTTTTGTGTAAGGAGGTTCATTACGCTTCTGGCGTATAGGGGCATCCTTAACTATTCACAGTCACTTCATTTATAATCAGTAATGCATTTGATAATGCATCTGGCAGATTACTTGCTGATTATTGCAAGTTTATTTTCTTTTGAACTTTTGGTTCAAGTTTGACTAGTGCGTAGGCCTAAGTATTGAAGATTTTTTGTGTTCCACGTAATTTCACGGCATTTATTAATTGTGGTATTTTTCTCTCCCCCTAAGGCCGGAAATAGATCTTTGTCGAATGTGCAGTCAGCGAAACGGGCTGTAAACTGATCCCCAGTTAAAGGCTCGAGGTATTTAAGTATTGTGGAAGATACAAAACCGATGTAAATACCGAGTTTCGTTTGTGGGCCCATAGATATTCGCTTATGTGGTGGTATTGGAACATACACTGCACAATCGAATGTACGCAGATGGGAAATGTTAGGTTCATTTCCACGCACGAGTTGAATAGGGGAATATTCATGATATGCAGTTGGTCGGAATTGGATTAGTGATGATGCATACAAGATTGCATGCCCCCAACATGAAACAGGTAAGTTCATTTTTTGTAGTAGTGATCTAGCGATTAATTTAAGACGTTTAATTAATGATTCAGCTAGACCATTTTGAGTATGAACATGAGGGACCGAATGCTCCACTTTGATTCCCAGTGCCATGCAAAAATCATCGAATGCCTTAGAGGTGAATTCACCAGCATTATCCATACGAATGGATTTAATAGGATGATCTGGGAATTGAGATCTCAACAGGATGATCTGTGCAATAAGCTTTGCAAAAGCAGTATTGCGAGTGGATAGCATCGTTACATAAGTCCACCGAGTGGATGCATCTATTAGGACCATAAAATACTGAAATGGTCCAGATGCTGGATGTATTGGTCCATAAATATCTCCTTGAATCCGTTCAAGGAATTTAGGAGATTCAGTTCTTACTTTACTACTAGAAGGGCGAATTATGAGCTTACCCTTTGTGCAAGCATCACATATGTATTCATTAACAGAAGGGATTCTGTTGTGTGTTATGTTATGGCCAGATGAATTACATAGAATCCGACGCATCATGGATTGTTCTGGATGTTTTAACCACTTATGCCATAGTTTGAAAGAATTTGGATCATTAAATTTTAGATTAAGAGCTATATGGAGATTTGAGGGTCTGATGTATGTGTAATACAAGCCAGAAGAGAAAGATGGAAGTTTTTCGATGATGTCTTTACGACAATTTTAAATAGTGAGTCATTAACAGATATTCACTATTGTCCTCAGTATTTGTCTCAATGTGATAGCCATTCTGTCGAATGTCTTTGAAACTGAGGAGGGTACGCTTTGATTGTGGATACAATAAAGCATTTTCGATTATCAGCTCGGTACCCATAAGTAGAATGATCGAGGCTCTTCCGGAGCCAACAATTTGTATGTCGTCATCGGAAATAGTAGTGACACTTCCTTTCTTTTCGGTTAATATTTGGAAAAATTATCTATCTTTTAAGATAATATGTGTAGTAGCACTATCTACTAAGCACAAAACATTAATCTCCATAAGCACTTAAGTGTATGTTTTAGATACGTTTAGATATGAGGAATGCTAAGGAGAGCCAAGATTACAGACGCTGATTGATCAGCCGCACAAGGGATCACTTAGGTCCTACTTTATCAAGAACGTATTAAATTATGTAGTCAATAGTCATATGTTCACCCAAGAGGTCATCCTTTGTCTGTGACAAAACCTGCTTTGGGCAGGTCGGTGTGGTATGTTTCACCGTGATGAGCCTTCCCATTTTTATCTTTTAGCATAAGTTGATACGCCTCCACCAAATATTTTGGTGTACGACACTAGCGAGACCAATGGTCGTCGCATCCATACTTGTGATAGAGTTGCTTGTTCTGTGCATGTGAGCTCAATGGTTGATCTTGAGGTGCATTCTGTTCAGTTGCACTAGGTTGTGCATTGTTGCGACCTCTACCTCTTCCCCTACCACGGCCTCGACTTTGGGTCGATCTGCGTCCCCCACTCGCCTCATTTCCTTTTCCACGTTTACGGCCTCTAGAGTTCCTCCGAGTAGCATGTGCTTCAGGCACAGCTTGTGAGCCAACCGATCTAGTATTGTGATTTTTCATCAACAATTGGTTGTGCTTTTCTGCAACTAGAAGTGCAGAAATAAGGTCGGAGTGTGTGTGATACTCTTTGGCCCTGTACTGCAGCTGGAGTACAAGATTAATAGCGTGGAAAGTGGAAAGAGTTTTTCAATTAACTGATCAACAGTTATTGTTTCTTTACACAGCTTAAGCTGAGAAACTATGCGATGTAGGGCGGAGGTGTACTCCGTTACAGACTTGAAGTTTTGGAAACGAAGTGTTATCCATTCATGTCTGGTTTCGGGGAGGATCACATCGTGTTGTTGTTGGAATTGATCCTGGAGGGATTTCCATAACGTCGATTGATCTTTTTCAGTGAGGTATTCGTTCTTAAGATCTTTGTGAAGATGATGTCTTAAGAAAATTAGAGCTTGTGCCATCTGGGCAGGAGTGGATTTAGATGGTTGTCTAATTGTGTCAGTAAGGTCCTTAGAGGCTAAGTTGATTTCAACGTTGAGAGCTCATGTCAAAAAGTTATGGCAATCAAATGCCAATTTATCGAATTCACAATTGGTGATTTTTGACATGTTTTTGCTACAAAAATTAATAAATAAAAATTTATTAAAATTATTTGTTTGTAGCATTTAATAATTAAGGCTCAATCAATAAAATATTGCTAAGACAAAAAATTAATAATAGGGGGTATTTAATAAAGGATTGGGTGTATGACTTTATGAGACATTTATTAATGGGACTTGGACCCAAAAATAATTATTGGATAAAGCCTAAAAAAATTGATGATTTGGACTTTCATAATACCATTATGAATTAGAAAATTATTAATGGGACTTTAACCCCAAAAAAAATAATTGTTAGGATCCAAATAATTAGGATCGACTAAAATAAAGTGTCCAATCAATTAATTAAAAAAAATGGCCTAATTAATTATTTATTATATTTTTTTATTAAAGGGCTCGGCCCATTTTTATTAAGAAAGGCAGAGGCCCAAATAATATAATGAGGGCCCAAAACGTGGGAGCCCATTTAGGATTTTAATTAGCCCAAAACAAAAAAAATAAAAGGACCCAAGTTGAAATAAAGGGAAGGCCCATTTTGGATTAATATGCAGGCTCATCAAATGAAATGGAGGGACAGGCCCAAATTACAAATTAGGGTTTCTGTCTATTTTCAGATTGTGAGTTCCTGGTCAAAAGGCGGAGAAACAGGGATCTTAACCGCCCACGGAAAAAGTGCCGCCACACGTCACAAAGCCTGACGTCGGCGTCGTTCAGTCGTCGGCGCTAATCCGTTCAGGCGCCGTAGCCGCTCACTCTGCCATTGCAGATTCCATTTTCGCGGTTAGGGCAGACACCAAAGTGCCGTCTCGAGGATAGCGTCGCCGTCGCGTTTCATCGCCGACAGCCGTCACCGTTGACGACGTCGCAGCAGTCGTTATCGCGCAGAGGCGTCGCGGCCGTCGTCGCAGCAGCTTGCGTCGTAGCGCACAGCCGCCGTCGTGGCGCGAGACCGCGCTCACGCTGCCGCCGTCGCAGTCGGCGCGGAGCAGGGGTCATTTCAGCCGGTTCACCGCCGCTGCGCAATCAGAGGGCAGGCGTCGCACGCTTATCGCGGCGTTTACGCCGCTGCCGGCGTGCGTTGCGCTCATCGCACGGCTGTTCTATCACAGGTAAGTGGCGGTCGCGCCGCCGTGTCATCGGCCGCTTCAGGGGCCGTCGGCGTTTGCGAGAGATCGTTGCCTTCGCGAGATTATTGACGACAGGTAGGTTTCCGATTTGATTTGAGTTTTGGGCATTGTTTATTGAAAAAAGAATTTTCGATTTCATTTCGGCAATTTTGGAATCAAAACGGATTTTTTTTTCAGAATAGAGGTTAATGAAATCTAGGTTTCTCAATGTTCGTTCGATTGGAGACGATCGATTCTGGAAATTGGGTTTTGTTATGCAGTACCAAAACAACCAAAACAAAACAGTATAGCATAATAAATCCAGAAGGCATGACATACGTATACAATCCAGCATGTCCAAGCATGAATATAATATGCAATTTATACATATAATCGTAAGATAAGCATATTAATTGCAGGCACTGTATACTGAGCAGAATTTGATTAATAGCATAAGAAAAAAAATTGGCAGTGTATACATATATCAGGATCATGACAGGATGTACAGGTATATGCGCAAAAATATTATGTGATGCCTTTACCGATAGCAATGTATGGATCATATAATCAAATAATTATCAAAATATATTTGGACCACAACATAGGCATACTCATATATATCATATATACGAATCACATATATGCATCATCAACATATATTCATATTATCTCAGATTAAATATTAAATCACGAAACTTACTGTTTCAGCAATTTAATAAAATTAATCGCGATTGATTTGATCCTGAAAATAGCTGGAGCAATCCTCTAGTAAATCCTTATTGCTCGTAGAGACTCGTGCTGATAACGTGTTGTAATCTTGAGAGGAAAGCGTAAAGCAAAAGTAAAGACACAGTATTGATGACCCAGTTCGTCACAAAGTGACTACGTCTGGGGGCGACCAAGCCAGTAGATTATGCTAATATGAACTGCCGTTTACAATGATATCAATTACAGAATACATAGGAATGATAAGTATAAATAGAATACCTAACCCTAAGTCTTGTGGGCCTAAAGCCCACTGGACTATAATATATTATTATGTCCATATAATATATAATATATTAGGAATATATTATAACACATATGACGCTGTGAGAATCAAAAAGTACAGTTTGCAGAAATACACATACAAACAAAAGGGGATCATAATAGAATATTCATAAATTTTCACATATGATCAGCAAGCATAAAACCTGATATGAATTTAATGATATAATTGCAGAATAAGCATATTCAAGCCTAAACATGGATTTCTATTTTTCAGAAAACATAACAAAATAAAACTCACAATTATCGCTTAATTCCAAAAAAAATCTGATCAGGTGAGTTTTGAATTCGTTCCGAAAACTGCTGGAGCAATCCTCACGTGAATCCTTATTGCTCGTAGAGACTCGTGCTGATAACGTGTTGTAATCGAGAGAAAAGCGTAAGCATAAATAAAGAACACAGAGTTGTTAACTCAGTTCGTCACGGAGTGACTACGTCTGGGGGTATAAACTATAATCTGCCGTAAAAGTGTTTACAATATGGAATCATATGAAATACAAGGGTGTACGATACAATATATAGAAGTACCTAACCTTAACATCTAAGTCTTGTGGGCCTAAAGTCCACTGGACTATAATCTAATATTATGTCAACTTAATAATATAATATATTATACAATATATTATAACAATATCAACCAATTATTTACTGCACAATGAACACTTAAACAAAATTTGCATTATTAATGAAATAAAAGAAAAGAAAAATCAAATTAAAAGATGGGTCTGCACACAACAGGAGTGGCTTGAAACTTTCTTCCTCTGTTCAACCTATTTTTCAGTAGTAAAAATATGATAAATGAATTTTTTTTTTATAAAAAATATAAAAAATCAATTGATAATATACAACCAAAGTCTTTCCTTAATAATTATCCCCAATCCCTAAGGTCTCATTTGGTTGGTTATTTTATCTAATTTGATGTTTGATTTAATGGACAAAGATCCAAGATTAATAAAAAGCCCGAGACTAAAATTCAACTTAACTTACGAATGGATGATAAATTGTCTTAGGGAGGAGTTATAAAAATAATATATTGTATTTATCTTTACTTAAATGCTCTTCTTATATTGGGAAAAATGACCATAATTCACTTCATTTTTTTATGATATATAGGCAAGAATTGTCAATTACATAT
Source organism: Prunella vulgaris (assembly GCA_026898435.1). Taxonomy (NCBI): domain Eukaryota; kingdom Viridiplantae; phylum Streptophyta; class Magnoliopsida; order Lamiales; family Lamiaceae; genus Prunella; species Prunella vulgaris. The sequence goes on from JAPKLY010000307.1 coordinate 68,334, forward strand.
TTTTTTTTATTAGTATCTTACAATCTAAACATTCAAATTGAAATTATCTTACATTACTATATATCTTAATCCATCAATCAAAACATATTATTTAACTCACAAATAACTATCTCTAGATTATAATCTTGACTAATCTCAATTGAACCAAATGAGACTTAAGTGGATCATAATCAAAAGGAACTACCACTGCCTGGATTATAATCAGGATAATAGTGTGTATTTTAAAAAGACAAGCCTCCTAGGTAATTCGTTGCCACATTATTATCTGGGTAATGCTGAGGTCGTGCATTACTAGAGTAGAAACCATATGTAGTAGGAGAATATTGGTATTGGTAGTCCGCATTTGCGTAATCATAGCTTGGGTTGATCAAGTCTGTTGGTCTTCTGTACAAGCCCATCAATGGCGCCACATTCTCTGGTGTAGTGCCCAGAATATTGTAATGAGATGAAAGAACAACAGATTGGTCCCCAAGCGAATGATATTAGATATCATTCAGATCCCCCACACGTGGTGATTAATAGTAGTTAGGATATTGAGAATTTTGATCATAAACTTGGTTGTTGTGTGATGGGCCTTGATTCCAAACCGGTTGCAGTGGTTGTGGTTGACGAGTCATGAAATGACAGGAGTCCATGTTTTGTCCATCGTTAGAATAGGAAAAGTTCATAGCTGTATGACATTAAATATTTGGAAAACATCTGAGATATTTAAGTTTTTTTTTTTTCCCTAAATTTATTATCCTAATTATATGCAATTTTTTACTTTGTCATGCTTTATCCTGAAAACATCCTCTATTTTATTTTGATGTTGCATCTCGTGTTTCACTACATTTAATAACAAAGTGTAATAGATATAATTCAATTTGATGCATGAGAGCAATAAAATTCAGAACTTTCACTAGCCTTATCTCTAAGGGTATGTTTGGTTCATAAGATAAAAGTATCTATCCGTAAAAACATGCATGTTTTTTACAAATAGATACTTTTTTATCTTGCGAACCAAACATACCCTAAATGGAGAATTGCAACAATTAAAACGCGATTCTCAATATACCTGACATCGTGAAAGGAGTGTAGCAGAGGGCTCTCCATGTGGTGCGGAGAATGGTTGATACCTTTGTTCACATGGTTTTTTGAATTTGAGAGAGATGTCTGAATTTCTCAATACTGCATTGAAATAAGGAAAATCGTGGCTTGAGAATTATTTCATGCTCATTTAAAAGAATTGATCATTGAATTGTAAAAGATTCTAAAATTTTTATCCTAGATTCTTGATTTGAAGCTCACAATTTATCTCCTAATAAAGAAATTAATTAGTTACATCAAATATATGGGGAAAAATAAAATAAAATTTATAACATACGATCAATTAATATTTTAATTAACTATGACGACATTGACAAAATCAGAAGTAAATTAGAAAATGCACAAAACTGAAAGAAATTTCTTTACCTTTTTTGGGAGGATTTATGAAAAAAATGTGAAATAAAGGACACCTGGCCACCGGGCTCCTCACTTGAGTGAGTGACCCGGGTTCGATTCCCGTTAGAAATTAATAGGAGGGAGATATAAGGTTGGCTTGGAGATATGAGTGTACGGAGACTTGTGAACTAACTTCTAACTACTAACCACTAACATTTACCGATAAAAAAAAAAAAGGGAAATCAAAAATATTTTTAACTCAATAAATAGAGTGGATCATTGGAGTGATTTCTAAAACAGAATTTTGAAAAAAAAAATTTATTGATCTAGGTCAAGATAGCATCGAGGCAGTTGAAAAGGTCGATTAATCTTTTGAAAGATCTTTGTTACAGAAAAATGGTATGCTTTAGAGATTATTGAAAAAAAAAAATTATAGCGCAATCACAATAATGTTCCCATTTAAACCGAATATCGAATTTTCTTTATTAATATGGATAACTTAAGAGCGCGTTGAACTTTATTGTAAGGAATGGAGGACCCTTGTTCTCCAATTTATTATAATAAAATTATTTTTACTGTTCAAAAAAAAAAAATTAAGAGCGCGCTGGGACAGTTGTAAAGACCGATATAATAGGAAGAAGGCATGTTGGCGTCGTTATCTTCTATAAAGAAAAAATTATCTAAGTCTATGTAACATAATCAAGTTATTTTATTTTGGTTCAATTACGAAATATTACAAAAATAAGCACTATTTTCAAATTGGTTCAATATGCAAAAAAATAACTCTGTTATTCAACTTATATTTACATTGTTATGTAAAAATATTGTACCTATTTGAAAATAGTGCATTATTTTTGCATCAACCTGTGATTATTTTTTTTATTTTAATATCCTTGCATTCTCATATAAATCTGCTGAAATACATGAGCTCAATAACTATTTATCCCATATAAATTATATATCATTGCTAAAGTTTACTTTTATCATAAAAATAAATGAGTATTTGACATTGATTTGTTAATCAATTTTTTTCTCACATCTCCTAACATTTTATGGAATTTCTTCACTTTGGAATTTTATTTTGTAAAATAAACTCAATAATGAAAATTAAGTAAATTAATTTTTTATTTATTTTATAAATAAATAAATTAATAATATTATCAAAAATTTATATTGAATTATTAAAACTCAATGAAAATTTTAAAGACAAATCAATTGTGCAGCTATGTGAAACAAAATTTAAGAAAATGATAATAGTTGTCTGAAAAATTAAATAAAAGAATTGATTTCACGTCTCTCTAAAAATTTAAATTTTTAGATGAAATGGAAATTTTTCATAATATTAGAGCTTAACACGGCCGTGTCCTAGTTCGATTCTAGCTTAAAACAACTTCTATTATATTAAATATTTATCCACTTATTCGAGAGGAAGTTTAGAATTCATAGAAAATTTAGAATTCAACACATGAATGAGAAAGAGTGTTAAACTGTGTTTAGATATAGTAATTTTAAATCTAAGATATTTGAAAATTTTAAAAATTCATAAATTTCAAATGAAATGGATTTGTTAACTATTTTAAAATTTCTCTAATTTGAACTAGAGTCAAAACTTAGTATTTAAAATTCATCAATTTGAATATCGAACCCATATAAGTGAAGTGGATTTACATTGTGGATTTTAAAATTTATAGTCTCAGATCCCTCTATCTAAACACCACCTAAAAATAATTTAATTAACAAATTGATTCCACACTTCTCTAAAAACGCAAAGTCTAATATGCAATATTGCACCATACCCGACCCGTGCAATATCCCCAAATGAAAATTCGCGGATCCAATAAAACTTTTAAGGAAAATTCTCGCCACTCCCAGAATGTATACCACATGAACATATTTGTGTTACTGTAAGGTACAATGTGTGCTACTACATCTTAAACAGTTAATTTTATGTACTTTTAAAGTAACTATAAGAATAATAGGTATTTTTACAAGAACAGATATTTGTTTCTTAATTTATTTTTCATTTTATTATTAATATTATGTTGATAATATGTTGTTAATGTAATAATACCTTACATGTGTTACTATCTCGCCACTCCCATAATGTATACCACATGAACATATGCGTGCTACTGTAAGATAAAATGTGTGTTACTACATTTTAAAAAATTAATTTTTTGTACTTTTAAAGTAACTATAAGGATAATATATATTTTTATAAAAACAATATGTGTTTCTTAATTTATTTTTAATTTTTCTATTGATTTTTATGTTGATAATATGTTGTTAATGTAATAATACCTTACATCTGTTATTATATCTCGAAAGTCCCAAAATGTATACCACATAAACATATGTGTGCTACTGTAAGACAAAATGTGTGCTATTACATCTCAAAAAATAATAATTTCTATAAAAATCAATAAATATTTATGAAAAATGAATATTTTTTCTTATAATAATACACATATTGATCTTACATTGTATTAACATGTTTGTTTTCTACCAAAACAAATGAATATATGTAAAAAAAAAACATTTGCTCTTATAGTAGTACACATTTGACCTTATAGTAGCATAAATTTACTCATACAGTATCACCAACTGGAAGCGAAAATCCTGAAATTTAAAATTGCTCAAATCCGACCCGACCCGTTCAAGATCCGCGAATTTTGTTACTTTGACCCTATTGACCCGCGAATTTTCAAAATTTTCTTTTTTTGGCATATATTGCACTGTGCAATCTCCTCTAAAAATTGCAACTTTTAAATTTTATTGAATTCTTTCAATATAATCTCATACATATTGAATTTCTCAATAGATAATCCCATACATTATCTTAACGTTGTGGATTTAAAATAGTCTGAAATTTCTCTATCTAAACTTTTAGATATTACTGAATTCTTTCAATAGATAATTTTTATACATATCTTTACGCGATGCTTTTTTTTTCTGTTTACCTTTTTTTCACTTCCTATAAATCTCTTTTAAAAAAAATTTCTTTAATTCACTCTCCTCCATGTGTGACAGCTTAAGTGTCATTCCCCACCTATATATATAAATTCTATCTACGTATCAACACACATCGATAGAATTGAGGTACTAAAAATTGAGTTAAATAATACTACAAAGATGGTTGGAAGTAACCAGAGTATCAATTGGGAAGACGAAGGTGGATCTAATCATGAAATATCTATGTCAAATATTTTGAATGATCAATTTGCTCAAGATTATCTTAACGAGCAATCTATCCTCAATAATTTTAGCCTCTCTCACCTGCAGGTTCTCTCTCTCTCTCTCCCTCCCTCCCTCCCTCTCTCTATGTTTGGAATTTGCATAGCACTTTATTAGGAAAAAATATGTACATATTCTGCATTTAAGTATAAACTAAAACAAAAACTAAAACCATTTTTTTCTTAAATTTTTTATTTGCTTATTTTGAGAATTATTATATGAAACAAATTTAAACTTTTGTGACAATCAATTAAATAACTTTTATTTATTTTGAATTTGTAGGGAGGAAATGCAACAAATGAAAATTCCAATGAACAGTGTCCAATTGGATTGAGATTGGAGAAAACTCCTTCTTTCTTAGATTTTTTGCAAATGAGTGTGGCTAGCACAAAATCCCAAGAAGAAGCCAACACTAAGTTGAAAAGAGTTAAGGCTGGACATTTCCCAGCATCTTCTATTATGATCGGAAATTGGCAGGTATATATTACTCCCTCTGTTCCATAATTATTGACACATTTTTTTTTTCTGTACGTCTCACAATTATTTTTACACCCTATAAATACAAATTACTAATTTAAATTTATCCTCACAATATTCACATATTTACATAATTTGTCACTACTTTTATATTCAGTCCAACTAATTTTATTGTTTTAATAATATAACTTTATATATTATCCAACTTTTCTTAAAAATTGTGCATTTATTGAGGTCATCTCTGGGACGGAGAGAGTATATGAATAAAATTTTGTATTGTAATTGTCATGACTTTTGTATATATAATTCTTCTTACACTTGCATATGCATCTAAATGCATACAGAGGTTCAGTAAGCACGGAGGTGATATAACAGCAAAAATATACTACGCGAAGCACAAACTTGTATGGGAAATACTTCTGGAAGAAGCTGTGAAGTATAAGATGGAAATACAATGGTCTAATATTACTGCGATTAGGGGACTTATGCCTAAAGATCGCCCCGGAACTCTTGAAGTTGAGGTTAGACATTGCGACATATATTCATATATATACATACATGTGTATACCTATATATATATATATATATAACAAATCAATCATCCCAAAATCTGATCTTTTTATTTTATGTGAGCCGTATAATTTAATTGTATATTTAAACAATATATACCTTTTTTTTTTTAACAATGGATATGTTTTATGTGAACTGTGCAAGTTATGTATGATAGATTTTTCTGCAGCTGAGTCGACCACCTAAATATTTTCGAGAAGTTGGTCCTACACCAAAAAAACATACTGTTTGGCAAGACGCACTTGATTTCACAGAGGGGCAAGCCCCCATTTGGAGGTATTTATTGAGTTAAAAATATTTTTGATCCCGAAAATGTTAAATTTTTCACTAGTCATTCTAAGAAAGTAAAAAATATAAAAAATCTTGTAGTTTGGTATATAGTCAATTTGCATCCAATCTTAGCAAACCACTGGTTTTTTTACACATGTTTTATGATAATTTGAGAAATGTTTAAAGTCAAGGGACAATGTTCCAAAAATTAAATGACCTTATTGGAAAAATTGGATGTAAGATGAGCAATATGAAAAATGAAAGGATTAAATTGATTTTTTAAAACTAAATTATGATAATTTTCTAAATAGGGGAAAATTATAGAACAATATTTTTTCTCATTAATTGTTACTGAACTTTCATTTATTTTTGTTTATTATTCTATTTTAATTTCTGAATTTTTTTCTAATACACTTGGAGATATTTATTTAACTTTCATATATGTGATCACTATTTATTGATTGTTATTTAAATAAAATATTAATTAACTATATATTGTAAATTTGTGATTATCTTTTTTCTTGTATTTGATGTATTCTTCTTTAATCAGGAGACACATTGTGAGATTCAATCCTGGAATTTTAGATGAACATTACGAGAAGCTTATGTTATGTGACAAGAGACTCTTTGAAATGAGCATGAAACCATTCACAAGCTGTGTGTCTCCTTATTTTGATCAACCATTTCACTTGCTCTGCACCAATGATGGAGAAAGCAAGAATTTCAATCATTATATCACTCATTGGTCACAACCACACCCGCAGCCGATGCCTTGGGATCAAAGCTCATCCCACACCAACCAAACCTATCAACCAACAACTGCTGGAATTCTAAGTGAAATAGAGAATCATTTGCTTGGGGATTAATTAATCTTTTGCTCCTTTATCTCATTACAATCTGGAAACTATTCTTGAGATTAATTGTGGAGCAAACCAGCGGTTTTGATCTACTGGGTTATGATTATGTATGCAAATAGGAAAACATGACATGTTTATCAAAATGAAGTTCCATGTAATATATGAGATCATCTTTTATATATAAGACTCTCACTACTCTTAAAATAATTTTTAAGTAGTGTTCACATATAATTTATAAAAAATATTTATTAAGAAAATAAATAATTAGTTGGATTGGTGTATGGGCATTAAAAGTAACAGTTTTTTTTTTTTTTTTGTAAATATATGTATATTGTGAGAGAATTGAGTTCATCAAAATATTTCTCTTTTTTAATGTGCAAAAAGAAAATTGACTGGATGCATAAATAAGAAAGTTGTACGCACACAATTGTATTATGGAGGGCAATGAAAACATATTTTTTTAGACTGAAATATTTGCCTGATTAACTCATTATCCACACTATAAATTTATATTTTAAAAAAAATATTATATAAAATATAATGTTGGTCCTTTAACGGTGAAAGTCAGTACGAAATGAATGGACCTACAAGCAAAATATAAAATTTTTAACAGATCACTGAATACATATAAAATAAAATTTGATAGCCAAACCAAATAAATTCATAAATTAAAACATGCATAGTATAAACCAAATAACGCAAGTAATTGTTATAATATATGTAGTACTATATATTATATTATATATATGTGGACATAATATTAGATATGATCATTTGGGCTTTAGGTCCACGGACTTAGAGTTGAGATTAGGGTACTGTCTATTTAATGTATTATATACCCTTGTACTCTACATACTTGATATCTCTCTGTACAAATTATACGACAATCATATTATTATCTCCTGGTTTGGTCTTCCCCAGATGTAGTCACGTTGTGACGAACTGGATAATCAAATTTTTTGTTCTTATTTTACGCTTTATCGTTTTATTCGATTACAACACGTTATCAGCCCGAGTCTACGAGAAATAGAATTCACGAGAGGAATGGTCAAGCAGTTTTTGGAACGGATTCAAAACTCAACCGTCAGTTTTTTTTTTTTTTTTTTTGGAATTAAGCGATAATTGTGAGTTTTTATTTGTTATATTTTTCTGAAATAAAAAGCATGTGTATCCTGGTAAATATATTTATATGTTTATACTGCTCACATGCTTAGGAATAATTCGTATGATTCATATGCCTTATTCATAGATTCTGTATGTTTACATATAAGCGAGTAACATGTTAATTTATAAAAATGATTTGCATACATGTACATTCCGATTTGAATCCACAAGCTGTATGCATGTTTAGGGTTGTAAACGAATCAAATAATTTTGGTTCGATTCGGTATTCGTATTCGAATTTTGATATTCGTAATTTTGTGATTCATATTTGAATATAAATATTCGATTCGATTCGATTAGCAATCAAATACAAATACAAATATTATAGTATTCGATTCGATATTCGTAAATATTCAAATAAATAATTAAATAAAATAAATATATATATTTATTAAGAATCACTTAAGCTTTTTTACCTATAATTCTTAAATTTTAGTTGCTAAATATAATCTTTAACAAACTATATGACATTATTATTAGAAGCCCACGGCCCACACCACATATTTAACCCTCATAAAGTTATCTTATAAATTATAAGGCCTTGGTCCACATTATATTAAAAACCTAAATATAAAACCTAAAGTAAAACACACCTCCTCCACTCCTCTGCCGTAGTCAAACACAGCACACTATTTAACTCATTCACAATCTCTCTCTAAAACCCCCCTTCCTCTCTCTAAAAAAACTCACTATTTCTCTCAACGTGAAGTGGCCGCTAGCTGTGCTTCCCTTTAATTCCATGGCCGTCGGCAGCGCAACCTTTCTATTTTACTGCCGGAAGAATCCCCCACTGTAAAATCCTGCCGAAGTGAAATCATTCACTGGCGCCATCATTTTTAGACAGAGCAGGGCTTGATTTTGGAGCTACTTGATGGAGCTCTAGTCATTGTCCATGGTGGCGGGGAGGTAGGGCTCCGGCACGAGGCGGTAGTCCGGCATAACCACTATGCTCCCTCGTTGCAGATCTGCTTGCTTGAGAAGTTTTCCAAGAAAGTACCTGCTTGCTTGAGAAGTTTTCCAAGAAAGTGTATTAATGCAGTGGTTGGGCGATTTACCTAGGTTTATCTTGACCAATATTCATAGAAGGTGTATTAATGGTAGTGGGTTAGTGGGTTGTATTGGTGTATGTGATTTGGGGTAAATGATGATTTTGAGTGCAATTTGTGATTTTTTGAAGTGTGTTTTAAAGATGATTTGTAATCTACCCATTCATTTTTTATTTTTTTAATCTTTATTTCTGGATTAAAGAAATCTGTGCTTTGAATAGTATGAGATTTGCAATTCTATTGTATGATTGAGGAAAAATAAATTGTATTTTTTCAAAAAATAAAAAATAAAAAATAACTTCAAAAAATCGAGTTGAATATTCAAATCGAATCAAATAATTCGAATAACAATTACGAATCGAATACGAATCAATATTAATATTCGAATAACAATAGAATACAAAACCCTACGCATGTTATGTGTTTTTTTGGTATTATGAACATCCCTGTTTTGTATGTGCTTGTTTTTATTACTGCATAACAAAACCTGAAACAAAATTCGATCTCTTCAATCGAACACCAAACCCAGTCTTCCAAAAATCAATCTCCAGAAATCTGGAACCAGATCTCAATCAACTTTCACAGAAAACACTGATGATCTGGGTCATTCTTTTCGAAACCTATGTATATCACAGAAAACCTTTTTTTTCTAAAAACCTGTTTTCAATGGAAACCAAATAGTATCAGAAAATGTTTTTTCAAAAACTTTCCGAATCGTTTTCAGAAAACCCAGGTTTTTCCAAAAAAATTTCTGAGATTAGGATTTCGAAACACTTCTGCAAACCCAGAAATCGATTTATTTTAGAAATCGAAATCCCCATTTTTCAATTGGAAATAAAAAATTCCTAATTCGAAACCTACCGTTTGCCGACAAATGGTGTGCGCCGCCGACGGCCCCTGAAGCGGCCAGACGTCGGGTGCGCGACGGCTAAACAGCCTCGCGACGGCGCGACGGCGCTGCGCAAATAAACGCGACGGCATACTTTTTTCGCGCACCGGCAACCGACAACGCCGGAACACCGGCGACGGCGATGGCGCCCGAGATGCGCTCGCCACTGCTCACTGCGGCGCTTTTGTTACCGCGACGGCTGCTGGGTGTGCGATGTCGCGACGCTCATCGAACGGCGGCGTCCCTCTGGCGCGACGGCTGTGGGCTGCGCGAAATCAGCGACGGCCGCTGACCGCCTGTACGTAGCGCACGACGGCGCCTCCGGCATGACGTGACGGTTGCTGTGCGACTTACGACGGCGAAAAACTAGGCGCACGATGAACGAACCCGAAAAAATCGGCGATCGTTACGCCCAAACACCCTTGATTGTTGAGAATGAGAAGAGAAGTCTGTGTAGAACTGAAAACCCTAGCTAAAACATTTGGTGTGGCCATTTACTAAACACCGAATTTGTCAGTGAATTGGGCCATTTGGTGTGGGCCCTTATTATCTTATTAATTGGCCTCCTTTTGTTTATTAAATTGATTTGGGCTATATTGTTTTTTGCGCCTCTCTGTTTTATCCTAAAGGCCCGCCTATTTTATTAATTAATTGAGCTATGGTTTGGGCATACTTTTAATTAATTTATATTGGCTAATTATTTATTTTGAGTCTTAATTATTATCTCTGGGCCTAAGTCCATTAAGAGAATTTATGAACTCATTTGAGTCAGACTCTTAATTATTTAAATTATTTTTGTGCACGAAGTCCCATTAATAAATGACTTATAAGTGTCATAAAAGCCCAAAATCACTACTACCTCCGTCCCACAAAAGATTGCATACTTTCCTTTTTAGTTTGTCCCACAAAAGTTTGCACACTCCTAAAATGAAATATTCCTTTAAATTTCCACCTTTAAAATCTTTAACCCACAATCTCCACCATACACATTCTACTAATTACATTTTTCCTTAAAAGTTGTGCCCCCAAAAGTACCGCAAACTTTTGAGGGACAGAGGTAGTATTAATTATTTTTAGGGCCGAAGTCCCATTAATAAAATTCATAATAATAATATTATGAAGCCCAAATTACTAATTGTTATAAATTAATTTTGGGCCCAAAGTCCCATTAATTAAAGTCACAATAATAAACCCAAAAATATTAATATCCCCTAGAATTAATTAATTTTTGTCTTAGTATATTTTGCTTGAGCCTTAACATTAATTGCTACAAACCACTAATTTCATTAGTGCCATATAATAATAAATTTCCATTTATTAATTTTTGTAGCAAAAACATGTCAAATTTCACTAAACGTGAATTCAATAAATTGGCACTTGATGGCCATAACTATTTGACATGGGCTCTTGACGTTGAAATCCACTTAGCCTCTAAGGATCTTACTGACACAACTAGACAATCATCTAAATCCACAACTGCCCAGAAGGCACAAGCTCTGATCTTTTGAGACATCATCTCAATAAGGATCTAAAAAATGAGTACCTCACCGAAAAAGATCCATCTGTGTTATAGAGATCCCTGAAGGATCGTTTCCAACAACAACCTAATGTGATCCTTCCCCAAGCCAAATACGATTGGCTAAACCTCCGCTTTCAAAGTTTTAAATCTGTCACGGAGTATAACTCTTCCCTACATCGCATTGTTTCTCAGCTTCGGCTTTGCAATGAAACAATAACCGAAGAAGAGTTAATTCAAAAAACTCTATTCACTTTCCACGCGAACAATCTTGTACTCCAGCAGGAGTACAGGGCCAAAGAGTATAATACTCATTCCGAGCTTATTTCTGCACTTCTTGTAGCAGAAAAACACAACCAACTGTTGATGAAAAATCACAACATAAGGCCGGTTGGTTCACAAGCAGTGCTTAAAGCACATGCTACTCAAAAAAACTCTATAGGTCGTTGACATAGAAAAGGGAATGATATGGTAACGGATCGACCCGAAGTCGAGACCGTGGTAGGGGACGAGACCGAGCTCTCAACAATGCACAACAAAGTGCAGATAGACAAAGATGCACCTCGAGATCAAAAATCTACTCAAACATCGAGCTCATGTGCACAGAACAAACAAGTCTGTCACAAGTGTGGATGCGACGACCATTGGTCTCGCTCATGTCGTACACCAAAACATTTGGTGGAAGCGTATCAACGTATGCTAAAAGACAAAAAGGGGAAGGCTCCTCATGATGAAACACACCACACCGACCTGCCCGAAGCAGGCTTTGTCATAGACAAGGATGCCCTATTGGGTGAACATATGACTATTACAAATTAATACATTTTTGATATAGTAGGACCTAAGTGACCCCTTGTGCGGCTGATAAATCAGCGTCTGTCTGTAATCTTAGCTCTCCTTAGCATTCCTCGTATCGAAACGTACAACTGTGTGCTTATGGAGATGAATATTTTGTGCCTAGTAGATAGTGCTACTACACATACTATTTTGAAAGATAGAAAATTTTTCCAAACATTAATTGAAAAGAAAGGAAGTATCACTACAATAGCCGAAGATAATTATTGGCTCCGGAAGAGCCTCGATAATCCTCCCTATGGGTACCGAATTAACAATTCAAAATGCTTTATTGTTTCCACCATCAAAGCGTACCCTCCTCAGTTTTAAAGACATTCGAGAGAATGACTATCATATTAAGATGAACACTGAGGACAATAGTGAATATCTATTAATGACTCACTATTTAGATTGTCGAAAATATATTATCGAAAAACTTCCTTCTTTCTCGTCTGGCTTGTATTACACATACATCAGACCCTCAAATCTCCATATAGCCCTTAATCTAAAATTTAATGATCCAAATTCTTTCAAACTATAGCATGAGCGGATAGGACATCCAGGACAAACCATGATGCATCGGATTTTATGCAATTCAATTGGCCATAACATAACACACAACAGAATCCCTTCTGTTAACGAATACATATGTGATGCTTGCACAATGAGTAAACTAATAATTCGACCCTCTCGTAGTATAGTAAGAACTGAATCTCCTAAATTCCTTGAGCGGATTCAAGGAGATATTTGTGGACCGATACATCCTGCATCCGGACCATTTCAGTATTTTATGGTCCTAATAGATGCCTCCACTAGGTGGATTTATGTTACCATGCTACCCACCCGCAATACTGCTTTTGCAAAGCTTATTGCCCAGATTATCCTGTTGATATCACAATTCCCAAATCATCCAATCAAATCCATACGCATGGACAATGCCGGTGAATTCACCTCTAAGGCATTTGATGATTATTACTTGGCACTGGGAATTAAAGTGGAGCATTCGGTCCCTCACGTTCATACTCAAAATGGTCTAGCCGAATCATTAATTAAACGTCTCAAATTAATCGCTAGACAATTACTACAGAAATCAAATTTACCCGTTTCATGTTGGGGCATGCAATCTTACATGCATCAACACTGATCCAAATCCGACCAACTGCATATAGTGAATATTCCCCTCTACAACTCGTGCGTGGAAATGAACCTAACATTTCCCATCTGCGTACATTCGATTGTGCAGTGTATGTTCCAATACCACCTTCTAAGCGAACCTCGATGGGCCCACAAAGGAAACTAGGTATTTACATCGATTTTTGTATCTCATACTATTCTTAAATACCTTGAACCTTTAACTGAGGATCAGTTTACGGCCTGATTCGCTGACTGCACATTCGATGAAGATGTATTTCCGGCATTAGGGGGAGACAAAAACACCACACTAAATAAATAGCGTGAAATTACTTAGAACGTAAAAGATCTTCAATACTTAGGTCCACACACTAGTCAAACTTGAACCAGAAGTTCAAAAGAAAATAAACTTGCAATAATCAGCAAGTAATCTACCAGATGCATTATCAAATGCATTACTAATTATAATGAAGTGACTATGAATAGTTGAGGTTCCAATGAAATCAAATAATATTGATGCCCCTGTACGCCAGAAGCGTAATGAACCTCCTTACACAAAACCATGGTATATTAATGTTAATAATATATTCAGTCACTCTTGAAATCTCCTGAAGAGATTCGTCCTAAAGACGAGAAATCCTAGTAAAAAGCATGTGCATATAGCAATCAAAATACTAGGATTGCGGAACACCCAGATCAATACATACTTTTGGAAAATGATAAAGATCTGGTTTACATGAATCTTAAAATAAATAAATACAGGAGATAAATATATCACTGTTGTCGACAACATATTCGTACTCATAGTTGCTCTTTCTAAAATCTGGTACCAGTATCTAAATTCGGTGCCCGAAGCACTTTGATTAGATGCAATAGAAAGAAGCAAATATGGAAGAGCTAGACTCGCTAAATAAAGAAAGTACTTTTGTTCTATCGTACATACCCCCTAAATATTTTATCCCTGAAGGATATAAATGGGTATTAATAAGAAAACAAAATGGAAAAATGAAGTTGAGAGATACAAAGCGAGATTAACAGCTTAAGGGTTTTTCGCAGTGACCCATTATTGAGTTTGATGTGATCAAACAAATTCTCCTATTGTGAATATTATAAAGTTCCGCCATAAATCCCTGATAATTAAATGCATTTAATGGACATAGTTACCGCATACTTATACGGATCATTAGATTCTGATATCTATATGAAAATCCCTGATGGATTAAATATTCCCCAGATGAGGAATAATGAACATCGTAGTATGTTCAGCATAAAATTACAACGCTTGTTATATGGTTTAAAACAATCAGGTCGTATGTGGTATAATCGACTAAGCGAATTCCTTCTGAAGAAGGAATACGTAAATAACGAGGTTTTCCTTGTGTATTCATAAAGAAATCTCTTAATGGTTTTTGTATCATCTCGGTGTACGTTGATTATCTAAACATTATTGGAACAAGGAAAGAGATTGAAGAAGCAAGTTCAATCTTAAAAACTGAATTTGAAATGAAAACTTTGGGTAAAACCAAGTTCTGTCTCGGCCTGCAGATCAAGCATGTCCCTGAAGGAATAATGATATACCAATCAGCCTACCTAAAGAAAGTGTTGGAGAGATTCCACATGGATAAATCTCATCCACTAAGCACTCCAATGGTTGTACGTTCCCTCGAAGTGATAAATGACTCATTTAGACCTAAAGAAGATACCAAAGAGATATTGGGACCTGAAGTTCCCTATCTTAGTGCGATTGGTGATGGATCCTGCCGGTGAAGGCGATCTGTTCCCAAGATCGTTGTTGGATTACCAATCACAAATCAGACAGATAAACAAAAAGAAAACAGATCAGAATCGTTACCCTTGTTGACCGAGACGTAGATTCCACTAGAGATCTTCTAGTCTGTCTCCCAACCTCGTTCGAACATCGGGTGGACGGCGAGCTTATCGAACGTGGAGTAAATCCTGCCTCCTGATTTCGTCACTCCAGAAAACCCTCACACTTTTCTGCTGCGTGAACAAAATATGACTTAGGGTTTCTGGACGAAATTGAGGCCTATTTATATTAAGGCTCCTTTGGTTAAATGGGCCAGACTAGGGATCAATAGAAGGTATAGGGTTTGGGTTTCTCACGAATCCAAATATACTTATGTTCAGCCCAGAACATTATTTGGTCCGAAACATTAAATCATTCCACTAGAAAATTAATGTTGTACTCCCGTCCTATCCCGAACCGAATTAGGGCTTCTATTAGACTCTATAATTCCCCGTGTTAAAGATATCGCATGTCCATTAATTATTCAAGCTTCTCACTGCTCTAAGTAATTAATATCTATTTTCCTTGAGTAGTACCAACTTAACCTCGTTGTCGTACGGATTAAATCCACCTGCAGGGTTTAATACGACAATCCTTTATAAGTTTCCTCAAGGGGACATTATCAACCTGGATCACTAGGACACGGTGCCCTAATACCGAGAAATAGACATCATGCGAACGATGTCACTATCCAAAGTACGTAGTGTGTTGAATCTATTAGGATTCTCACCCATGGTAAATCAAAGTAGTGCACAAGCGCCCCACACATCTAAATATCGCACTTAGGATTAAGACTTATAAGAGTCACCAAGACCTTTAGTTCTTCATGACAGTGAGAATAGAAGAACAAGTCTTATCTGTGATCCTTTCAATACGACAAAGCGCACTAGTATAAACTAATGGCCAAGACAGGACATTGACAAGTTCATACTACAACTTAAACCAATAGTTATGTCCAAAACTATCTCAGTTGTGAATATTGTTTATACTTGCAAGATTCAGTGCCTCCCCTACGAGGAGACATTGGAATGGTGTGAAACATATCTTACGATATCTTTCAAGGTTCACAAGATCTTGGCATGTTCTATCAAAGAAACCAAGACAAAACACTTGTAGGTTATGCTGATGCTGGTTATCTATCTGATCACCACAATGCGAAATCGCAAACGGGTTATGTTTTTCTCTCTGGTGGTACAGCCATTTCATGGAGATCTGTCAAACAAACTATGGTGACCACATCGTCAAACCACTCAGAGATCATAGCTCTGTACGAAACTGCAAGAGAATGTGTTTGGTTGAAATCCCTTGTAAAACACATTCACGATTCGTGTGATATCCCTTCTAATGACTTAAGCCCCTCAATTATCTATGAAGATAATGCTGCATGTATTGCACAAATGAGCAATGACTATGTCAAAGGGAACTCGACGAAATATTTTTCCCCAAAATTCTTTTATCCTCATGAACTCCAGAAGAGTGGTGAGATCATGATAAAACAAGTACGCTCAAGTGACAATCTCGCTTATTTGTTCACTAAATCTCTTCCCACTTCTACTTTTGAAAAGTACGTACATGGAATCGGGATGCATCGACTTGGAAGATTGTTATCTTCATGGGGAGTATCAAATCTAAAACAATCCTGAAGATTGGATCCTGAAGATCAATGTTTATACTCCTCTTGGTAACTCATGTATTCTTCCACGTCACTGTTATTATGTCCAAGGGGGAGTGTTATAATATATTTAGTATATATTATATTATATATGTGGACATAATATTAGATATGGTCTTGTGTGCTTTAGGCCCATGAACTTAGAGTTAGGGTACTGTCTATTTAATGTATTTTATACCATTGTATTCTACATACTTGATATCTCCGTACAAACTATACGGCAGTCATATTATTATCTCCTGGTTTTGTCGCTCCCAGACGTAGTCACGTTGTGACGAACTGTAATCAAGATAGTGCATTTAAATTGTCACCAATTAATTATAAGTGCGAATTATTCAGATTCAATATTTCCTTGAACTAGAATAAAAATCTAGCCACATCGTCATGAATTTTAAGAAATATAATTAAATAGCAAAGGGAAAAAATAAAAATCCAAGTAAATTACTCAGGATCGCCGCTGTCTTCCTCTTTCTTGCTATGCGGCTGCCTTCAATCCCCTTTCATGTATGCCTTTTGGTACCAATTTATAAGGAAAACAATGTTGTCATTAGATATGGGCCTTGATTACCACCGACTTAAATCCGAAAAAAAAAAAAAGGCCATGTCATTGACACTAGCCATTTTGAAAAATTCACTACTTTGAATATGTTCAGTAATTCTTTTTGAAATTTTTACAAATTTTCGGCAAAAATATTCGAACAAAATTTTATTTTTACACTACGTTCAAAAAAAAATATTGAAAAAATAAAAAAATTACCAAACAAAGAGTAGTGTATTTTTAAAAATAGTATATTCATTCAGGTAGTGTATTTACTAAAAAAGCTAGTGCGAATAACCTGGGCCAAAGAGAAACTATGCATGGGCCTACTAGTATTTCTCATGGGCTCCCAACTATCAACAATTTTTCAATTGACCCATGTTATTGGCACTAGTCTTTTTCATAAATGCACTACCATCATTCAAAAAAAAAAGTTTATAGAACTTAAAAGACTATATTACCCTTTTAAATTAAAATTCCAATTACTATCCATATTTCTCTACTATCAAATTCCTAATAGTGTCAGCGTCCATGACAGTCGTTGAATAACCCACCGAAAACTGAAAAAACAAATAAAACTTCATTAAAATGATATATATCTGTATATATATATATACAAAATTTCAGGTAAAAAATAGTATCAAAATTTGAAATATTTCGTATTGAAAAAATTATTATGCTAAAAAATTGCGATAGCATTGTTCATATCTGATTTTTTGAAATTGTTTAGAATTCTCGAATTTTTTTTATATTTTCAGTTAATTTTTTTGAAATGTTTTGTTCAAAGAAATCGACAGAAAAAAAATTATTTTTGTTATAAATTTTCCGAGGCTATATCTTTTTGTCGAAAAATATTTCTGAGGAACGATCTGAACCATATGTTCGAAAAAAATGGGCGAAATTATCTATATATTCGAAAAAAATGAATTTTTTTTTAAGAATTTTGAGAAAAATATTTCGAGAAAAAATACGTTTTTTGGAAAATCCTCAAATTTCAATTTTTCATAGCCGATCTAAAAATGTGTGGAGAAAAAAATTCAAAAAATAACAAAACAACAGTAGAAAAAATCCGAAAAAGAGATATTTGTTCCAGAACTGTTAAAATTTTCAAAATCACCAACCATTCAAAATCAATTTGAAAAAATTAAAAAGAAGAGACACGAAAATAAAACTTACCTATGCATGTGAGAATAGTGTCGAAGGGTGAGAATGTTGTTGATTGGTGCCGGTTACGTATGTGGGTGTAGCAAGGCGACATGAGATCGAAGAGAGAAAGTGAGAGTAGGGGAAGAGATACCTGCGTAAAAGGGGGAAAATTAATAAGGGAGAGAAGGGCTACGCAGGAAAAAATGAACAGGGGAGAGAACGGGAAAAAATTAATAGGATAATTTAGAAATTTAGAAGGTAGTGTATTAATTTAATTGATAGTTGTCTTAATCTGGATAGTGTATTTATTAAAAAGGCTAGTGCCAATAATTTGGGTCTTTTCAATTAATTAATGGGCCATTTATAATGGATGGAATATTATGGAAGGTGGGCCGCCGGCAACACATATTGAGGCCTAGGTTTTTATTTGGGCCTTCAAATCCACATGGCCTCAATTTTCGCGCATATATTTTGGACTGGTGCACACAAATATTATTTGCTTATATCTTGAGCTCTCGAACTCCAATTGACTCGATTTTTTTGTTGCAATCTTATTTTCAAGAGACTTCACATGGTTCAAGTCTCATCATCATTGCTCAACTGAGGCTGTCCTAGTAACTTTTCTTCTAACTCAAAATGTTCCAATTTAACCTAAATTCATATAAAAATACAAACTCAAAGCATCGAGAATATAGTAGCATAAATCAAATCATTAAAAGAAAACTTTAAATTGTTGTTATAAAATAATCAATTAGAGCACATATGTTACTCAATAATTATGACTTATCATATTCTCCCACACTTCTATAATGTTTGTCCTCATGTATGATTAGATAGAAGTACAACATATAAGATTCATATCACCAATTAAATATGTCACACTTCTACCCAAAATCAAGAGAAATAACCTAAATCACCAAGCAATGAATAATTGAACCAATAACAATCCAAGGAGTAAGTGATCATGATATTATTCTCAAGATAAAATATAAGCATCTTATTAATACTAAAAAACATCACAAAATCCAACATTTCAAGATTCAAAGCCTCACTTGGATATCACTCCGTTCACTTAATTGGTTTGAGATAGCCCTTTACAATAAGGAGTATTTTCTGGGCTTGGACTATCTCATTAAGCTTCTAGGATATTACAATATAAGCCTATAACACAGAGTAGAACTCTAAATGTGAAAACACTTGGGAAACTATAGAATTTTCGAGTGTTTCTAAGTGCTTTGAGAGTTGAATGCTTGAGTTCTTGACATATTGAGTGTTTCCCGTATCTTTCTTCTTCTTTAATCTCTGTATTTATAGACATAATTAAGACTTTCCGTTGGAGATAAGGTTTTCAAATTATGTTAATTTTGGTAAACTAACGTTCTTCAACTCTTCATTCAATCAATCTCAAGCATTAATTAATGATAGCTCATTAAATGCTTGCTTGGAATTAATGCATCCGCCTTTGTAGTTTGTGTCATGTTAGTTGTTGGTTGCTTCTGACTTTTGTACTGTCAGATTAGACAGGTTTGTGTCAGGTCCGTACATAGGTGGTAGCTTATCATGGCTTAGGTTTGAATATTTTAGACAAGTCAAATGGCTCTCTTAAAGTCCACTGTCACTTCTTCGGGTGACTTGAAACATTCCTTTTATTGTATTTAAGACTTCATTAAGTGTTGCAACCACCTTATTAAATGTTGTAGACCATTTAATGCTTCAGGTGACTTCTTCACCGTGCGGTTGTAACTCTCCTGAGTATTTGAGATTAGTTGTACTTAGTCTTCTATGGTGAACTTCTCCTTGGTGGGTGTATTTACTAAATATACATCAGGGCAGTTGATCTTCACAGGCGAGTTCTTCTTAATCTTCAAGTGGTTTGTTACCTGTTGAACTAGCCTGTTAACTAGCATGTCAACATATTACAGCCTCCTAACAGTTAGGATGTTTTTCTAAACTAATTTGCAACTACTTTACATTTATCCTAAGAGGTTTTGAGATTAAATCAAAACATTCTTCATCTATTTTCCAATATCTATGAAAGCTCGCAACCTTGCATGGTGCTGTAGATCTATCTAACATCCTGCTAACAAAGTTAGCCACCCCATCAATTAACAGCAAATGGTTGCTAGTTTGGAGATGCTCGAGGATAATTGGATAACCCAGATCATCATGTACCTCAAAATGGGGGAGCTACCCAAGGACAGGACAAAGCTCAACGGCTCAAACTACGAGCATCAAGGTTCATTTTACTCAATGATGAACTCTATAAGCGAAGCTATTACATGCCTACGTTGAAATGTATCACTCCCGAGCAAGGGAGAAGGGTCTTGTTAGATTGTGGTTTTTACACATTCTAGAGGTTTGCATTGCATACATTTTAGCGCATTTTGGGCACAATGTTATTCGTTTTGGCCTGCAGTTTGTATCATTGGAAGATATTATGTAATTGTTTGTTTTGTAGGAATTAGACCAGTTTTTCGATATTAATATGAACTACATGCAAACATTGCATGATGAGAAAACCCTGAGGATAAAGATCAATACATGAAGATCGAGAGAGTTTTGAACTTCGAGGATAAATTAAACAAAAAGGTGGAAAATAACAATCAATCCAAATGGCAAAGTTCATATACCATGTGGAAGATTTGAAAAGAGGATCACAACAACAAAAAAAGAAATAAGGTCGATCGGAGTTTTAGAACTCAAGATATGAAGAAAACATCACAAAGGATCGAGAACTAAAACTTCATTGCACGTGCGCACATCCTAAATGCTCGATTGCATGCAAATAGCTAGGTGTACTCTGTTGCGACGAGCAAGCGCACGGGCATGCATCCCCTGTTTAGAAAGTGTAATTTTCCTCCTATTTTTGCCCCAAACTATCTTTTTGGGTTTTTAGGTCTTCATATCTATATATATTATATATTTGGACGAATTTATAGAGGAGAATTAATATTTTGTAAACATAATTCATATTTTGAGAGTAAGAACACCTTCTCAAGTCCTTTGGTTCGAGAGAAACGAAGGCAATCACCACACACGATCAAGGAAAGCGAAGGCTTGGAGTATGACGGAGACGGAAGTGATCGATGGATTCCTACGGCTCCCATGTTCTTTTATCTTTATCTTGTTTTATCATTTTTCATAGTAGAATAATATTTTTATTCAATTTATCTATGAATTGTTTAGAAACCATGTCTTGCTTGACTCCTTATGGAACATGTGAGTAAGTTGATTTACGTAATTTGTAGAATGATGGTATTTATTTAGTTTATCTATTTTGCAATCCTTAATCAATTATTAATTTTGTCTTGAATGCTTTTACAATTGGCCATTGTGTTTAGATATGTGATTTGTTGAGTCGAGATTCAAGAGAGGAGACTCCACAATAGATCTTGAATAATTGACATGATGAATTATATAATTGGGAGATTGGGTGATTAATTGCGAGGAAAATTTGGTTCTTAGACTTTTAGGAGTTGAATTATAACATCTAAGCCACGTTAAATGGAGACGTTAACGCGGGTAATTCAATCAACATGTGTATTGATCTAGAGGGAGAGACAATATACGATTTTAGATATCATCTTATAGGGAGAGTTTATTAGTAAATTAGGTGAATCCATTTGAGTGCAATTTGTGTGATCAACTGAAACCATTGTGTGTGAATACCTTCTTACTATTGTTATTTTTTTTGTTATTCTTAGTTTTAGTGTTTGAAAAACCAACCGCTCCTGTTAGATTTTCTAGGGAGAAATAGCACTTCGTAGGCTTAATAGTTAAATAACTATTTATTAGTTTGTGTGGGATACAACCCTACTTGTGAATACTACAACTGCACCGTACACTTGCGGATAGTTAAAATATATAGCGAAAAACCAGGAAGTAATTTAATTATTTGTTTTAATTTTAAGATTGAGTTTTTTATTCTTAATCTAGAATTTTATTTTGTTTTCTTATTTTCTTTCTTGTTTCAGGTAGTTTATGAACACACGTTTCTTAGCATCAATCGTTTGAGCCACTTAATCTTAAAATCGAAGCTTTTACAAGGAGAAATCGTGCACGCACAAATCAAATTGCAAATAACCTAAACGAGACAATTTTATTAATCAGTATCAAATTACAAAGAACCTAAACGAGACAATTTTATTAATCAGCTATACACATCCTAACTTATTATTTTTATTTTTATTCCTATATATATATATAACCATTAACTAATTAAGGTTATATATATATTAATTAATTAAGCATCGTATCATCATCACTGATCAGCAGCGGGTGGTGAGTTGGAACAGATTGCTATGTTGGATTTGCCGACAATACTAGGGTTGACGTGCGTGCACACAGTGCTGGACATTGAAATCGGTGGACCCACGTACTCAATATCAATGTCGCCGACGACGACATTCTTACACGGCTTAGCCCCGCTGCATTTGAAGACGAGTGGCTCCGGCGTCTGACTCGTTCCCCTCACGTTCTTGACGGTCACACCAGTCACCTGGATCAACGACGGCTTGTCCAGCTTGCAGAGGTTCCACGGGCAGTACTCCTGGTCAATTATAACTGGGTTGCTCACGTTGTTCATGATCAGGTCCTCGAACACCAGATCCGATATGGTCAGCACCCCCGGGGCCGACGGCCACGTCTTCACCCTCACCCCGTTGGAGGTGCCGATGAAGCTGCAGTTCTTGACAGTGATCCTGGAAATGTCCTTCTCGCCCAGATTCCTGCCCAGGCTGCCGATGGAGATACCGTGGCCGGGCCCACAGCTGACGTTCTTGATGAGGACGTCGGTGAGCTCGTCCCCCATTGAGATGCAGTCGTCTCCCGTTTCGATGATGGAGTCGATGATCTTGTAATTGGAGCCCCTGGCGATGTGGATGCCGTCGGTGTTGGGGCTCTCGCCCGGCGCAGACACCCTGAACCGCTGGAACGTCACGTTCTGACTCGACATCAGGTTCACGTGGAAATTCTTGCTGTCTTTGGTGGTCACGTCGTGGATGTAAGTATTGTTGTGGGAGTTGAAGCTAAGATTCTGCATTTTCATGAATTATAATCCATATATATATATATATAAAGAAATAGATAGGACGTACATATGGTAGCTTTGCACAGTTCTGCTTCTTGTGACAGTCGTTAGTCTTCCATGCTTGGGTACCCTGACCGTCGAAAACTCCACCGCCGGAGATAGTTAAATTGGTGACGTAATTGATGGTGATCCATTCTCTGTTTTTGTCGATAAGATTGTTGACATTGGGATCAGCTAGGAGTGTGCCTCTAACCTCAAGCTCAATGGGGGCCTTGTTCTGCCCATCGAGCATCAATTGCCTCACCTTCCACGTACCTTTTGGAATCACTATCTTGCTAGGGCTGGTTGAGGCTATTGCCTCCTTCCAAATAGTCGTTATGATCTATATATATATATTTTTTTCAATTAATTAAATCCCAATATCAATCCAACCATCATATATATATATATATATATAAATTACTTTACATACATACATACCTTTGAGCTATCTGAATCTGGTTTGGCACCATACTTTGGATCTGAGATATCATACACCACTGTACCCTGGGAATGAGCCAATATTGGCAAAACTATAACAATTGCTGCGAATACAACTTTTAGTTCCATGATTATGATTATTAATGCTAGCTATTAATCTTGATGCTCTGTCTATGCTCAGCTGCATGTATATATATAATAATTAGTGGGGAGAGCATTCAACTATTCATCAGCGTCAAGTGCGCGTTACCTACCATTGTCCGGTTAATCAGTAGAAAATGGATGGATGGCTTGTAAAAAAAAATGGATGGATGGATGGATGTCCAACTTCTATTTTGGAAAACTGAGGCGTTACAGGTGTGCGGTTAATTTTTTTTTGCCAAAATTTCATTTATTTCAATTTTGCTACAAGTTTTGGAAGTACACATAATATTTTAAATTAAAAACTATTAGAGATATTTCCATGAGTTGTTTAATAGATCGACAGAAATGTATCATCTCCTATGGCTGAACACCCTGTTGGGGAATTTTGCGGATGCCTATACACTAAATACAAATTTGGAAATAACACATCCTAGACCACTTTTTAAGTGTGAAGTGCATACTTAGGCCACTCTTTAAATGTAATTAGAAAGAAGACCAAATTAAAGTTAGTAAGAATTATTTATAATTTAATTAATTAATCAATCTTATTAACTGACAGACCCGTACACAAATAAATGCATGTTTGCAATCTCTAGTAGAATTGAAAAATTGATATTAAGTAATTTTAGTAGCAAAATGAAAAATAAGGAGTGTTTTAAAATTTAAGTGATTTTGAAAAATGTGTTTGCAAAAGAAGTGTTTCTAAAAAGGGTATTGAGTATTATTTTATTGGGGAATGTGTAGAAGTGCTTAAGTAGAAGTTAAAAGCTAAAAATTATTGCTTGATCAAAAGTAATAATAACCACTTAAAATAATTGTTGAAAATGTTATAAAACTAATAAGAAAATGAACATTATAGAAAAGTAATATAGAGAAGATCATGTAGGGAGAATTATTTTATTCAAACTTCTTGTTTGAGTGTGTAACAATAAGTGTCATGACCTCTATTTATAGGGATTCATGCATGAATATACATAATGAGAATTTAAGAGGATAATTAAATGTACATAAAGAATCCTCCATCATTGCCCGCTATCATTGCATGTACATAAATAGTCCTCCATCATTGCATGTAATTCTCTTGTACCATTAATGGTCATTCAACACACTTTGACATTCTCTTTTAGTTTGCAAGGGTATTCATTTCTTTCATTACACTCCCCCTTGAATGTTCATTGTTACAACTAATATGCCTCGTTAAAACCTTACTAGGGAAAACCCAATGGGACAAAAACCCCAGTAAGAAAAAAGAGTACATATTTCTTAGTTCATTAATTCTACCCTTGATTCAAACTTCATTTAAAATCCTTCAAGGATTTTCATGTACATATATAGAATATACTAATCCATATAAATCAAGCTTTACAATGTCCATCAACTGCATTTTCAAAATCAATTAAACTGCCAGGAATATTTTATAGCAGAACTTTATTCTGTTCATAATAGAAGTATCAAAATCAATATCGGGTCTCTGTGAAAACCCTTAAGCTAATTATCTCGCTCACCACCTTATTCATATTTAGTTCTCGTACAAATACTTATATTCAATAGGAATAACACTTCAGGTGTATGTACGGTGAAACTAAATACTTTTTATTCGTTTAGCGAGTTTAGCTCTACCACACTTACTTCTTTCTATTGCACCCAAAATCAAAGTGCTTCAGGCACCCAATTTAGATACTGGATCTAGATTTTAGAAAGAGTAATTGCGGGTATGAATAAGTTGTCGACAACAATGATATTTCTATCTCCAGTATTTATTTATAAAATTCATGTCAAACAGATCCTTATCATTCCCAAAATATTTTGATCTGGGTGTTCCGCAATCCTAGTATTATTATATTTGCTTGTGCACGTGCATTTTTACTAGGACTATCGCCTTCAGGACGAATCTCTTCAGGAGATTTTGAGAGTGACTGAATATTTTATTAGAGCTTTTATTTACCATGGATTTATATTTTTCGTGTAAAGAGGTCTGTTACGCTTCTGGTGTATAGGGGCATCAATATTATTTGATTTCATTGGAACCTCAACTATTTATAGTCACTTCTTTATCATTAATTCATTTGTTAATGCATCTGGCAGATTACTTGCTAATTATTGCAAGTTTATTTTTCTTTGAACTTCTAGTTCAATTTGACTAGTGGTTGAGTCTTTTTCCTTCAAGGAAAATTATCGGCATTTTCTTAATCTTGGATTCTTATCTCCCCCTAATGCCGAGAATTGACACTTTATTAAAAGTGCAGTCGACCATCTAGGCCGCTATATGTGGTGGTCATACATATACTGCATACTTAAATATTTGTAGATGTGAAATTATTTTTATTTTCAACGCACTAGTTGCAACAGGGAGTAGTAATATATGCAGTAGGACGAACTTGAATTAGAGTAGCTATATGTAAAATTTCATGCCCCTTTATGTAGTAACTAAGTTGAAATTTTACAATATTCACCTGCATTGTCTAGACGATGATCTAGAAATTGTGCTCATAATTTAATTATCGAACAAGTAATCTCACAAATGCCAGATTGCGAGGGGATAATGTGACCATCTCTTTATGCATCAATTAGTACCATAAAATATTGAAATGGTCCGCATTGTGGATCTTTAGGCCCATAAATATCAACTTGAATTCGAACTAGAAAATGCAGGTGTTTCAATTCCCACTTAAGCGGGTGAAAATTTAGTAATTAACTTCCCTTGTGAGCATGCAACACATGATAATTCATTTGAATTTTACACCCTTTTATTTTTCAATAAATGACCATGTGAATTTTCAATTATTCCAGGGTGTCTAAGGCGATAATGCCAAATCATGAGGTCATTTGGGTTAATAGACTTCTGGTCTATTAGGTGATTTGATATTGTCATACTTATTTTCGTATAATATATCCAGAAGAAAGTGAATACACACATCTTTTTTTCCAGAAAATAACTTTTATAATTAATAAGCATTTAACATCTTTCTCATTTACAATCTCGATATGATACCCATTTTTATGGATATCTTTAAAACTTAACAAATTTCTTCGAGACTTAGGAGATTGTAGTGTATTATTTATGAGAAGTTTGGTTCCCCCAAGGAGAATTATAGTAGCTCTTCCGGAACCATCAATTAAATTTGCACTATCACTGATAGTATTAACACTTGTCTCTCACTTTTCTAAATGAGAAAAATATTTACTATCTTTTAATATAGTGTGTGTAGTAGCACTATTAATTAAACACATATCAACATCATTATTTAATCCAAAAAATTTGGCATTCATTCACTTAACTATTTTGTATCTTCAAAGAAATCAGATACATAAAAATGAGCCATGACATCATTTTTCTTCAATTTTTTTCTTTTTTCCATGGCCTCTCTTCTGGGAAACTTTTTGTTTGTTTTCGTGGTTGTTATTATTATACGAGGTGTATCTACCACGACCCTGTCCATGAATATAACCACGCCCATGACTTCCTCTACGTCCTCGTCCATGAGCACGTTCAAAATTTGGAGATCGAGTCGCATTCGCTTCAGGGAATGGACTAGAACCAGTGGGTCGGGATTCATGATTTTTCAATAACAAATCATTATTTTGCTGGGCCAACAAAAGACATGTAATCAATTCAGGATATTCTTTAAATCCCTTTTCTCGGTATTGCTACTGCAGGAGCAAGTTCGAGACATGAAAGGTAGAAAATGTCTTTTCAAGCATATATCTTCATCAGTAATATTTTCTCCATACAACTTTAACTGAGAAGTAATTTTAAACATGGCCAATTATATTCATTCACAGTTTTAAAATGTTGAAGTCGTAGGTGGAGCCAATCATATTGGGCCTTTGGAAGGACGACCATCTTCAGGTGGTCGTATCTCTCTTTTAAAATTTCCCACAATTCAAGTGAATCTTTCGCAATTAAATATTCTGTTTTTAATCTATCATCCAAATGATGACGAAGGAAATCATTGCTTTGGCACGATCTTGGTTGGATGCCTTAATATTTTTCATAATTATTTCACCAAGACTTATTGCCTCAAGATGAATTTTGAAATCAAGAATCCATGAAAGATAATTCTTTCCGGTGATATCAAGATGTGTAACTTCCAACTTTGTAAGATTAGCCATAATAAATAAAATTGACAAAAGAAAAAAAATATTACCTCAAGAATTGTGTATGATATTTGAACTTGCCCGATTATCTTCAATTAAGCTCAAGGTAAAGACTCGTGCTGATAATGTGCTATAAAACTAATAAGAAAATGAACATTATAGAAAAGCAATATAGAGAACACAATATGTATGGAGAATTATTTTATTCAAACTTCTAGTTTGTGTGTATAACAATAAGTGTCATGACCTCTATTTATAGGGAGTTCATGCATGAATATACATAATGAGAATTTAAAGGATAATTAAATATACATAAAGAATCCTCCATCATTGCACACTATCATTGCATGTACATAAATAGTCCTCCATCATTGCATGTAATTCTCTTGTACCATTAATGATCATTCAACATATTTTGACATTTTTTTTTAGTTTGCAAGGGCATTCATTTTTTTCATAACAGAAAACATATTTTAAGTTTTTTTTTTAAATAAATACTTTTACTTTTTATTACTCCCTCCGTCGCAGAGGTGTTTTCACCTTTGGAATGACACAATTTTTAAGAAAAGTAGAGTGTTGTGTAAAATTATATTATTAAAATAATGAGATTAGTTGAATTGTGAGGATAAAGTTAAAGTAATAGTTTACATTTATAGGGTGTGAAAATAATTATGGGACGGACGGAAAAGGAAAGTGTGAAAACAATTATGGGACGGAGGGAGTACTTTTTATGTTGTTTGCAAACAAGCACTAAATGTGATCAGTAAATTTGAAAAGAAATCCCCCCCCCTCCCCCTCTTTAATTTAAACTAGTTATAGGCGGCACCTCAATTCTTGAGGTGCTACACGTACTTTATCGTATTATTATTTTTAAGTGAATATATAATTTGTTATCTTATCATGTAAAATGTCAAAAATAAACTTTCAAAAATAACTTATATGTGATTCCATATAAACCATTCATTTACTTCCCTGCATGTCTGATAATTATGAAAATAAATGTCCATAAATTAAAGTGAAGCTCAGATGGAGTGTTGAATAACATCCATAACAGTAGAAGGAAGCAAAAACGAGTCAACTGCTACCTCTTTATTTTTATTCTTCTTATCTACATACTTGATCGGAAAATCAAAATGATAGTATTGATAAATATTACATATCTAAAATTTGAAAACAAGTACAAAAGATTCAGTCTTCAAAGAAGTGCTGGATGTCAGCAAGAAAATAAGGTCGAAGTTGGCTGATGTTAGTATAGTAACGATACTCGGAATCATCAACATATAATATTGCAGTGATCATATTGTCCTATTTTCCCTATTAGACAAACAGCAAGTATAAAGCAATGCCTTTCAAATTAGTGGGGAAAAAATAAAATTATGGAAAATTCCACTAACTTTCCCATTAGATCAGGTAATATAAATATTATTCATTACACTCTCTTTCCTCTTAGCCTAATTCACAAACAACAACTGTTGTGCAACTTGATTTCAGAATTCCACATTGGTTGTAGTTTAACAAGCAAACAGATAATATAGAGTATTCTCTATAGCTAGCTCTTTATCATTTTCCTTTCTTATTGAAAGTTATAATCATTAGCCACAAGCATCAACACTTCCCCATTTGGTTATTTCACATCCAACGTTAAAATGTTCCGTGCGTCTACGCGACTATCCGCACGTTGTTCTCACAACATTCTTCTATTTTCCTCTTAAACGTGATCAATTTAAGAACTCGATTTAAAAACTAAACACTAATAGCACTTGTAAAATAAAGTGTATAAAAGAGTTATCTCAACTAATTTCAATAGGGAAACTGGTGGTTCAAGCTGCAAACATGACACATTTTAATGATGATCAACCAAGTTAGTATGTTTAAGTAATCAGGAGAAAAGGACAACTACAACATGCTAACTTCAAACTATAAATTGGCAAGCTTGATTGGGCAAATTATTTATTATGGAAAATTGAGATAAAATATTATGGAAGTACTGCTAGGATGCAGTGGAAGTGGTGTATTTTTAATATGATTATTTGATTAATTCATTAAATATATATATATATATATATATATATAATATTTAAAGGAATATCCTTTTTGTATTTGGCGTGAAAATACCAAATTAATCTAGACTTGATTCTCAATAAAAAAGAACTGAATCAAAATTAGTTTCCAGGTTTGTGATATGAGATTACTCAGAATTGACTATTCTCAACAGCATGGCCAACCAACCCTTAATTGCCCCACATCTTAACAATATAACAAGACCTGAAATTAAGTTCAACTCATCCAAATAAGCCAACTTTAAAGTAAGAATTCTAATAGGCATTGCATCAAATACTTGGTGAGCAAAATTATTTTACAAATAATTTTCAAACACCATCATCTATAATTAAATTACCCAATTATTGATCATTCAAGACATTACAGGATTCATATCAACCACGTCAATATACTTGCAACAATAAAAAAAACAGTAAAGACTTGACCACACCGTAAACAGAAAGAAAAATGAAAGGCCTGAAATCACCTTGAAATGCTTGGCACGACGCTGCAGGCTCTGATTCCACGCTTTACTTATTTTTTTATGGGCGTATGGTATTGCAATAATGTTCAAACCTAATTCTCATTCTTTGTCGCTGTGCTGTAAAGAAGACGATTCACAAATTATTATTTTTTCTGTAGGCGTTCCTACGGCGATGATATGCTTATGGCGGTGGATGTCGGAGTATGTTATGCGGATGAGTAATATTGAGTTGTCTTGCAATTAAATTAAAAAAAAGAAAAAGTGCCGCTGGCTACCGGAAGGAAACTGGTCAACAAACTGGCCAAGTTTCACAAACTCGCTCTTTTATTATATACTCCCTCCGTCCCAGAGCAATTTACAAGGGAGGAAGGGCACACAAATTAAGAAGAAAGTAGAATAAAGTAAAAAAAATAGTATTTTGAGGGTTAATTTGGTAAAATTTTATGTAAAAAATGAAAAAGTTAGTTGAATTGAGTGTAATGTGGGCCTAAAAAGTAAAAAAGTAATGATATTTTGTGTAAATATTTAAATATTGTGAGGGTGAATTATAAAAGTGTTTTCTTTTTTTGGTATGCAAGTTTCTCTGGGACGTCCCGAAAAGTAAAACTTACAAGTTACTTTGGGACAGAGGGAGTAAGATAAGATTTGTATCAATTCACCTATCTCTCTTATAATTCACCCGTCCCCCCCCTCTCTCTCTCTCTTCAATTTCTTCTCTCCCTCTCTTCAAACCCTATCGACGCCGGAAATTCATTTCAGTTCAAAGCCTCTCACGCCGGAATTTACGAAGCTGAATCTCCATCTGTGGTTGTAATTTCCAAAGCCCAACCCGACGCCGGAATCCTCTGGAATTTCTGTATTCCTCCACCTTGCAACGCATCGCCGCCGTGAAATTGAAGAAGCCATGGCTGGTAATTGAAGCACGATGAAGCAGTCGCCGGAATTGAGGCTCGAGCACGAAGACGCCATTGAAGCCAAAAGTCGAAGAAGCCCCTATTTTTTACCGGAGTTCTAAGCTTCGTCGGAAATTCAGAGAAACCCGCGCACCGTTCACTGAATTCCACTGCCCTGCAACCACCGGTAACTGCCAATTGCAAGAAAATGACCGCCGTTCTCGTGTTGTTTTTTTTCTTCAATTAGGGCTGATTCTAGTCGAGGGTTTAGGGTTCCCACCATAGATGGACCTCTTATCTTTCCTTGAGTGGCAACTGTTGTGAGGATTTATCCATTTTTCCTAATGTTCGGCCGCCTTGGTCCCCCCTCCCAATTTGAGATTCGGATGAACCCTGGACTTAGGAATTTAAACTATCCTGCGCAATACATTTTTGCAACCATCCGATCATTCGCCCTCCTTCTACAGCAAAGCAGTAATCGGTGGAATTTCTGGCGCAATTGCTCAGGTACTTATACTAATTTGGAGCTTACTGTTGGATAGTTGTTCTTGTTGTTTTAATTATTTGTTCCAATTTTTCGATTCATTGGTAGTGGTTAGCCTAGATAGTTCATTGATTATCCCACTGAATTTTTCTGGTAAGTGTGAGCTTATGACAAGTAAATCAAACACAATAGTTTCATATGAACACAAATTACCCAATGCACAATTGCATAAACACTTCAAGCAATTTGCAGTGGTAATTTTTTATTTATTCTAGCATAACTAAGCGTCTATTCTCAGAAGGGAAATAGCATAAATGGTCTAATCAGTGAATACTTTACCTTATCCTTATGCTCTGTGATGAATGTTCTGTGGAAACTCAGTGCAATTCTGGTATTTGGTGTTGATCGACTATGAAATTATTGATTTTTAGGTATGGAGATGTATGACTAAGATTTCTTTATATACATAACCTTAGAAAGATAATGTAACCGTATACTTATGGAAAAATTATTTGTTAGTCTAATTTGGTAGCTAGTCAACATAAAGCCTGTTCAATTCAAGCAAATACCAAATAGTTAGAGTATAAGTTTTTGCCGATTAATAGGCAATTGAGTTATTTCTTGCATTGTGTTGGGAAGATACAGTATTTGTAGTCAGTGTTAATTATTGTAATATGCACATGAAAATAAGATTCATGAATAGATGATAATGTTAATATTTTGGCAAGTAAAATGATCTCTATTATGGTGTCTGTTACAGACTTACAGGAATGGTAAAAGTTGCGAACATTTTGTTTTCTATGATGCTAATTGTGGTGGTGACATTGTAAAATTTGGTTAGACATTTTATTTATCCAGAGGTGATCTATGGAGTTTTGGTTAAGCAGTAGAAGGTAACAGAATATGCAACTATCAAATGCTGAAGAGAATAAGGAGCAACAGCATGGTGGGAGACTGGCAATAGCACATGCCACGTGATTGTCTATTTATATATCTAAAAAATCTTACAATTGAAAAAACTTTCTTTTACACCTCTATTAAGATCAACTTGCTGTTGCACCAAAACTTATGATGATCTAAGCAGAATCTATATTAGAGATGTACTTCCAACATCGCTTCCCTCGCTCTAACTATCGTGCAGTTGACTGATCTAAAATTGAACACCAGAGTGCTTATACATTTCTTGTGAGGATTTATCCATTTTTCCTAATTTCGTGATAGTTGACAAGTTAAGAGATGTTCAAAAGAAGAAGTACAGCAAAACGAAGTGGCCTCAGCTGAAAGTAATTAGACTTGGAAAATATTGATGTTTCTTGTGTATTGGAATGACTTTGTGATGGAGTTAAGGAAGTGTAACGAGAAAATAGAACGATGCAATAACGATAAACCGGGAGCTACTCCCGTCCCAAGCCAAAACGGCCGTTCAAAACAATATTATTATAATCCATAAAACAACCCTAATTATTGTATTTATACTCTCATGGCCCATGGGCCTACTCACTTATTAAAATAACAGGAAAGTAATTAAGAAATAAATAATAAACTAGGTCATAGGTCCATTGATCTTCTTATTTTATTTGGCAATGCATTGATACACAATAGGTGTATCAATTCCCTCCCCCTCAAAATGTGCCTTGTCCTCAAGGCGGAAGAAAGGAAACTGGTTCCAAAACTCGGCCTCGTCCACCCACGTGGACTCATCAGACGAACGGTTTTGCCATGCAATTAAGACCTGGGACACCCGATCATCACCCCTCCAAATCTGGCATTTTCGTAGCACTTTCTCCGGTAAAAATTCTGCATCGGTCTCAAAACAGTCCGGCGGTAGTTCTGGCTCCACAACATGATCCCCCACGCTAGCCTTCAACTGAGAGACGTGGAAAACTGGATGAAGGTTGGTCCCAACAGGCAACTTCAACTTGTAGGCCACAACACCCACACGCTGTAGCACCTCAAAAGGCCCAAAGTACCGTGGTGCCAACTTCACGTTCAACTTCCTGAATAAAGAGAGCTAGCGATAGGGCCGGAATTTGAGAAACACCCGCTGCCCAACATCAAAGGAAACATCATGATGGTGATTGTTGGCAGCCAGTTGCATGCGCTGTTGTGCCCACTCGAGGTGAAAGCGAAGTTATCTCAAAATTGCATCCCTCTCGGACAACTCATCGGCGACTGCTTTGGTTCTGATCTCGCCCGGTAACCACTGTGTCAGAGTCGGGGCCTTGCGCCCATAAACAACCTCAAATGGAGTATGGCCCGTAGCAGCTATCGCCAGATCTCAAAATCAAGATGTGCAGCTATTGCCAAGAGAATACGGATGGACTTAAGCATGGCTACTGGCTAAAAGGTTTCCTCATAATCGATCTCTTCTTTCTGAGTATATCCTTTCGCCACAAGTCTCGCTTTGAAGGTATCAACCTTCTCGTCTGATCCTTTTTTTTTCTCTTGTAGACCCACTTACATCCAACGGGGTTTACCCTGTTGAGTGGATCAACAAGCTCTCACACCTCATTTTATCCATAGAACCCATCTCGGCTTCCATTGTCGTTTGCTAAGAATCGGCATCCTTATCTTGGAGTGCTTCGTCGTATGTCCATAGGTCCAATTCATCTTTCACGGGGACCAAGTCAGACGACTCTCCCACGAACATGAATCTCTCGGGTTGTCTCACAACCCTCCAACTACGACGAGGCTCCGGTTGTGTTGATGTGTTGTGTGATACATCAACTTTTACTGTTGGCACAGGATTATGCCTTTTTATCTCATCTAAGCTAATCTCACTTTTGAGCTTTCTATTATTTACATAGTCTTCTTCCAATAACTTAGAATGCGTACTAATTATGATTATTTGGTCCTTGGGACCCCCTTCCGTTCCTCTAGGGTATCCTACAAACAATATAAATTCTGAATGAGGGTCCAATTTTACAGCTTCCTTATTCAACACATATGTCTGACACCCCCAGATTCTTATGTGTCTCAAACTAGGCTTTCGCCCGGTTCACAATTCTGTAGGGATTTTAGGAACCGATTTGGATGACATCAAGTTTAGAATGTCGTTGTTTCCAAGGCATATCCTCAAAACAACTTGGGTAGCTCCGAATAACTCATCATGGATCTAATCATCTCTAAAAGAGTTTTATTTCTTCGTTCTGCAACCCCATTTTGTTGAGGGGTACCGGGTGCGGTTAATTGAGATACAATCTGTTTTCTTGACAAGTAGGTCAAAAATTCAATGCTGAGGTATTCGCCCCCACGATCCGATTGTAGGAACTTGATACTCTTTCCCCTATGTTTCTCGGTCTCGATTTTGAACTCTTTGAATTTATCAAAGGTTTCCTATTTGTGCCGCAAAAGATAAACGTATTCATATCTTGAGTAGTTATCCGTAAATGTTACGAAATATTCATAACCTTCTCTAGCTTGAATAGACATTTGCCCACATACGTCAGTGTGAACGATTTTCAACACTTCACTAGTTTTATTCCTCTTGGCCTCGAGGGCCCTCTTGGTCATCTTCCCCTCTAAAAAAGATTCACACGTTAGAAATGACTCAACATGGAGAGACTCCAACGAGCTGTCCGCCACCAATCTTTAAATTCTTTTTAGATTAATATGTCTGACACCCCCAGATTCTTATGTGTCTCAAACTAGGCTTTCGCGATTCACAATTCTGTAGGGATTTTAGGAACCGATTTGGATGACATCAAGTTTAGAATGTTAGCCGTTGTTTTCAAGGCATAGCCTCAAAACAACTTGGGTAGCTCCGAATAACTACCCCGAATAACTCATCATGGATCTAGTCATCTCTAAAAGAGTTTTATTTCTTCGTTCTGCAACTCCATTTTGTTGAGGGATACCGGGTGCGGTTAATTGAGATACAATATGTTTTCTTGACAAGTAGGTCAAAAATTCATTGCTGAGGTATTCGCCCCCACGATCCGATTGTAGGAACTTGATACTCTTTCCCCTATGTTTCTCGGTCTCGGTTTTGAACTCTTTGAATTTACCAAAGGTTTCTGATTTGTGCCGCTAAAGATAAACGTATTCATATCTTGAGTAGTCATCCGTAAATGTTATGAAATATTCATAACCTCCTCTAGCTTGAATAGACATTTGCCCACATACGTCAGTGTGAACGATTTTCAACACTTCACTAGTTTTATTCCTCTTGGCCTCGAGGGCCCTCTTGGTCATCTTCCCCTCTAAAAAAGATTCACACGTTGGAAATGACTCAACATGGAGAGACTCCAATGAGCGGTCCGCCACCAACCTTTGAATTCTTTTTAGATTAATATGACCAAGTCTTAGATACTATAGAAGTGTTACGTTCACGCTTGAAGAAAACTTTCTTTTCTTAGAAATTGTCGATGTGTTATAAGAAGCATTTTGTGTGTGGTGTGCACTTTTAATAGTATAAAGATTATTCACTAATGTTCCCGAACAGATGAACTCATCGTTTTGAAAAATAATAACCATATTATTGAAAGAAACTGAGTATCCATCAACGTACAATTTAGAAACTTAAATTAAATTCTTCATAAAACTGGGAACATAAAGAACAACTTTTGAAATTAAAACTTTATCTTCAAAAGATAGGTGCATGTCTCCCACTGCGACAGCCGCTACCCTTGTAGCATCGCCCAATGTGATGAGGATCTCAATCGCACTAAGTTGTCGGGTTTTTCGAAACCCTTGTAAAGTGAAACATACATGATCAGTGGCTCCTGTATCCACTACCCACGAATGGGAAGCATACGCCACTAAACAAGTTTCAGCAACAAGTGCATGAGAACTACCTTTCTTCCCGGCCTTCTTAGGCTTGGGACAGACCGTCCTCCAATGTCCTTTCTCACCGCAGTTGAAACACTTCTCCTTAGTAGCTTTCTTCACACCTCCCTCTTTGTTACCTTGCTCTTTGCTTGGTTCGGGCCTTTGGTTTTTTTTTTTCTTTTTCCCACCTTTCGGTGCGGAAGAAGTTGAACCGCTTGCCACTAAGACTTGAGTTTGGTGTCCCATGAGTGTCTCCGCCGATACTAAAGCTTGCAAGAGTTGTGCCAACGCGAACTCTTGACTATTCATCAAATAGTTCAATTGGAATTGCTCAAAGCTTTTCGATAGAGAATGAAGAACGAAATCAACTTGCGTTTCTACATCGTATTCCGCTCCAAGTACCTCTAACTTGTTTAGGTAGCCCATCATCTTGAGAACGTGCTCCCTTACGGGCGTTCCCTCCACCATTTTCAGCGATAACATGTCTCGTATGGTGATTTTCCTAGCCGTACGATTCTATTGAGCGGACATTTTCTTAAGGTTTAGCATTATATCAGAAGCGGATTCCATGTCCTGGTGTTGGTGTTGCAACACATTTGACATTGAAGCCAAGATGGTACACCTAGTCATTTCATCAACTCCTTATGATATTCCTTTTCGACATTACTCGCATCATCCGTAGGCGTAGGGGGCTTTGGTGTGTTAAGAACTCACTTATGTTGTTGTGCAGTAAGGACAATGTTTAAATTTCATTTCCAATCAACATAGTTTTCACCTTCCAATTTGTTATCTTAAAGTATTGAAAACAGTGGATTAAAAAGAGACGACATGCTGAACTGAAATAAAACATACATTGCATCAATACATATATTGTTTCACAAAGATTATCACAAATTTTGATTATACTCTATATTTAAATCTAAAAATATATATATATATATATATATAGCATAAATCGGCCGACATTTTAAAACAGTTCACATAAGCCACGATGAGTGTGGACATTTATGCAAATACATTTAAGCAAATTACAAACAAGAACAATTACAAACTTTTAATTTCATAAATTAATAGTCGTCTCCCACTTGACCATATAAAATTGGTAGGGACTCCGATGTGGAGTAATAAAGTGTCAATTTTATACCTAAGTATTAACCTTGATTAAATACATGATTATTACTTCATTTTGAATAAATCACTCGATGGGAGGGTCAATACCGCCACTAATAATAATTCACAATCATACTTTTGGGAATTCGTTCATGTGAACTTATCTTTTGGCCTATCCGATAGGGAGAGAGGTGTATGCCTATGCGTAGCCAAAATACTTCACAAACAAATAAATCATGGAGGCCAAATAATTCAATTTTATAATCTAGAATAAAATTTTGAATTATATTAAAACATACTTAGTAATTTTCGGAGTTCAGATTTTCCACAACGACATTCATGCATTCATATATTTAATCAAATTAAATAAATAAAGCATCCATCAATACAATTAAACAAATTGGCACATTATATTCAATCATCATGGTTTAATTTCTCGTTTTGATTACGAGATGTCGTAAGCGTCACTCGTCTGTCTCGATGAGCTCCCACTCGACCACAACAAAAATGCAACATTTTATCACTGGCTTTAAAATTTATGTTCTTCATTTTCGATATTGGTTACAATTTATTTACATAAAATAAATAAACATATCGTCTAGACTAGTCTATTACATAAAACATCCTAGTCTATCCGTGGATTTTCTCACAGAAAAGGATCTGAATGAATCGGATTTTATAACGCATCATCATACATGCATGTATAAATAAATATTAAATACCATGACAATTGGATTCCTGCAAAAAAATCTAGCAATTCTACAATCCAATTTTCAAATTTAATATTAAACACTTAAATTACAATTTAATGTATAGAGCCCGAAACCGGCTCTCTGATACCAGTTGTTGGAGAATTTCGCGGATGCCCGGATCTATACAGGGTTATACACTAATTACAAATTTAAGTCTACAACTAATATAATGATTTAAACATAATTAAATCAAATAGTTAAATATCCAACAATAGGGTTTGCATGCAAAACATATGACAGTCTTGAAAGACCTTTTTTTAGCTTCTTGAGTTACCACAAAGGCCTTTCTTGAGACTCTTGTTTTGGATCACGCGATCATCTGGAGGAACCTGAACAATCCAAAAGGCCTTTCTTCAGACCTTTGTTTTGATTCCACATGATCAACTTGATCAATCCAACAACTCTTCTCAAGTATTCTCTTGTCCTTACTCGAACACCCAGTGAGAGACCACACGAATAATTTCAACACAATAAAAAGAATATTTTTGTTGTCCTTAACCTCTTGAAATTTTCAAAAATTATCAATCAAGAAAATTGTGTTCATGATGTCTTGTTTCATCTCTTATTTATAATGAGAATTCAAGACCTTGAATATCAAATATTCCAAATCTTGATTTTTTTGAATATAATATATTCTAATCTTGATTTTCTTGAATATCAAATATTCTATTCTTGATATTTCTATTATAATATTTTCAAAATTTTATACTACATATTTAATTCAATGAGATCTTGATTATATTAGATATTCTTGTATTCAAAATACATATCTATTTTTCATAAAATTCTCTCATGAATTTAATATATATTTTTTTAAAATTATAATTATTTGGGCACAAAATATTTCTTTTATTTTAATTACCTTGTTCATCGTTGGACATTTAATTGGGCTACTTGAGGGGCCTTTAGGAGAATTAAGATTGGACCCCCAAATGGGCCTTAAATTCTAACATTGAGCCCAATGTCATTCAACCTCATTAACATTAATCTCAATCCACTATAGGATTAATGTTGCACTATCCATCCTAACCCATATTACAATCATATGGCTCCCAGTCATTATTTCCTGTGTTTAAGATTCTCTTGTCCGTTAATTAATCAAGCCACTAAACGTTTTAATTAGTTTAACATCTTAACCTTGGAGTAGGGACAACTCTTCTTTATCATCATACTGGAAATAAATTCCACTTGCAAGATTTAATATGACGAACGTTTAGTGCCCACCAATGAGACTAATCATGCAAGGCTCTCCAAGCACACGTTCCTCTGTATTAAATCTTAGCAACTGTCATGTTCTCAATGGTGTCTCCCAAGATGCAAAGTATTGAGTCTCATTGACTCTCTACCCACAACAAATTAAAGCGCCACACACCAATTACACACAGTCCTAATTAAGGGGCAAAGGTTTAGAAGTAAACGACCACTGAGGTCTAATTCTTCATATCATAAATCAGTACAGAAGAATTACCTCTCTGTATGTCCTCTTCAATGCATCATCATGCATAGAGTAATCCCTTGGTCAAGATAAGTCAATCTGGGATCTGCATATCAACTATTTACCAATGGGGTGTTCAAATCCCATATAAGTTATGAAGTTAGTACTTGTTACAAGACACTGATAATGTGATCTTGCTGTGAGTTATCCAGGGATCACCACATTTATCTATAGTATAACTTGTACTATTATTTAGAGCGGATTGCAATAAATAAATAATATTCATATTATCTAGATCACAGTGATAAAGCTCAAAGATTCAGTTTAGTTATATAAAGTAAAAGCATACTT
The DNA here is from genome assembly GCA_026898435.1 of Prunella vulgaris. NCBI lineage: Eukaryota > Viridiplantae > Streptophyta > Magnoliopsida > Lamiales > Lamiaceae > Prunella > Prunella vulgaris. The sequence continues at coordinate 108,977 of JAPKLY010000307.1, forward strand.
TCTAGTATATAACCCTAACACACCCTAAAGTATGATATCTTGTTTCGAAAATATTTTACAAAAAGGTTGAATTTTATTTTATGTATATCCCACTAGAACATCAAAACCTTATCATTTCCTAGGCTCGGCAGTGGGGCCGGGAATTCCCAATCCCCGCGGGGATCCACCCGGAACGGGCGGGAAAACCCCGAAAAAAATAGGGAAGGGGACAGGGATGGGAAAAATATTTTCCCCGTAGGCGGGGATGGAGATTGTATTCCCCGCGGGGACTCGCATAAATTATATGTATAATTATCATATATATATATATATATATATATATATATATATATATATATAGTATGACTGCTGTGCACGCGAGTGCATACTATGCACTCGCAATTTTTGACTATTTCCAGATTAAATTTTCTTCCGCCAAGTATGCCTTCTATATACAAATGAAGAGTGCCTCTCCTGTGCACCCGAGTGCATCGTATGCACCCTTCTTCGTCGAACCTGTTTCTCCATCACAACAAAGCCGCGCATCTTGCTCGCAACTGCCGGAATCCGTCGTTCTCACCTCAATTTCAATTTAAAAAAATCTCACTGGTGGCTTCGATTCATAGCTTTACTGATGGTCTTGGATTTTTTACATTAGTGGGCTGGGAACCACGACCATGGTTGTGGGCTGGTAGCGATGGCAGCTTGTTGTGGTGGTGGTGTGAGCAAATTCCGGTGACTGGAAATTATCGCCGAGGAAGAAATCTGTTTATTTTGGCTTTTTTTGTTGATACCCCAAGAACAAATTTTAATACCCTAAGAATAATTTACAATACCCCAATAACAATTTCAATTTCGAACCATTAATGGCGGCGAAGGGGGTGGAGCTGAAGAAGTAATTGCAGAAAGTAAGGACAACGATTGTAGACGACGACGCCGATGATAATATTATGAAGACAATTGATAAAGCCCAAAATATTATGTGCAGTTTGAAGGTATCAATTGTTGTCAAAATTGCTGTCAAAATTTTTATTCTGATTTTGTAGAGGTGTCAATTGCTGTCAAAATTGATGAATTCGAGAAAATAAGTTGTTTTAATTGATCAGTTTGATTTGTAAATGGAGACATTCAACAAACTATTCTTTCAGAAATAGTTAAAACCTGGGAATACAACATTTTATAAATAATAAATGAATAATACCCAAAGAGCAAATTATAATACTCGAAGAACAATTCATTAATACCTCAAGAACAATTTACAATACCCAAAAAATAAGTATAAGTAAATACCTCAATAACAACTCATAATACCCCAAGAATAATTCTCAATACCCGAAGAACAATTATCAATACCACAAGAACAAATATAAGTAAATACCCCAAGAATAACTCATAATACCCCAAAGTAAATACCTCAAGAATAACTCATAATACCCCAAGAACAAATAATAATACCCGAAGACAAAATAATTAATACCCCAATTTACGAACTATTTACAAACTAATCTGGAACGTCAGTGGAATTAAATGATTCCTACTTATTGACCTTTTAAATATTTCCAGATTAAATATATGCATTGATGTCAATTATTTTGGAAAATAATACTCCAAAAATAATATATACTACCCAAAAAATAATTTATAAAATCCAAAGAACAATTTATGGATGAGTTTCAAAATCTAAGGTTTGAAATTTGGATCTTCTACTTTGCTTAATTATTCCATGAATTATTTGGATCTTCTTTTTAGTTTAATTATTTACTTTTTCTTGGAGTATTGTGAGTTGGTCTTGGGGTATTATAAATTATTCTTGGGCTATTTACTTATATTTGTTCTTGGGATATTGTGATTTGTTCTTCGGGTATTGTTATTTATTTTTTGGGTATTGAGAATTGTTCTTGGGGTATTATAAGTTATTATTGGGGTATTTATTTATATTTGTTCTTGGGGTATTGTGATTTGTTCTTCGAGTATTGTTATTTGTTCTACGGGTATAAAGAATTGTTCTTGGGTATTTACTTAGACTTGTTCTTGGGGTATTGTAAGTTGGTCTTGGGGTATTTACTTACACTTATTTTTTGGGTATTGTGACTTGTTCTTGGAGTATTATAAATTTTTCATGGGGTGTTGTTATTGAGGTATTTTTGTATAGAGTTTTTCTTGGGGTATTGTAAATTGTTCTTGGGGTATCATAATTTGTTCTTGGGGTATAATAATTTATTCTTTGGGTATTATATGATGTTTTTTTGGTATTATAAATTGTTCTTTAAGTATTACTTGTTTATTAATTATTTATTTATTTATTATTCATTTATAAATTGTTCTTTGGATCTTATAAATTATTATTTGAATATTATAAATTGTTGTTTGAGTTTACTCTTTTATTAATTATTTATTTATTAAATATTCATTTATAAATTATTTTTTGGATATTATAAATTATTATTTGGGTATTATATATTGTTCTTTGAGTATTATAAATTGTTCTTTAGGTATTATAAATTATTCTTTGGATATTATATATTGTTCTTTGAATCAGCTAACTGGTCAGCCACCACATAAAGATCAATGTAACTATAATTTTATTGGGGCAGATTTTTAATTAAGTAATTTAATATTTGTAAAAGAAATAGATTTATAAATGTGAATTTAGGTTTACTCATACCTGCACTGTAAGTCGTCAACCTCATATCCTCAACCATCTCAGCTATTTGGAAGCTGTACCAGATTCCATTGGAGGCCAAATGAATGTAATGCAATGCAAATTAATACTAAACAACAAATGCCGAGAGTTACGAGCGCAAAAGCTCGGTGGCAGTGAGAGGATATATAGAAAGGGAACAACTAATAATGTTGAGCAATTATTAATACCCCAAGAACAATTTAGTTATACCCCAAGAACAACTCCTTAATACCCAAAGAATAAATGTTTGCAATACCCCAAGAACAACTTGATATACCAAAAAATACACAGTACGGTGTGTAGTGTGTATTTCTGGAAAAAGCAAATTAAATTTAAAATTGAAGTAAAATTGAAGTGCATAGTATGCACTTACATGTACACAAGTTTTTGCGATATATATATATATATATATATATATATATATTTATATATGTATATACCTATTATATATTAATATATTATATATATTATTTAAAAATATTATATTATATATTTCATTTATAAATATATATATATATGTATATACATATATAATCAATTAATCATTCATCGTATGTATAATATATAATATATTAAATTTAATGCTATTTATGCATTTTAAATTTTAATTATATTTTAAAAAATTTATTTATTTTAAATTTTTTTACTATGCTTGTTAAAATTTTAAAAAAAAATTAAAAGTAAAAGTTCGCGGGGAATGGGGATTCCCCGTCGGGGCGGGGACAAGAATTTTCCCGTGAAGTTCGTGGGGAAGGGGAATCCCCGCGACCGTGGGGACAGGGATGAAAATTTGACACCATGCAATATATCCAGATAAAAATTCACGAATCCTTATCCGGTCAACTAAAATTTTCATGGAAAAATCTTGGCAGTCCCAAAATGTATACTATATGAACTTGTGTGTGATACCGTAAGTAAAAATGTGTGTTACTATATCTAAAAATAATACTCCCTCCGTCCATGAAAATTGGACTACCCTTGTTGTGCACGGTGTTGATAGAATTTACTGATTATGTTTGTTTATGTGGCTTTACAACGAATTAATTCTACCAAACAATAATCTTATGATTTCGTGTTCTTGGGGAGGGAGAGAAGAGAGCTTAGAGAGAGAAATATTGTAATGGGAGTTATATTGATTTTCAGAATTGTGAGAGTTTTGTGAATAGTACAAGAGAGGTCTTATTTATAGGTGTGCGAGTGTGAGACGGCACCTTACGAGCCTATGTGGCTTCCGGTGTTGACGAGAGTTCCTTACCCTCGTCTTGATCTCTCACACCGCTTCCCCTACCGCGCCTCGTCCCACTACTATGCCTTAGACTAGATGGGCCTCATTAAAAACCTCGCCGTAAACCACCCTTGTGGACAAACCGGACGGAGGGAAAAAGAGCGCGCCATCAGGGTCCTATTGACTAACGAGTGAGCTCATGGGCGAGCTCCCAGCGGGCTCCGGTAGGTCGGGCAAGCTCCCGAGTCTTGACCAGATTCCAGGATATCGGGCGAGCTCTGGACCTTCTCCAGGTCGGATGGGCTCTGGCGACTTGGCAAACCTTGGGGATTATTTCTGAAACCGACGTATTAGTTCGCCATATCAACATTTGCCCCCCAGCTCGCTCGCATCATGACTTTGTCCAATGTGTGGGCGAGCTGGAGAACTTGAGGTCTGGCGAACTATTTCCGGGGGCGCCGAGCTAGTAGGCGAGCTGCGCCTCGGAGGTCGCCTCGGCCGACACAATGCGGGATCCCAAACGTCACGCAAGTCTCTTGGCGTCTCGATTCCCGCCCGTAATAATGATAACTTTTCAAATTCCTTGCAAAAAGGCCCCTGATCTTTCGGGAATTTCGAGCTTGTGCCCCGCGCCTATAAATAGGCGAAAACGAAGAATTTCCTCACTTTGCTTCCTTCATTCCTCAGAGCGCATTTCTGGCGATCAATCCTCTGCTCTAGACGTGCCTGCCAAGGTAGAGATCCAGATTTCTCCTCTTTCTCTTTCCTTGTTCTTTGTTTTCGAACGCCTACATTATGTCTGAGAACTCCTCGAGCCATACCCCCCGCGTCGTGATCTGGGCAAAGGACAAATGACCGATGACCTTCCAAACCCCCGAGTAACACCTGTGGTCCTCTCCTCGAGCTCTGGGGCGAGCTCTGAAACCTCCCCAGACAGTAGCGAGCTCTTCGGGTCAGTTCGCTCTGACTCCAGTGAGCAAGCCACTAGTTTTGGTGAGGAATCACCCCTCCGCGAACTCTGGGATTACTCAGAGCGAGCTCGCGGGGGAGCAGCGACTCCCGCTGAAGAGGCCCAGGAGGAGGTCGCCGAGGTTGGGGCCGGCGACCTTGCTGGCGAGCTGGCCCGTGAGGTCGACGAAGAGGTCGATGAGGATACGGGGACGGAGGTCACTTATGAATACCTCCGTTTCATCGACTTTCCCTTCCCCAAGCTCCCTGAATATCAAGTCTCCGCCGAGGTCGAAAATGAGTTCGACTGGGGTGAATATGTGAGAACTCACGGGGCGAGCTTCCCCTACCCCGGCGAGCTCTGATTCGAAAAGCCGCTGGTAAGTCTGATCTTAAGGCCAACGGGGTGGAGAGCATCATGAGCGAGTTCGCCCTTCCGGATATTCGGAGGCGGTTCCGCATCCCGCTGGACATTTTTATGTATCCTGCCGAGGAGAAAGAGCGAGCCGACCTCCCCCCTGCCGGGCTCACAGCCATGAATTACCACACCTTGAAGGCAAGGCTCACCCTTCCCCTCCACCCCATAATCGGGCAGTTTTTGGTGGACACGGGCTTCGCTATTACCCAACTCACTCCGAATGCATGGAGCAATTTGTTGGCCGCCCTGACTGTCTTCGGCCTCGAGGGTTATGAAAACCGGCTGAGCACGGCGGAGATTAACGAGCTCTTCATTGTGATCAGGCAAGCGAGGGAGGGGAAGGGATATTACTCTTTTCAAGCTCTCCCGGGGGGCAAATTTTTAGGCGACCTCCCCAACAAAGTCCGGGATTGGAAAGAGCAGTTCTTCTTCATCGGGGGGATTGGCGAGCTTCCAATGGCCGCGGAGGGCGTATCCCTACCCCCGTGACCTACGGGGAGGCGAGCTGTAGGTGGCGCACCTTAGTGTGTGCGCGTCGGATTAGATTACTGATCTAATCTATCTTTTTGCAGGTTTGAAGCGCCATAAGTCGAGCCGCGGGAGGTAGGAAGTTTCGATAGGTTTCGAGTTTGTGCGGACGGTGTGTTGCTTGTGGGAGAAAAAGGACCGTGAGATCGAACATCTGTGTCAACACCACTGCCGCCGGCTCGCCGGTCTCATCACCTCGCCACACCACCTCGCCGCTCGAGGTTTTGTGCCTTTTCATTATTGAGTCTCCAGAGCTCGCTGTCTTGTATGTCGAGGTCGCCGAACTGACTTGGTTGTTTGTTGTACAGGTGCAGGTCCTATTACCGAGCTCCCGCCCGTTGAGGTTCCCGAAGCTTATCACTTCCTAGCTCGGCAGCTGAAGATGGGTAAGCCTCGTCCGGGGAGGGAAGGCATCCCTTCGGGGGCGGTCTTGGACGCTACCAAGAAACTAGAGCTCGCCAAAGCCGCTGAGAAGGCTGGGGGCTCTAGCTCTCAGAAGACCTCAGCACCTCCCCCGACAAAGGAGAAGGTCGCCGGAGCCAAAAAGGGGGCGGGCCGAGGCTCAGACCCTGAACGGGGTACCCAACCACCTCCGCCCCATCAGACGAAGCGAGCTCTCCACCGGGGAGATGGCTCTCGAGTGAGTGAAGAGGAAACTCGCCTCGCCAAGCGAGCCAGGGCTGAGGGCGGCTCTGGATCAAGCCAAACGGGGTCCGGGCGAGCTCTTGCTGTTCGACCTTCTCCAGCGCCTCCAACTCCTCAGAGTGCGCCCTCGCCGCCTCCCTACGGGGTCCCTATTCGGGACGATACCCTGCTCGGGCTCAACCCCGATAGGTTTGGGTAAGTGGGCGACCTCTTTTGAGTTGGAAGCCTTTGCAATTTCCATGGTTTTTGCTAACTGATCTGAGTATGCGCAGGTATACTCCCGCCGAGTTCCTGCAGCGACCTGAGCCTCTCCATATCGTCAAGCGGTGTCGGGCCCTGAATTCGTCGAGGGACCTTCCTGATGGGGCAGCTCGCCGGGTTTTTACCGAGGCCCCCAAATACCTCTCCGTCTCGGAGCTCGGGATGATCGAGAGGCAGAAGCCTGCTTACAGGGCGAGGCCGGCGATGCACTACGCCTGCGCAGCGATGGCCGCGGCTCAGCTCGTCAGCGATGATATCGCCGCCTCTGATAGAGCTCGCCATGATACAAATAAAGCGCTCACTAAGGTGGGCAACGAGCGGAAGAAGGCGCTTGAGGAGCTCGCGAGGGCGGAGTCCAAAGCGAAGGCCTCGCTGGAGGCGGAGCGGCTTGCAATTAAAAAGGCAGAAAAACTCCAGGCCGACCTCCGCCAACAACAGGCCGAATTGAAAGCAGCTCGCCGGACACTCGCTGCTCGGGAGGAGGAGCTCGCCTTGACCCGGGTTGAGGTAGGGCTCCTCCGGGGTCAGAGCCGGGGGAATTCTGAGGAGTGCCGCAAGCTGCGGGAGGAGGTTGCCACTCAGGCTTTGGAGATCGCCGAGCTCAGGGGCCGTTCTGACACTGCCATAACGCCCGAGGCACTTGAGCTCGCCGAGGTGGTTGCCACCGACAAGGGCTTCGTGCTCTGCTTTGCTGAGGTAATTCGCTCCTTCCAATGGGCACGGATTAATAATGACAGCGAGTGGGAAGCCCTCGTCAGTGAGTTTGAGGACTTCCTGGAGAAGTCCTCGATTCCCCCTGGCACGGAATTGAACATTGGGGACCTCGTGGGCTATGGGATCAATCTCGACGCTGCTCGTCTGAAATTCAACATTATCCAGACGAAGCAGGTCTTGACTGCCGACCTCGCCCGAGAGACTGAAGGTGCAGAGGGGGATGTTGGAGGTGAGGCCCCGCCAACCATAGAGCAGATGCAGGAGGTCTGTGGGGACGCAATGATTAACATCAGCGAGCTCGGCACAAGCGGACTCTCCGGGAATATCACTCCTGATGCCGAGCTCGCCATGCCTATCCGCCAGGTCGCCCCCACTCCAGAGATCGCCGACCCCGAGTCTTAGGTCCCCCATTACTACTGCTTTCTTAGCTTAGTTTACATTTTCGAAGTTGTAGTAGGTCGCCGGGTTGCGGAGCTCGCCCAGAAGGAGCTCCATTTTTGTAGTCTTTACTTTTTGTCCAAGTAGATTTAGCTCGCCGGGCACGTGCAGCTCGCCCAGAAGGAGCTTTTTGTAATTCAAAGACGGCTAGCTGGTCGGCCTTTGTGGCCAGCACCACTACTCATACTTAGGATTTTTTCAAGTATATTTTTGGCTTGAAAATCTCTTAAGTATCCTTTTGAATATAAGTCGAGCATTTTTTGTCCAACTTTTTTCATTTATGTTTTTGCGCTTTTACGTTATAATTTCTTAAAATAGCTCGTTCTTGTTTATTTTCCTGGTACGTAATTGTTCATCTTATTCTACTTTGAGAAGCGAATCGTTCGTTTTACGTAACTTTCGACTACGAATTGTACCTCTGTTTTGAGAGTGCGTATTCTTCGTCTTACGCCACTTAGGGCCGCGAACTGCACTTCGATTGATTCACGTTGGGCCATTGGGTTTCACGAACCTTGCCTTAGACGTTTCTGTCTTTTTCGCGAATTTTTCTAACTTGTGGCAGTAGGTGCTTAGCAACCCTTTAAGAAGGGTACCTTCGCGACCTTGGGCACTTTGGCCTTTGCCTTCGAGCTATTTAATTACAACGTTTGAGACCTTGGTCCTTGCGCATTGCAAATTTTTTAGCAAGTGGGCGAGCTACCAGGAGTAGTGGGCGACCAAGTGCAGCTCGCCTGGTTGGGGAGCTGCACAGGTCCAAACACTTGGGAATTTTTCTAAATTTTCACAGCAACGTAATTTATATCGGTTGCCATCTACACTTCTGATGCAAACCTTCGACTAGTCTATTACAGGATTCTAGTCTATTGGTAGAACTTTTTTAGATGTGCCGAGCTCCAGGTGTATGAAGAAGCCTTGCCTTCTGCGTCTTCTAGATCGTAGGTGTCATTTGGCCAGGCTGTGGTGACCCGGAATGGTCCTTCCCAGTTCGAACCGAATACACCTGGTGGGGCCATCAATTCCTTCTTTAACACCAGGTCTCCGACCTTGAATTTTCGGTCTCGGACCTGTGAGTTGTAATACTTTTCCGCTCTGCGCTTGTAGGTGGCGTTTTTCATTTCTGATGAAGCTCTGGTCTCTTCGATCAGATCCTTTTCTGCTGCCAAGGCTTCATCGTTCTTCTCTTCATCGTACCCCACCACCTTCCAAGTCTTGTTCTGGACTTCTACCGGGACCACGGCTTCAGTCCTGAAGGCTAGGGCAAACGGGGTCTCCCCGGTGCTGGCCCTATAGGAAGTTCTATAGGACCATAGGACCTCCGGGAGTTCGTCTGCCCAGCTCCCCTTCTTTTCGTCGAGGCGGAGCTTCAGTATGTGTTTCAGGATCTTGTTCACCGCCTCGACTTGGCCGTTCGACTGGGGGTGATATGGAGTTGAGTAGTGCTTCTTGATGTTCCATGAACTGCAGAAGTCCCTCAACTTCTGTCCGTCGAACTGCCTTCCATTATCAGTGATGACCGACTGTGGGAGTCCAAACCTGCAGATCAGGTTTTTCCAAATGAAGCCGATCATCCTTTCTTGGGTTATGGTCGTGAGAGCTTTGGCCTCAGCCCACTTAGTGTAGTAGTCTACTGCTACGACAGCGAATTTCACACCGCCTCTGCCGGGTGGAAATGGGCCGATCAAGTCGATACCCCATTTCGCGAAAGGCCACGGGCTGAAAACCGACTTAAGCTGGTTGGCTGGGGAGTGGATGTTAGGTGCGAAAAGTTGGCACTTTCGGCACCTTCGATCGAAGCTGATGGCATCCTTGGGAAGAGTGGGCCAGTAGTAGCCCTGTCTGATCGTCTTATATGCCAATGCTTGCCCCCCAGCGTGACTTCCACAAATTCCCTCGTGAATTTCTTCTAACACTTCGGACCCCTGCTTCTTAGTTAGGCATTTGAGTAGGGGTAGAGAGAATCCACGTTTATAGAGTTGACCGTCCAGCAGTGTATATCTGGCAGCTTGCTTTACTAACCGGCTAGCTTCCCAGGTGTCTACGGGGGTTGTTCCATCCATTAGGTATTTTTGGATTGGAGTGCACCAATCTTCACCACCTTCACTGTCCTCCTGCCCCCCGCTCGAGGTTTGATTTACTTTGTAGTCGGACGTCGAGGGGTTTTTTAGTGTGGTGATCACAACCTCCGTGAATTCGGCTTCGTCGTTGCTAGTAGCTAGCCGGGCTAGAGCATCTGCTTGTGTGTTCTCTAGCCGCGGTATCTGATTGATGTAAACTTGTGTAAACATCGAGATCAAATGTGCGGCTATCTTTTGGTAGGTCATCATCTGCTGGTCTTTTGCCTCATATTCCCCCCGGACTTGGGATATTATTAGCTGGGAATCTCCGAAAACTTGAAGATTGGTTGCCCCCACAGCTAATGATAGCCTAAGTCCTGCTATCAACGCTTCATACTCCGCCTCATTGTTGGTTGCTCGAAAGTCGAACCGAATTGCGGAGGTGAAGACTTGTCTGTCTGGGCTGATCAGGACCACGCCGGCGCCTGCTGCCATGCTAGTTGATGACCCGTCCACGTAGAGATGCCACAGAGCTATACGCCCCCTCGTTGGATCTTGTGGGAAAGTTAGCTCGATGATGAAGTCGGCCAGTGCTTGCCCCTTGATCACTGTTCGGGGTGCGTAGGTTATACCGTATTGGCTAATCTCCAGCGACCATTTCAGCAGGCGTCCAGCAGTGTCTGGGCGCTGTAGTATTTGACGCAGTGGGAACGTTGTCAGCACCTCTACAGGATGGTCAAAGAAGTATGGCCTCAATTTTCTAACACTCATCACCAGTGCATAAGCCAGCTTCTCTGTTGGGGTGTATCGCAACTCAGCTTCATGTAAGACTTGGCTCACGTAGTACACTGGTAGGTGTGTTTTCGCCTCTTCTCGGACTAGGACGGAGCTGATGGCCACCTCCGATGCGGCTAGGTACAGATATAGCTTTTCTCCATTTATTGGCTTCGACAGAACCTGTGTATCTGCCAGGTATGCTTTGATATCTTCGAAGGCTCGTTGGCATTCACTTGTCCAAACGAAGTGGTTTTGAGGTGGAGCTTGTTGGCCTTGGCCGCCTCTTTGTATCTCCGTGTGTTTGCCTTAATTGCCTCGAAAAATGGACGATTTCGGTCGCCGGACCTGGAGATGAATCTGTTCAGGGCTGCCATGCACCCTGTCAGCCTTTGAATTTTTTGGACAGAATCGGGTATTCCCATCTCGATTATGCATTGGACCTGTGTTGGGTTGACCTCAATTCCCCGCTGGCTAACTAGGTGCCCCAGGAACTTCCCAGAGTGTACGCCGAAGCTGGTCTTTTTGGGGTTCAACTTCATGTTGTAGTGACGCAGTATGTCGAAGGTCTGTTTCAAGTGGTCCAGGTGGTCCTCCTTTCTCAAACTCTTGACAACTATGTCGTCCACGTACACCTCCATGGATTCGCCAATGTGTTGGTCAAACATTTTGTTCACCAATCTTTGGTAGGTAGCTCCGGCGTTGATGAGTCTGAACGGCATCCTTTCCCAGCAATACATGTTCTTGTTGGTGTAGAACGTCGTGTGTTCCTGGTCATCCGGGTGTAGAGCTATCTGATGATAGCCCGCAAAAGCATCCATGAATGTCATCATCTCATGGCCTGCAGTGCTGTCCACCAGCTGGTCAATGTGAGGTAGTGGGAAGTTGTCCTTCGGGCATGCTTTGTTCAGGTCTGTGAAGTCAATGCAGAGTCTCCACGTCCCATTGTGTTTCTTCACCAGGACGGGGTTCGCGACCCACTGCGGACACAAAGCTTCCTTGATGAGCTTGTTGTCTAACAACTTCTCCACCTCAACTGTTAGAGCTGCGTACTTGTCTGGTCCATACTTCCTCCGCTTTTGGCGTATGGGTTTTCTTGTCGGATCTATGTTAAGTCTGTGGCAGGCATGTTCCAACGGGATTCCCGTCATGTCTTCGTGAGACCAGGCAAACACGTCCAGGTTGGCCATCAAGAAGAGCTCCATCCTCGACCGGTATGGTTCAGGTAACTCAGAACCGATAAAAAGTTCTAAGTCCCTTTCCGGGTCCACCGGGAGTGCCGTCAACTCTTCCATGGGGGTTGCTTTTCTCTTCTGACTTTTCCACCTCGGGTCGCTGATGAACTCGTCCCACTCCCCTTGTGACATCTGCGCGGGATCGTGGCCTATGCGCGATTCGAGGTCATCGGGTTGGCTCTCAGCTTGGGCGAACTCGTCAGCTGTGAACACCTCCGGTGGTTTGTCAGCTTGGGATGGTGTGGTGACTTGGGGAGTTGGGTCAACGTCCATTGGTGTTGGTTCTTGACCTCCCGCAGGTCCCCCACCTTGGGCCTCATCAGCTACCTCCATGGGAGTAGGTTGCTGTCCCTGCGCAGGTACCGACCCCTGCGCAGGTCTCAACACTTGGGTTTCTCCCAAGTCCTCCATTGGTGTCGGTTGTGTATCCTGCACAGGTCCAATGCCTTGGTTGATTTCAGACAAATCGCCTACCTCCATCATCTCAGTTTCGACTGAGATGACGTCTAGAATGTTTGGCTCGTCTGCAGGGATCTGTACGTCCTCTTCGAGGATGTGGACTTGTGTAACGAATTTCTTGACCCGGCCATCTTTGAGCTGGAGTAAACACTCTCGGGCCTTTTTCTGGTCACCTTTTATAGTTCCGGCACCTTTTAGAGTTGGGAATTTTAAACAGTAGTAGTAGGTCGAACACGCCGCTTTGAATTCATTAATAAAAGGGCGGCCAAGGAACCCGTTGTAGGAGGACTACTGGTCGACAACTAGGAAATCTATGAGCCTAGTCAGTCTCCTTTCGGGGTCCTCAGCTGATACAAGTTGGACGCTCAACCTAACACTACCTAGGGGGACGGTTACAGCTTCTCCGAACCCCACTATCCTAGCATTGCTAGGTTCCAGGTACGACTCAAAATCACCTAAGGCATCCAAGGTGGACTTGAAGAGGATGTTGGTGAATGCGCCGGTGTCCACAAGTAGCCTGTGAACTCGGACGTTCATGATGTTGGCGGTTATCACCAACGAGTCATTGTGGGGCATCAGTACCCCTTCCAAGTCCACCGCGGAGAACGTCAGCTCGTCAGTAAACTGTGAGACGGTCCTGGGGCCGGAGCTGCCCTCCTGGACTTGGTTTATGGCCCGGATTTTGGCCTTCCTTTTTCTCTTGGATATGGAGGATCCCCCGTCCTGGAGACCTCCTGCAACTCCGATTTCTTCCTCAAGAACTAAGAGTTCCCGAGTAGGCTCCATGTTTTGCTGAGGTTGGGGAGGTGCCCTCCGACTGTGATGGGGACCAGGTTGGTCTGCTTCCTCCTCCTCGTCATCGGAGGTAGCCCTCCTCTCGAACCTCGGTCTCTTAGCTGGGGCCTTCTTCACGAACTCGGCCAATTTCCCCTCCTCGTAAAATTTCCAGAGTTGCTTGAGGAGGTCTCGGCACTCGCTGGTGAAGTGGCCGATGGCCTGATGGTAGGCACAGAACTTGTTGGGATTGAGCTTTGTGCGGTCCTGGCGGATCCGCCTTGGCTCCTCCAGCATGGTCTTGCCTTTGACGGCAGTGAAGACGTGGTCAATGGAGACAGTGAGGACCTGATTAAGCTTTTCTTTGAGCTCGTCTCCCTCGCCAAAGGCCTTCAAGTTCCAGGGAGCTTTGTAGGCGCCCCCGGACTTCTTCCCGTAGGGCTTCCTTTCATCGTGGGCACCAACTTCTTTCAGTAGTGCCTCCTGCATAGCCACAAACACCCCCTCCTTGTGGCGGAATTCGCTATAAGTGTTGGGACATGCGAGGTGCATTTCCTTCCAGAGGTCGGTGCCCCTCCTGAGTTCGGCCATCGCTGCGACGTCCTTGGTATCCTCGCTTACCGGCTCGCCTTCCAGCAGAATTTTGTCGAACCTTTCCAGGTACTGCTGGTCGGACTCACCCTCGCCTTGGTGGATGTTGGCGAGTCGGTGTTTCTGGGTAAGGTAAGATCCGAACCCAGAGAAGTGGGCCAGGAACTCCCGTGAGAGTTGGCCGAATGAGCAGATTGACCCCGGGGCGAGTGAAGAGAACCATCGATGAGCTCGATCCCCTAGGGTCAGAGGGAAGTTCCGGCACTGGGTGGAGTCGGTGGCGCCGACCGAAATCATGAAGTCCGCGTACTTGGCCAGGTGGACTTTCGGGTCTGATTCGCCCTCGTATGCAGACATCACCGGGAATTGAATTTTCTTCTGGACCGGTGCGCAGAGGATGGCAGGTGCCAATGGAGAGGTGGGGAGAGCCGTGGAGTCAGGTCCGCTAGACTTGGCTGCTACTTGTGCTTGTAGCATTTCAACGGCCTTTTTCAGTGAGGCCAGCTCGTCATCTCAGGTCACCTCCGGTGGAGGGTGCTCAAAGGTCATGCGTCTCGCGGACGCACGTCCCCGAGGTGCCTCACTCTGGGGTGACCTCTCAGTGACGGGCTGGAATTGGCGTCCGCCGTGGGGACCCAGTTGGTCAGTGGCGGGTCTCCTCAGCCTTTCGTGGGCTGATCTGCGTGGCTGCTGATCGGAGTCCCCATGGGACGCAGCTGGGGCCGCCGTACGCTCATTCTCTTCGTATTTTGGGCCCAGGCGACCTTGGAGGACTTCCCTCCTTTGCGATTGGTGGGTGCCAGATGCCCCGGTGTATGCCGACTCCCTTCCCGTTTAGGGAGCAGGACCCTCCTCCACCATTTTGGCCTTACCAGTCCTCTCCCTACGCTGGCGGGCTTGTGCCGAACTCGCCTCATGTTCGGTGGGGAGTATGTTGTAGTCCCCTCTGGTCTGGGTGCCTTGAGTGGGTCTGGTCTGCTCTCGGGCTTCGGCATCTGGAACTCGTCGGGGTACCAGGGCGAGTTCATCCTGCTGTCGCTGCTGCAACCTCTGTAGGGTCGAGATGGTGCGTTGGAGCTCTTCAGGATTGCTGACCAGGTCCCTCAGAGCGGGAGCCAAGTCTTCCTGGGTCACCGCAACTCGCGGAGCTGCGGTGCTCTTCTGGGGAGGTGGTTGTGATGTCTCCACCACCTGGCGTGAGGTCTCCACCTCGGCCTGGTTTTGATCACCCCCTTTAGACCTTCCCGCAGCTGCGGAGGCCTGTCCCTTGGCGGCTCGAGTGTTAGCCATTTTTGGGTTTCGGAGGGGGTAACTTGCTGAAGGGCGTCGGAGTGGAGGGAGGTCGCCGGAGTGGTGGAGGTCGCCGGAGTGGTGGTCGTCTAGCTTAGGCGGAGCTGTGCAAGTTTTCGTCTAGCCTCACGTGTGACGAATTATCTGAAATTTGGTTTATTCGTGTGCACGGGCGCGTTTGAAAACCTATTCCGGACCGATTTCGTGAAATCCGAAGACTCGGGTTTTTTGTCCAGAAATCTGGGTTCTTCGTTCAAGGGATGAAGGTGTGTGTGTATCTTCAAGTGTTCTTGAGTTTTATCAAGAACACCTTCAAATCTTCAAACCTTCAACCAAACCCTAACTTTTTTTTTTTTGTTCTTGAGATTTTTAATTTTTCAGGTTCGGCGCCCCTCCTTCTAGCGCCAAATTGTTGATAGAATTTACTGATTATGTTTGTTTATGTGGCTTTACAACGAATTAATTCTACCAAACAATAATCTTATGATTTCGTGTTCTTGGGGAGGGAGAGAAGAGAGCTTAGAGAGAGAAATATTGTAATGGGAGTTATATTGATTTTCAGAATTGTGAGAGTTGTGTGAATAGTACAAGAGAGGTCTTATTTATAGGTGTGCGAGTGTGAGACGGCACCTTACGAGCCTATGTAGCTTCCGGTGTTGACGAGAGTTCCTTACCCTCGTCTTGATCTCTCACACCGCTTCCCCTACCGTGCCTCGTCCTACTACTATGCCTTAGACTAGATGGGCCTCATTAAAAACCTCGCCGTAAACCACCCTTGTGGACAAACCGGACGGAGGGAAAAAGAGCGCGCCATCAGGGTCCTATTGACTAACGAGTGAGCTCATGGGCGAGCTCCCAGCGGGCTCCGGTAGGTCGGGCGAGCTCCCGAGCCTTGACCAGATTCCAGGGTATCGGGCGAGCTCTGGTGTACCCACAGACGGGCGAGCTCTGGACCTTCTCCAGGTCGGATGGGCTCTGGCGACTTGGCAAACCTTGGGGATTATTTCTGAAACCGACGTATTAGTTCGCCATATCAACACACGGTTATTAAGAAAATTAGATGTTGATGTGTAAAAGTGAGTGTATTAGTATAAAAAAATAATTAATTATTAAAAAAGTACTTGATGTGATGTGTAAAAGTGAGTATATGTGTATAAAAAATAAAAATAATGATTGTAAGTTTTCCATTTTAAGTAAGTAGACCATTTATTGTGGACGACCATTTAAGGCAATGTGGACCATTTATCGTGGATGGAGGGAGTAATTTTTTTTACTTTTTAAGTAATTAAAAACATAATATGTATTTTTACAAGAATAAATATGTGATTCTAAATTTATTTTTCATTTTTTATTGATTTTATGTTGGTAATATGTTGTAATGTAATAATACCTTACATGTGTAACCATATCTCGACATTCCTAAAATGTATACTGTAAGGCAAAATGTGTGTTACTAAATCTTAAAAAATTAAATTTTTGTACTTTTAAAATAATTATAAGGATAATATGTACTACATTTTTACAAAAATAAATATGTGTTTCTTAATTTATTTTATTAATTTTATGTTAATAATATTTTTTGATGTTATAATACCTTACATGTGTTACTATCTTGACAGCCCCAGAATGTATACTAAATGAACATCTATATATATAAACACAATAGTCCTACTAAAAATGTTTGATAATCTGCCCCAAATTTGAAGTTTTTTTATTCCGGTAATAATCTACTCGAGCACAAATTTTGTAAAAAATTTTTGCACTACATGAAGTTAGAAATCTCCTTGATTTATTTTAAAGTTTTTGCACTAGCCTAAATATTTTTACAAAAATTATTTTGTCAATGACACACTACTGGACTTATTCGGGAGAGTCTTAAAAGCTACTGTTTTTTTTTTTTCAGAAATGGACCAAAAACTAATTTTTCACACACTAAATAACTTAGAATGAATCTACAATTTTATGATTTTTTATTGTGTTATAATGTGCTTGAAAAATGCTTTAAAATAGGGTAAACATTTTTCAAATAAATTCTTGCTAAAATAGATCCTACTTCATAAGCATGATAGGATAGTGACTTAGAACTCTCTAGTAAATTTGTTTAAGTAATTTCCATACTATTTGAAATTATTGTTTAATTTAAAGGTTTAGGATACTATGTGTTGCATGTTTAAAACCTAAAGACATACATGATATATGTTCTTTCGAATTGGAGGATTGAGACACTAAAATACTAAATGTTATTCTACACATTCTTCTTGTTTAGGACTATATGTTCTCTTGTTATTTTGTTGCTAGAATTTAGGACTATATGTGTTCTTGCTAAGTTTAGTACATTATACTTTCTTGCTAAATTTACTACATTTTGTTCTCTTACTAAGTTTAGGATAATATATTCTCTTTTTTTAATTTAGGACTATATGTTTTCTTAAGTGATAAGAATAAGAAGAATAAGGCACTAAGTGTGTCAAAAGTCCCCTCCAGACCAACTTTTACTAAGAACAAATGTATGAAATAATCTTCAATACTTTTATAACTAAAACAAGTAATGTTATGCTTGGTGAAGTGCTAACTCACGATGAAACTCGGACGTTATTCCTTTCAACTTCTTTTTAAATGACTTTAAAAGAAGGTGATATTGTCTATAAGGTTGTGATTAATGTTATGTGAAGTGTTAGTGTTATTTTATTAAGTTATATAACCTTGACCATCCATACTAAGATTGTTAGGGTTATACTGGCAAGTATGCTTATATTGTGTATAACTAAACTGAATCTTGAGCTTTATCTAAAATAAAAAAATTTATCACTGTGCTTTAAATAATATCAATGTTATTTGTTTATTACAAAATGTTAAAAAATAATAGTACAAGTTACACTGTAGATAAATGTGGTGATCCCCGGATAACTCACAACAAGATCACATTATCAGTGTCTTGTAACAAGTATGTTGGTCTCAAAATGAGTGAGGATCAGTGTATGGGGAGGAATACACTGATGATAATTTTTTCTTTTTCCGAAAGTTTCCCTCAGGAATTCAGTCAGCTAGAAACTGAGATGCTCACTGAGAAATAGTCCGTCGGACTGAAATGCTCAGGAACCAAATAAGGTTGAATCCAGAAACAGTGCTCAGAGTGAGCTCAGTAAAGATAACACACATACTGACTGCTCAGGAGCTGGTTAGTTGGATAGCTATTTAAACAAACTTTTTAGTGCGGAATGGTGAGCCCTAAGTTTATACTCATTTTTAGTGTTTATGCTGAAATGAATCCTGACTATATGATGACAGTTAATAATGCAGAGCAGTAAGTAAATCAGCACACAAGGATTATTACGTAGTTCAGAGACTCAAGCTCCTACATCCATGGCCTGATTTAACTGGAGCAATCCACTCTTAGATTGGATCTTGTATTTTAACGTGCCAAGGTGCATGAGTGATCTCCTTCCTCTCTAGGAATTGAATCCCTGTGTGGTTTTACAAGTCTCAGTCCTTCCCACTAACCAACTCACAACCTTTGAGTGGTTTAGCTTTCAGTTTCAACTAATTTTGTGATAATCCTTACAATCAAAACAGATCTAAAGTGGCGATGGGACTCAAAATCAATAGAGGAAAATATTGCCTTTTGGGATAAATACTCAGGAAGGGATGTTGAGCAATTGGGCGGAGCTTCTCGATGTTCAAACCGGTTCGATATCGTTCATGTATTTGGGTGCAAAAGTGGGTAGCCCACATAGACGACAAGAAGAGTGAAATTACATCACTCAGAAGATTAAGAATCGGTTGAGGAAGTAGGATGGATTGAAAATATTAATTGGAGGAAGGCTTACTCTCGTAAATGTTGTCCTTTTGTCGATGCCTATCTACTTAATGTCCATCTTCCAAATCCGTAAAATTGTGTTGAGATTTTGTTAAGTTGCAAAGAAACTTTCTTTTGGGGGGGAGTGAAAGTGTGAATAAAATAGCTTGGGTGAAGTGGTCAAACATTTGTAGACCAAAACTTCTAGGGGGCCTAGGAGTAAAAGACCTAGAATATTTTAATAAATCTTTGTTAGGAAAATGGGCTTTAAATTTTATAGTGATAGATCGAGCTCGTGGGTGAGGGTGATAGAGTCAAGGTGGGGAATATCGTGGGGTAGAGGGTTAGGTATTTCGAATAATCGAAGAGAGCAAAAGCCTACGGGATGGTGGAGGAAAATTCTAAAGGTGATTGGGGTAGGAGGAGAGGAGTGGTTTTTAATAATTTAGAGAAAGTAATAGGGGATGGGAGGAGTACATGATTTTGGGAGGATGCTTGGGCTGGAGGTACATCTCTTAAAATTCAATTTCCTAGGCTCTTTAGGTTAGCTAGTGATAGAAAAGCAAGAGTGAGTGAGATGGGGGCCGTGGAGGGAAGAGGGGTTGAGTTGGGTGTGGAATTGGAGAAGAAATCTGTTGGAGACAGAGAGAGAGCGAAAGAGTTAATGAATTATGTGATGTTGTTAACAGGTACACTCTAAGGAGAAACGAGGAAGACTGCTGGAGATGGACACTAGGAGCAAAAGAAAGTTACAAGACCAAAGAAGTTTATCGTTGGCTCCTTTGAGAATTCAAAGGAGACGTTGGCGAAAAATTAGAGAAGTGAAAAATTCTTTGGAATAAATGGGTGCCTAATAAAAAGTGAAGTTACACGCGTGGAGAATAGGGATGACAATGGGGCAAGGCAGGGCGGGTATCTAAGAACCCATGCCTGCCCCATGCCTCTGCCCCTCCGCCTCGCACTGCCCCACTGCGGGGCAGAACATTGCTCCCCATGCCTGCCCCACCCTGCCCCATCCTGCCCCATGTTATATATAAATTTATACCAAAATATAATATAATATATATTTTAGACAAATAAAAAATTATTTTAAAATAAAATTAATGCAATAAATTTATCAAAATATATTCAACAAAAATAATTTAAAAATAATTTTACATTAGAGTTACAATAAATAAATAAATAATATAATTTTAAATTTTTTAATATATTATAAATGTAGGATATTAATTTTTTTATAAGTTATAAAATATTATATATAGAATGTATTTATATATTATAAAATATTATATATTTATTTAATATATACATGGGGCAGAATGGGGCGGGGCGGGGCAGGGCAGGGCAGTAAAAATGCAAACTCATGTCTGCCCTACCCCATGCGCAGGGCGGGGCGGGGCGGGGCTGCCCCAAATGGAGCAGGTCAGGGCGGGCCGGCTACGGGGCGGGTCATTTTGTCATCCCTAGTGGAGAGCTATTCGAGGAGGACTTCCCATGTTCACTGCGCTTCAAAGGAGGAACATCATTACGGGTACGGAAAATAAATGTGGTTTTTGCAATGTGAAGGAGGAAACGATCAACCATATATTTTTTGAATGTCATTTCTCTTACAAAATTTAGATGATGTGCTACGATTGGGTGGGTTAAGACTACTTTATCATCCAACACTTCCACCAATCTTCTTCACTTTGCCAACTTTTTTTGTGCAAGAAATGACAAATGGATTCTTGGAGGCATATGGGAATGTTTGTTGTGGTTACTTTGGAAAGCTAGGAATAAAATAGTTTTTGAGAATAAACGAACATCGGAAAAGGAAATTGTTTTGAAGCTTAAAAGTAGAGTTTGGAGTTGGGTCCGAATAAGATTTATGTACTCTAAACATATAGATTTTAGTGAGTGGTCTATGAGTATTCAAAATATTTTGTGAGGTTCGACATGTCTATAGGAAAGATTGAGTCTTGAATGTAACTTGTATGAGAGAGTATTTCTGATGCTCTGTTTCTTTTGAAAAGAAATAAAATTACACTTTTGCTGATAAAACAAAAAACAAAAAATTTTCATTTGTCCAAAGAGTTGAGCTCACAAGCCACATCCTCATAATCGTCGGCCATGAGTTTAACTTTAAGTGCATCTTCAACAGTTGGCACTACTTTATTGCAAAATTCGAACTACACTTAAATTTATCTCCAACAATTCGCACTATATTTTGCACTATATATTTTTTTTTCTTAATCTTTCAGCCTAAAAATATATAGTGTTACAATTTAATCTATAATTATTACTCCCTCCGTCCCAGAGCAATTTGCAAGGGAGGAGGGGCACACAAATTAAGAAGAAAGTAGAATAAAGTAAAAAAGTAGTATTTTGAGGGTTAATTTGGTAAAATTTTATGTAAAAAGTGAAAAAGTTAGTTGGATTGAGTGTAATGTGGGTCCAAAAAGTGAAAAAGTAATGGTATTGTGTGTAAATATGTAGATATTGTGAGGGTGAAGTTAATAAAAGGATCTCCTATTTTGGGTCTGCAAGTTCCTTTGGGACGTCCCGAAAAGGAAAACTTGCAAGTTCCTCTGGGACGGAGGGAGTACAATTTAACTGTTCAATCTAAAAATATTAAACAACGCTAAATATATAACATAAATACAAAAAGAATTAAAAATGTAGTGCGGGTGATCGAACAGTGCCACAGTCAGCACAGCACTATTCACATCTGTGAAGTGGAATTGAGCGCTGGATTAGAAGAGATTTTTCGCGCTGGAGTAGAGATCCGCACTAGAGTGAAGATTGAAGAAGCGTTGGAGATGCTCTAAGAGTGTTCTTTTTGGGTTTTAAGAGACTAATAAAAATTAATTTTGAAAATTAGTGATTTTTAATGTCTAGGAAATTTTAAAATCTATATTCTTTTTTCATTTTTGAGTAAAGTAGGTTTTAACTGTATGATGTAAGAGAAAATTTTAAAAAAAAAGTAAAATAGATATTGTGTGGAGCATAAATATAATAATAATTAATTGATATAATTTATAGATTAATTTATAGGGGATAAGGTAAGAATTTTAAATATATATTTTTAAAATCCAACTAGAATGAGTTATAAATTTTAAAGAATTTGGGATTTTAAAGCTCGTTGGATTGAGTTTGCCTGATTGCATATTGGTTGTTCGTTTCAATTTTGCGATTTCTACGCTATTTAAATAAGATAAAAATTTGGGAAAAGGTACAAATTGGATCTGAACTTTTATGTCAGGTACAAATTGGACCCTAAACTATTTTTTGAAATAATTATGCCCTTAAATTTCGAAAAAAGGTACGAATTGGACCCGGACTTTTGGACAAATTGGACCTTGAACTTTTATCTCAAACACAAATCTGACCATAAACTATTTTTTCAAATAAAAAAAAATTACAAATGAAATTAGTAATTTAAAAACTAAAAAAATTAGATAAATATTTAAATAATTAAAAAAATTAAAAATCAAAGTTTTTAAATATTAGATCAATATTTAACTAATTAAATTAAAAAATAAAATGAATAAAATAAAAAAATTTATTAAAATAAATCAACTAAATCTTTAAATAATCCAATTAAATCTTTAACAAGTAGTAAAATAAAATTCAACTAAATCTTCAAAGTTTAAACTAAGAAAGTAAATTTTTAAAATTCTAATTTTAATTCAAGATAAATAAAATAAAATATAATTAACTTTTAATTTAACTGTTTATGAAATATAGTTGATTTAAAAAAAAAAAATCTAAGTTTAGCCTATTTTTTTACGATTTTTTTAATTTGATATTTTCTTGAAGATTTTGTTGATTTTTTATATATATTTTAAAATATTTTAAACTTTTTTTATTTTACTTGATTTATTTAATTTTTTTAAAATTTTAGTTAGGTTAATGATTTTATTAAAATACTACCTAATTTAATTATTTTGAAGATTCATTTTATTTTCTCTTATTTTTTTTATTTTTCAGATTTTTATTTTTTATTGAATTTTAATTTTTTTAATAATTTAAATAATTTAATTTTTTTTAATATTTATGAAGTTTTTTATTTTTTAAAATAATATTATAATTTATATTTAAGACATAAGTTTAGGATCGTATTTGTACATTCCCCCAAAGTTGAAGAGCATATTTGTTTCAAAATATAGTTTATGGTCCAATTTGTAACTGAGACAAAAGTCCAAGGTCCAATTTGTACATTTTCTCAAAGTTGAAGTGCATATTTATTTCAAAAAATAGTTTAGGGTCCAATTTGTACTTGAAACAAAAATTCAGGGTCAAATTTGTACCTTTTTCCTAAAAATTTATGTAACTCAAATTTATATAAATTTAATTTGTTAACTATTATCTTTATACTTATTGACTATTGTTTAAAAAAAATATTTGATCCTTGAATTTTTATATGTGATAGTTGAAGAATCGAGTTCACATGGACACTTACTTTTGAAATAATGGCAAAATATTGTGAATCAATTTTATCTTAGAACTAAATTGTATTTTGTGTATTTTTTTACCTGTATTAATTGTTTTTATAATAAATAACAATTTGATAATAATATTGTATACTAAATAATAACTACTGCAGTTATTTTGAATGGCACAGATAAAATTTACTACTACATTCATTCCATGATTATTTATAGTAGTTTTGGGCACGCAAATTAAAAAAAAATATGTAAGTGTAAAGTTAAATAATAAAATAAGAAAAATGTATTTTATTGACTTTTGTGAGTGTAAAAAAAATTTATTTTAAATGTGTAAAAAAAGAGTTGGCACATCTAAACAAAAAAAATGTGAAAGTAATTTTATGACGGCATAAAATAAAATGATGGGAAGCGTGTCCGTCACACGTGCATAGTAGAATATAGATGCGATTAGGTTAATAATTCGATAAATACATCATGCACAATGAAATTAATAAAACCCATCATCACTACTTAACAACATTGATGGGGGCGTCAAAGTCAACTCACCCAAAAATTCCAAAAACCTCTTTATGTCATGTAACCATCTAATCTAACTAGGGTGGATATATATCAAGATCTCATCGTGAGAAAAAAAAATATATATATATATTGAGTAAGTTTTTCGTGCACCAATTACACAGTGTAACACAATTTATTATTGAAAAATTACACTATGAAAGATACATTTTTTAATAATAATATATGTAACTTTTCAATAATATTTTGTGTAACTTTTAAAAAATGAACTTAGTTGCACTACGTACAAGACTAAACCAAATATATTATATACATTGTCACAAGTTATAGTATTATTCTATAACACATGTACATATCCCATTATCACCAACTACTCATTTTTATATTTCATTCAAACCTATACAACTTTCTTACCAAGTCTTTAATTTGATTAAAGGCATCTTTTGGTTTATTATAATTAATTAATATATTGGTCCTATTGCTCAACTTGCCTTGAATCTTCTTCTTTAGCGAACCCTATATATATATAATTTGATTGTCTCAAAGTTCAATACCAAGGGTCCCATGCCCAATTCAATTACATTTTAAAAGTATTAGTAATTTTATTAAAAAATATAATAACTATTTGTATATATAAATTTCATTCAACAATATTAATTATTTTTATCAAACATAATTAGTTATTCGGGATTGAAAATAGGTAGATACTTGTTTCTATTGCACAGTGAAATTTAAATATATATATATATATATATATATATATATATATACTTTTAAATAATATTATTTATTTTACTAAAAATATTAGTTGACCAGTATTATATACTTCTTATCATTGTACAATATTAACTATTTGAAATTGGAAATAGGTAAATATTTTTATATACTTGGTGCACCATGCAACTCAAATGTAAAAATAAAAAGTAAAAATTTGATTAATTGATATATGTTATCCACACTGAACAATATTAATTTTTTTCATTGAATTAGTTATGCACCAGCTGCAAATTAAGTAATCCCTTCGTCACAACTCTTTTTTCCCTTTTTTTATTTTGGGACATCTCAACTCTTTTCTCCTACCTTAAAAAGAAAATAATGTACACTCACAAAAGTTAATAAAATACACTTTTTATATTTTATTAATTAACTTCATACTCTTTTTTTTTTTAATCCATGTGTTCAGATCTTTTGGAAAAAAGATCGGGGGAGGGAGGGGGGAGAGTATTATATCTTGAAAAAATAAACAATTGACTTTGCGTACGAGAACAAGATGTATGTATAAGCCAATACATGGTCCCATGTATTCAATTAATTAATAAGAGATTGTCTATAATGGTGGTGGTGTGAACAAATCAAATTAATACGTTTGGTTGGACATTTTCTGCAATGGATCACCTAATATATATAATGAGTTGACAAAACACAAGTTTAATTAATGTTACGAAACAGGGAGCTTCTGCATTTGTAGTTCTACAATCGATATAACCAACCTGGAAATTAGTTTATTTGGTCGTCGTGATGATGATGATTTGGAGATTTTATGTCTCTCTGCTGTTTGTTTTGCTCCATCTTCTTCTTATAGCAGCATTCACAAACGTTGGTGATTGTAAGTTTTCTAAATCTAATCTTGAACATGATCCTTTAGGGTATGTTTGTTTTGGGATTTACGTGACCGTAGAAAGTCTTGATTTTGAAATTCTGGGATGTGAAAATCTTGATGAATAGTAAACGCATGTGTTTGTTTTGTGATTTTGGTGGGGTGGAATGTTACTTTGTGTCAAATCAGAATTTGGTAATAATTGATATTATATATATAATAATAGGTATTTTATAAGTATTAAGTTGAAAAGAATAATAATAAGTATAATAGGTATTTTTAGGTGTGAATTGAGTTTGAGATTTAAAAACCAGAGGTTAAATCTCAAATTCGTGTGGAGAGTATCGCAAAGTCCTATCCATTCGAATGAGTCTCAAAACAAACATAACCCTTATTTTTTTACAATAATTGTTTCATTTTTATTTTTTTATTTTTTTGGAAATTTGACAATTGGGCGTAATTGATATTTTTTTTGCAGTTGCTGGATTGAAAGCTCTGAGAGATAATTGGGAAAATGTTCCACCAAATTGGGGTGGGGCGGATCCTTGTGGGGAGGGTTGGGAAGGAGTTAGTTGCACTAATGATCGTATTGTGTCTATGTAAGTTTACTTACATCAATATATGTGTGACAGGATATCCAACCAACAAACGTAATACTCCCTCCGTCCCATAATTGTTTTCACACTTTCTTTTTTCGTCTGTCCCACAATTATTTTCACTCCTTATAAATGGAAACTATTACTTTAACTTTATCCTCACAATCCAACTAATCTCATTATTTTAATAATATAACTTTACACAACATTTTACTTTTCTTAAAAGTTGTGTCATCCCAAATGTGAAAACACCTCAGGGACGGAGGGAGTATAATTGATATTGTGGTATCATCTTTTATTTCAGAACATTAGCCAGCATCAACTTGATTGGTAAGCTATCATCAGACATTGCCCAATTATCCGAGCTGCAGATACTGTATGTTATCATTGATCCCGATTTTTTTTACCTGTCTTCATTTTTTTTATGAGCTATTCTGTTTCATAGAGAAACTGGCCACAAAAACAAGTTTTGGTGACAAAATGGATTGAATTATAGAGGGTATATAAGATTTTTTATGACCAAGTAAAATGAATTTGATTGTCTTTGTGATAATTAGGTGGTATATGCACTTTATGTATTGTACGTCATTAATAAAAGTATTAATTCTTACAGTGATTTTATTAATTTATACAAATAGTAATATTAATATGTGTTATAATAATATTGTTGATCAGCACACAAACTAATATTTTTATTATATGAAGTAAAGTTTTCATTCCATTAAATCAAATTTTGGTTAATATTGCACGATACAATTTGTACCTAGACGATGCTGATACATATATATTGTGTGTAGGGATCTATCGTATAACAAAGGTATGACTGGATCTCTTCCTACAGCCATCGGGGATTTGAAGAAGTTATCCAGCTTGTAAGAGCCTTTTTTTAATTAAGCAAATCTCTTAGGCTCCATTTGGATGGATGAATTTAAAAAAAAAATACATGTAAAATGACATATATTTCAAATAATGAATTGTAAAAAGATGAGGGAGAAGGGAAAAAGTAGAAGAAAGATAGAAATAAAAGAGTGAAGAGGTGAAATTTCACAAATGACATGGTTTTTATGAGGATTTAGAATTTCTCCATTTTAAACATAAATTCAAATCTAAATATTTGTAAACCTACCTAACAATTACTTGAAATAGTGGTTATTTGTGTGTGATATCCACAGATTTCAAATTCTCTCGTCGAAAAAGAGGCTTAACTAATTGATGAAAAACTCATTTTTTAAGAATTAAATTATTGATTTGTTACAGAATACTAGTTGGCTGTGGATTCTCTGGTGTCATACCACCCTCAATAGGATCTCTACCACTGCTAAAGTACTTGTAAGAAACTATCAACTTAATGGATTTTCCTATTTTGAAATTTATACTAATGTTTATATATATGTGCTCCTAATTCCCTTTCTTTCCAATGAAATAAGGTCGCTCAACTCAAACAGTTTTATTGGCTCCATACCACCTTCCATCGGCAATTTGTCGAGTCTTTTTTGGCTCGATCTAGCTGATAATAAGCTTACGGGAACAATCCCCGTCTCCGATGGATCCCTGCAGCCCGGTCTTGATCTCCTTGTTCACACAAAGCACTTGTATGTTCTTCCATTCTCTTCTTACATCTTTTATCAATATGTTTCCTAAAACTTTATCATATTCTAAATTGATTTGGTCTTTTTAATCAGTTAAGATGATGAAAAACTGGAAATTCGTAATATGTTTTAGCTGGTACAAAAAGGAAGAAAGTTGAATTTGACAACTTTAAGGGACTATTTCCAAAATGTGAATTAAAATTAGAATTTGTTAGTCACAGGAAAAAAAAATATTTGCCTGTATAGTAATTTAGATAAACATTTACTTGCACCAGTTGCACTGTGTGCAATAAATAAAGTTCAATGAAAATAAATAATTCTTTTTTATATAAAAAAACTTTAAAAATAAATTATTAACTATTGTCAACGGATAAATAATTTTATTTTCTAAACCAAATATGCCCGTTACTTGAATCTGCTCACTGTTATGCAGTCATTTTGGAAAGAACCAACTGTCTGGTCCGATTCCGGCTCGCCTCTTCAACTCCAATCTCACTCTCATACATTTGTAAGTCCATCCATGTCTAAATATTTGATTCTTTTTTCTTCTTTTTTTGATAAATAAAGTCCTAATAATGTTTATTTG
This sequence comes from Prunella vulgaris, assembly GCA_026898435.1. Classification (NCBI taxonomy): domain Eukaryota; kingdom Viridiplantae; phylum Streptophyta; class Magnoliopsida; order Lamiales; family Lamiaceae; genus Prunella; species Prunella vulgaris. The sequence goes on from JAPKLY010000307.1 coordinate 137,100, forward strand.
AGCATGCAGGCTTCTTGAAAACAATAAGCTCACTGGAGGCATCCCTAACACTCTGGGGCAAGTGCAGAGTCTAGAGGTTTTGTAAGTAACTTCAACCCGACGTTCCTTAAATGTTTAGAAGATGACATTTACCCATGGTTTGTTTCCAGACGGCTAGATCGAAATTCCCTGACTGGATCTGTTCCGCCAAACCTCAACAACCTCACCAAAGTCCAGGAGCTGTAAGTCCTGTTACAACACCAATAGTCTGCCAAAAACATAAAGCTACAATTTTTTCTGCCAAAATCACATTTTGTTTCAATGTTTCAGGTTCATAGCAAATAATATGTTAGCTGGACCCTTGCCAAACTTAACCGGAATGAATGCGCTCAACTATGTGTAAGATTAATCTTAGCCCACAAACACTTTTCCGGAAAGCAGCTATAGTAATTCTTGAACTACAATGTTTCTTTTTGCAGGGATATGAGCAATAATTCATTTGATGCAACCGATTTTCCTCCATGGTTTTCGTCTTTGGTATCGTTAACTTCACTGTACGTCTCTATCACAGCTTGTGCAATTGTAGTATAAAATGGTATAACATATTATGTTGCACATCTTGCATGAATGGCAAGGTTGTTTAATGCAAAAGAAGTTGCCACATCATTCATTTTATCTGATGCTTTCTAACAAACTTGATAACACTCAACTCACAGGGTAATGGAAAAGACAGCAATTCAAGGCAAACTCCCAGTTTCCTTGTTTAGCCTTTCCCAGCTGCAAACTGTGTAAGTTGAAATGACCTAATAACCCCTACCTGGCTCAACCATATCCATCTCCATAATAACCACTTGTATTTATCTTTTCAGCATACTGAAGAACAACCAGATCAATGGTTCTTTGGACATCGGTGCCAACTACAGTGACCAGCTACAGCTGATCGATTTGCGCAACAATTTAATTGATGAATTCGGCATACGAGCTGGAATCAATGTTCAAATCATGTACATGCACATTCTGTTTAAATCTGTACATTATTCTACTAGCAAGACAGTTGCATTGATGAGTTATCTTGGTGATACTGCAGACTTGCTGGCAACCCCATTTGTAACGAAGGAGGAGGGACAGCATCTTATTGTGTCATTCCTCGACAATCAAACTCCACATACTCAACACCCCCTGAAAACTGCACACCACTTTCTTGCACATCGAATAAAATGTCCAGCCCGACGTGCAAATGTGCGTACCCGTTCACGGGAACTCTCTTTTTCCGAGCTCCTTCTTTTTCCAACTACCAAAATTCCACCATTTTTGAGTCCCTGCATAAAAAGTTGATGGGAACTTTTTCCAATCATAGCCTTCCTGTGGACTCTGTTTCTCTCAGTAATCCAACTAAGAACTTGGATGACTACCTCTTGCTGGATTTACAGATCTACCCCTCCGGCCAAGATTATTTCAATCGTACAGGAATTTCTGATATCGGATTTATGCTCAGCAATCAAACTTTCAAACCTCCCGCTGATTTCGGGCCCTTTTTCTTCATTGGCAACACCTATCCATATTTTGGAGGTAATTTTGATCCAAATCATTTCATTTGTAAATTCATCCACAGTTTCATAAAGATGTGTTATCGTTCAGGGCTGGCCGTTGGATCAGGCGGCAAGTCATCAAACATGGGCGTTATCATCGGAGCTGCAGCAGGGGGTTCAGTTCTTGTTGTGTTGTTAGTTGTTGCAGGAGTTTATGCTTTCCGACAGAAGAGAATAGCTGAAACAGCTTCCAAACAGAGTGATCCCTTTGGTATGTATGGACTTGGATATATATTTTCGGTCTAATTTGTTGTCTATTTAATTTCTTATGCCTCTTTTAGTTAGTTTCGTTGGATAAGTTAAGATAAATTAAATTATCTTATCTAATTTGATATTTGGTTTAATGGACAAAGACTAGTATTAATGAAAAAATTCAAAACTAAAATTCAATTATCTTATGAATGATAGATAACATTATCTTAGGAAGGAGGTATGATAATAATCTATTGTGTTTATCTTTACTAAAATACTCCTCTTATACTGGAAAGGAGAATCATAATTAATTTTATTTTGTTTATAATATAAAGAGCAAAATTGTCAATTGTATAAATTTTTATTATTAATCTTCCAATCCAAATATTCTAAATGAAATTATTTTACATTACTAGTTATTTTAATCCATCAATCCAAATATATTATTTAACTAATAAATAAAAATTTCTAGATTATAATCTTGTCTAATCTATCTTGAATTATTTATTTTATCCATTAAATCAAATGAGACCTTAGACCAGATAATTCCTTGTTGCAGCATCGTGGGACTCGAATGCAAACAGTGGGGGAGTTCCTCAGTTAAAAGGCGCGAAATTTTTCTCTTTTGAAGAACTTAAGCGGAGTACTAACAATTTTTCAGACACCAATGATCTTGGCAGTGGAGGATATGGGAAGGTATATATATATGCAATGAAATATTCAATTCTATCTAATAATTCTTTTTCAAATTATATTCACACGTGACATATTACAAATATAAAAGAAAAATTACACTTTATGAGATTGGCAAAAAAATATATATTATAGTGATAGTAATATAATAAAATGAGATCGGCGAAAAAATAGTGGTTACTTTTTAAAAAATTCGGAGATAGATTTATAGTAAAATTTAACAATATTTTTAAGAAAAGCCACTTTTAATAAAGATACTATCACTTTTTGATGAAATTTTATCACTTTTCAAAATTCGTAATTTTTTAAATAATAAATGATACAGTTTTTATTGATCTCACGCAAGACTTACTCTATAAATATTGCATAAAACAACACTGTTTTATTAAATTTTTGATGATTTTGAATCCAAAATAGGACAATTTTTTAAATATTTGAAGTAAATCGATAGTCACCTTTTTTTTAGTGTATTAAAATTGGTCAATTGGAAAATGTGCGGCAAAAAATATTTAAATTTGGATCCCCCATCTAACATTATTACATCCTCCATCAAGTTACTTTTATAGCTGATTGAATTGATGTGAATGTGAAATCCATCACACTCCTTGACAAATTTTGCATTAGTACAAATCCAAAAAAAAAAAACTCATAGTTTTGTAACAATTGTCAGGTATACCGAGGAAGCCTAGCAAATGGACAACTTGTGGCCGTGAAAAGAGCTCAGCAAGGATCAATGCAGGGTGGATTGGAGTTCAAAACAGAAATCGAGCTCCTCTCGAGGGTTCATCACAAGAACGTCGTTAGTCTAGTCGGATTCTGTTTCGATCAGGGCGAACAAATGCTGGTGTACGAGTTCATTCCCAATGGCACGTTGAAGGATAGTCTTACAGGTTCCTCTTTCCTCAAAATATGACACAAAACCACTTCATTTATCTATGCATACAAACAAAAAAATTTGAGTCATTTACTATAAAATGTGATAATTGTTTGCAGGAAAGACAGGAATGAGGTTAGATTGGATGAGGCGGCTAAAAATAGCCCTGGGAGCAGCAAGAGGCCTGCAATATCTGCACGATCTTGCAAACCCGCCCATCATACATAGAGATATCAAGTCGAACAACATCTTGTTGGACGATCGATTGAATGCTAAAGTAGCAGATTTTGGGCTTTCTAAGTCTCTGAATGACTCTGAAAGGGGTCATGTTACCACTCAAGTTAAAGGCACAATGGTGAGCTAATCTCCTCATCTTAACATTTAAAGCCAATGTTTTTCTAGTTTTGGTCTCCCTCTTTCAATCACTATCGAGTTTGTTTGTTTGTTATATTCAGGGTTACTTAGATCCAGAATATTACATGACGAACCAGTTGACAGAAAAGAGCGATGTATACAGCTTTGGTGTGTTGATCCTGGAAATCTTGACGGCTAGAAGTCCCATAGAGAAAGGGAAATATATTGTACGGGAAGTGAAGCAGATGATGGAGACGGAGAAGGCAATGTATAACCTTCACAGGCTACTCGACCCCGTGGTAGCGTCAAGTCCATCGCCAAGAAGTGTCGAAAAAATGGTTGATCTGGCTCTGAGGTGCGTCCAAGAGACGGGAGATATGAGGCCAACGATGAGCGTGGTGGTGAAGGAGATTGAAACTATTATGGAAATGGCGGGGTTGAATCCTAATGCAGAATCGGCATCAACTTCAGAGAGCTATGAAGGGGCAAGCAAAGGTTTTAATGATCCATATAGTAATGAAAGTCTCTTTGCTTATAGTGGGACAGGGGCTTATCCTCCTTCCATGTTGGAACCTAAGTAGATTGGCATTTGATTGAAGCATGCAAGCTATTTTGTAAATTTTGTTTGAATTAGCATGTCATTTTTCATTAGGATGAATTGTAAATTGCTGAAGATATATTGTTTGAGTGAGTGAATGGTTTGTGTTATTTATTTATTTATTAATATCCAAGTTTTAAGCGTGCCTCCTGGCTGTTGGAGACAATTTTTGGATAGATAATATTTTAAGAATAGATGATAACAAAGCTACTGCACTTGTTTTTTAATGGATAATTTTTTTGATGATTTAAACTCATTTGATTACATGGGAATATATTGCAGAGTTTTTCATCTAGAAAACATAATAAGGATTAATACTTTTGACTTGACTAAAGAATTCTAAGAGACGTTCTTTGAATATGACTTTACAAATTACCATTTAACATCCCCTCTTAATTTGTAATCTTTATGGCATCCCTAAAGTTCTGAAGCTTCTCCAATGTAACAACTTTGGTAAGAACATCAGCAGGCTACTCCGATGTTTTGACATATTCCAAGTGAATTTTCTTCTTTTGAACCATGTCACGAATGTAGTGATGTCGCAGCTCAATGTGTTTTGATCTTCCATGAAACACTGGATTCCTTGTCATCAAGATTGCAGACTTGTTTTCACATAAAATAGGAGTTGGATTAGGAACTTATTGCTGCAAATTTTTTAGATCTTCTCAACCAAATTGCCTCTCGTACAGGTTCATTCGCAGCTATATACTCGGCTTCCGCAGATCATAATGCAATTGAACTTTGCTTCTTAGAACTCCATGATATGGGATTAGATCCAAGGCAAAAAAATTATCCTGATGTACTCTTCCTATCATCTTGACTTCCAGCCCAATCACTGTCCGTAAAACCAACTAACTCAGCGCCTTCCTCTTTTGCATATTTGATTCCAATATATTTTGTGCCTTGAAGATAACGAAGGATTCTCTTCGTCGCTGCAAAATGAAGTTTGCTTGGCTCAATCATAAACCTGGAAATAAGGCTAACAGGATACAAGATATCAGGTCTTGTATTTGTTAGATAAATTAAAGAGCCAACAAGACTTCTATAAACATTTGAATCTGTTTTTTCAGCTCCATCATCCTGCTTCAGCTTTTCATTTAACCCCATCAGAGTTGCTACAGACTTGCAATTCTCCAGTCGTTATTGTTGGGTATATATGTTGCAAGCTAAATTGCAAGTGGCAGGTATTTTTTGTCAATTTAAAACTTTAGCTGAGAAGCAGTTCAGTTCTACTATTAAAAAAATTTATTCTGACAATGGGGGAGAATTCTTGTCACTTAAGCCATTTTTTATTTCTAACAGCTTTAATTGGCTCACCACTGCTCCTCACACTCCTCAGCAAAATGGTATTTCTGAAAGATGAAATCGTCATATCTTGGAGATTAGTCGAGCTCTTTTACATCATGCTCGCTTACCATCTATTTTTTGGTCTTTTGCTGTCCAAACAACAACTTATCTTATAAATCGAACTCCTACCCCTTTAATGAGGTCTGCTAGTCCATTTGAGATTTTATTTCAAGAAGAACTGAATTATCTGAAGCTTCGTATTTTTGGGTGTATATGTTTTCCATGGCTAAAACCCTATAATGTTGGAAAATTGAATTTTCCTTCAAAATTGTGCATCTTTGTTGGTTATTCAACAAGTCAGGAGATTAGTCGAGCTCTTTTACATCATGCTCGCTTACCATCTAATTTTTGGTCTTTTGCTATCCAAACAACAATTTATCTTATAAATCGAACTCCTACCCCTTTAATGAGGTCTGCTAGTCCATTTGAGATTTTATTTCAAAAAGAACCGAATTATCTGAAGCTTCGTATTTTTGGGTGTATATGTTTTCCATGGCTAAAACCCTATAATGTTGAGAAATTGAATTTTCCTTCAAAACCGTGCATCTTTGTTGGTTATTCAACAAGTCAGAGTGCCTATTGTTGTCTCGATCTGGATTTTGGTCTAGTCTATATTTTCAGGCATGTAAAGTTCTCTGAGAATACATTTTGGTCCTTTTTTAAGCCAGATTCTTTACATGACACTTCCATCTCAAAACTTGTGGTGCTTCTAGAGGCGACATCATCTTTTCTACCACCCATTCCTAATCACTAAGGTCCCCTGACCTCTACTTCAGACTCCACATCATCATCTCAGTCCACGAGCTCCAGCCCGAATCCTTGCCCCATGAGCCCATCACTCGAGTATCAAACTCCTGTTTATCCGTGCATGGCTGATCCGATTAATGCTCCACCTCAGCGTACTCACTCTATGACTACGCGTGCACAAAATAATATATTTATGCCGAAAAAGTTATTTTCTGCAACCAAGTATCCTTTGTCTGAAGACACTGAGCCCACTTATGTCTCACAAGCTCTTGCCCATCCTACATGGCGTCAGGACATGGCTGAGGAATTCACTACGCTTCAACTTCATGGTACGTGGGAACTAGTCAACCCACCATCTCGTGCAAATATTATAGGTTGTAAATGGGTATTTTGTATTAAACGGAAATCGGATGGTACAATTGACAAATTAAAAGCGCGTTTGGTTGCAAAAGGCTTTCATCAGCGCCATGGGGTTGATTTTCGTGAGACATTCAGCCCCGTTGTCAAACCAGACACTATTCGTACAGTCCTTACTCTTGCACTCTCTTTGAATTGGCCTTTAAAACAGATAGACATCAGCAATGCTTTCCTCCATGGAACCTTAAAAGAACTTGTTTACATGTCTCAACCACTTGGGTTTATTGATGCCTCTTACCCTTCGCGTGCTTGCCTTCTTCGTAAGTCCCTTTATGGCTTGCATCAGGCCCCACGGGAACGGTACATTTCTCTCAGTTCTGCTCTACTATCGTTTAAATTTATACAATCCAAAGCAGATACCACTTTATTCACTTATCATCGGGATAATAATTGTTTAGTGGTTCTTGCTTATGTTGATGATCTTATACTTACAGGTTCAAGTTCATTGCTTATTGAATTACTGGTCAACCATCTCCGGACTCATTTTGCAGTAAAAGATCTTGGTCCTCTTTCCTATTTTCTTGGAATTGAAGTGGCCAAGTGCAAGGGAGGGTTATTCTTATCTCAGCACAAGTATATTGTTGATCTTTTTCGGCGATATCATATGGATGGGGCTAAACCGTTACGCACTCTGAGCAACCCCAAAAGTGTCTCAACGTCGGGCAGTGTTGATCAAACTGAGTATCGAAGTGCCCTAGGTGGACTTCAATATTTGGCGCTTACTCGTCCAGATATTTCTTTTATTGTCAATCGTCTTGCTCAACGAATGGCCTCACCCACTGTTACTGGTTGGACCACTGTTAAGCGTTTATTCCATTACCTAAAGAGGACGTTATACCATGGTCTTCTTCTTCGAAAGACGACAAATTTATAGCTTAATGCCTATTCTGACTCTGATTTTGGGGGCGACTTGAGTGATGGCAAGTCAACCTCTGCATATCTTGTATTTCTTGGAGATAATCCTATTTCTTGAGTGATGGCAAGTCAACCCCTTGCCTCTGCTGCATCCGAAGTAGGTTGGATTGTTAATCTTTTCAAGGAACTCAAACTTCCTATTCGGGCCACCCCTCGGCTACTTTGTGACAATATAGGAGCGACTCGTCTGGCCCTCCATCCAATACAACACACTAGAATGAAACACATTGCACTTGATATACATTTTTTGTGTGATCTCTCATCAAAGGGGCTGCTCTCGGTATCTTATGTTAACACACTTGATCAATTTGATGACTTACTTACTAAGTCTCTTCCTCGATCTCAATTTGAGACTTTACACTCCAAAATATTTGTTGCTGATGGAACATCTATTTTGCGGGGGCGTATTAGAGAAGATTCTAGAATCGTATCTTCGTCATCAAGTAAGGAGATTCACGAGATTTGATTAAATCTGTCAATTAAAGAAATTGTTGATATTTTGTTCATAATTAATTTTTATAATATTTTCTGATGATGTTGTAATCTTCACATATGTGTATATATTGTAACTCAAACATCAATGAAAAGTGAATCATTCCTTACAAATATCATTTGCTACTATTTCTCTTATACATGTAATCTGGCCACTTAAGCAAGCACAGTTATCGAGAAGATCAAACTCCAACCAAAGTTGAAGCCTGATCATGGGGGCAATTGTTGACACACGAAATATCACATAATATGTGAACTCAGTGCAATTAGAGGTCAGCATCAAAATCAGTGTTAATGTATGGACAAATGAGATATTGGTTGTAAAATAAGTGTTGTAATAATGATTAGATCAATTGTTGTAACTCAAACCCTAAAATAAAGGGTTGAGGTTCTTTACTATTATTTTCAATTGTTAAGGCATAGTCCTCTATAAATAGAAAGTCACCCATACATTGTAGAGGATTTTTTCTCTTTTTTTCTCATTCTTGTTCTTCTTTTATTCTACATTCCCCCGTTTGTTGATATATCCACATGAGATGAAACTGTTCACAACAGTTTTAACACCTCCCGTAAAAACTTTTATAGAATGGAGTAAATATAAAATGTAAAAGATGAACAATGATTCGGGTATTTAGAGGTAATTTTGTAAATTTTTTATGCATATAGTAAACAAATTAGTTAGATTACGTGTATGTGAATTCAAAGTAATGGCATATGGTGTAACATTAGGGTATGTTTGGTTCGTAAGATAAAAGTATTTATTCATCGAAAATATGCATATTTTTTACGGATAAATACGTTTATCTTACGAACCAAACATACCCTTAATGTCATTAGGATGGAATTATGGAGGAGTTTCCATATTAGAGGTATGAATTTTTTTTTTTAGGACGAATCAAAATTAAAGTATGAAAATTTTCTTTTGACGACGAAAATACTATATTTTCGATCACACATGTCCCTAACATTATGTGTGACTCACACACCTTCTCGCAAGAGAATGTAAATCAACTTTTTATTTTCGTGTTCCCTCTTATAGTTAAGAATATGACAAATTCTCATATAAAAATTTATTCATCGTATAAAATTAGATTCATTCAATAATATTATTACATTCATTGAAGTAATATATTAACATTTATTTTGTAATACTATTACTTTTATATAATAAATTCCATATATTTTACACACACAAACATGTCTAACTATATGAATAAATATTATGATAATAATATTATTAAATGAATATTATATTATAATAGTAATTATATTAAATTTATACAATAAATAAGTTTTACTGGATATTGCCTTTGAATATTTCAAGACTCCACTCTCACTTTGAATTAAAAAAAAAAGTACTATTAAGAAAAAAGCACAAAAAGTGAAGAATCATTTGAGTTGAAATCAAGCAAAGTAAGTGATTACTAGAATTTGTTTGGATAAGAGGCAAAAAATACGGGACCGGATCCCCTCCATTTACAATTTTCTCCATTTCCTTAATTTTCTTTCATCTCTACCCTCCATTTTAATCTACAGTTTAAAAATAGCCACATCATGTATCAATTAATTTATTTTTAAAAGGAATACATTTACACTCATTAATTTTCTTTGACTCGGTAAAAAAAAAAGAATTCACCGCAAAATCATTAGCTTTGTTAAAGACACTGATAAATTGAAAGGGACAAAAATACCAAACAACCGCAGATCAAACAATCGAAAATTACCGGTATAATTTGCAAATGTCAGCAATTATATAACAAACAGGAAGAAATAAACCCAACAATTATATAACAAGCCCTCACAAAACCAGCATGAAGAAAAAAGAAACGCTACACCTCAAAATTAATTCAATTCAAAAAGCTAGAGGATTTGCTAAACTCGAAAGAGAAAGAGAGGGAGGAAATTAAGGAATGTAAATGCGATTCTCTTTAAAAATAAATTAATTGATACATGATGTGGCTATTTTTAAACGGTAGATTGAAATGAAGGGTAGAGATGAAAGGAAATTGAGGAAATTGAGAAAATTTTAAATGGAGGGGATCCGACTCCAAAAAAAAAAAAAATACAGGTCATTTGGTATCAGAAAGAAGTTGAATATCTAAAGTTAATTTGTAGTGTTGGCAAAAATCCAAGATAAATAAAATGTAGCCATGGGTAATAATGATACTGATGAGAGGTAATAAATTTCCCTGTAAATTAACAGTTAATAACTTGTGTTTTGTTGCTTTATACATAAGTAATATGTAATAATCATATGGCAGGCCTAGTGGGGCATGCCAGCACTTGCTTTTTAAGGTTTTCAATTATCATAACCAATTTTGTATTGAATCGATTCACAAAGCATTTGGGCAGCCATCCTGCAGGATCCAACTGCGTGTGTAAGAGAGAGAGAACAACAAAACAAAATTAGATGAGAGAAAAGAAAAATCTGTTCATGAAATTTTAAAAATAATATCTCCTAACAACTTTTTTTGCAAAAAAATTATACTCCCTCCGTCCCGGATCTTTTTTCCAGAAGACCTGGACACACGGATTAAGAAAAAAGTAGAGCATGTGAGTGTGAAATTAATTAATTAATAAAATATAAAAATGTACTTTATTGATTTTTTGAGTGTAAATTTTTTTTTTTAAGGTAGGAATGATGTCTCAAAATGAAAAAAAGAAGAAAAAAAAGTTGGGACGGAGGGAATATGAGACTATCATATATGACTCAAAATATTGCTTTCTTTCATTTCAAATTTATTGCTACATTTACTGTTGAACACAGATTTTAATATATGAATAGTTTATTATATGAAGTAGTTTTTTGAAATGAAATAGTGTGTTATGTGAATTATTATGTTATTAAAGAGAATAGTGTGTTGGGTTAGATGAAAACTTTAAAAAAATATATACTGTTATTATTTTAGAAAATATAGCATTTCAAAAAAAAAAAACTCCCTCCTATCGATTTTTATAGACAACCAAAGATATTTCGCATGAATATAAAAAATAATTATTAAGTATATGCATATTGTGACCTTATTGTCCTTTAGTTTTTATATTTGTGGTTATTGCATAATAGCACAAAAAATAAGTAGAGAAAGAAAATTAAAACTGATCATTTGATTTTTTTTTTTTTTTTGGGATAGTGTAAAATGATTGAATAAATTTTTTCGACAAATTCTTTAGGAGAGCTTGTTCATCAGTTCATATAGTAATATTGTAATATATTTCCTCTGTCCACCAATTATATGCATCTTTCTTTGCACGTGATTTAATGCAATATGTCGGAGGATATTTGGGGGTATTGTGAAGTCCGTTTATGAATAAAGTGGATTTTTTTTTAAAGTACATATGATGTATTATGCATTAGTTTATATATTTTGTATTAGTATTATTGAATGAATGCAATGATACCGATTTCACTTCAACAATACTTGTGCTTTTCTCTCAAAATTTACTTTTCTAGTGAGAGAGAGAGAGAGTTTTTGTTTACCTGAGCAATGTAAGTAACAATGCAAGAATCATGTCCAAGTTTCTCAACAACCCATCCAGACTGCAATAGTAACCCTCTTATTGAATTGTTCTGCTTTGGATGCAATCCTGCTGCTATCTCTTTTGGCAAAGATGCCACTGCCACTACCTGTATACATTTTTAACTAAACTCATTCAAACACCATACTTTTTTCTCAATTTCAAACACAAAAATATAAATTTGATACCAAAGTTCCATCATCCATGGTTTCGCGTCTTTCGTAGACGATGAATTCTCTGTTTCTGAACAACGGCTTCGACCTCTCCCCGAACCTTAGTCGAATAATGCTCAGGTTCTCCTCAAGGTCTTTTATGTACTTCCCTTCTACTAAATCAGCATCCCATTCCTGCCAAAGTGTAATAGATGGAATGGAGATATTGATGAAGGTTAATATTTAGATATTTAGGACTTGTTATAGTTATGTCATGATATAAATAGACAGGTTTTACGTGGTTATCATGCTATGGTTAACGAATCAATCAACGTATTTGAGTTTGTCACTTACTTTAGCAGCATCTATTGCATTGGCCACAGTCATGAACTGCTGAGGCGACACCGACTTCAACGCCCACCGGCTGCGAAACGTGTGGAGCGATCCTGATCTGCGTTTGGAAATCTCGACCCCGTTTTCAACGCCAACCACTTTCCACCCGTCGTTCACGCCCGGGCTCTCTCCGCATCTATTCGAATCCGAAGCAGAAAGAAGTTCCTGTATGCAATTCTCACTTGCATGGAACACATATCTTCTCAATGAATCCTCACTTATAGACCTGCAAATCAATCACTAATCATTAAACCATTATATTTTCTCTAATAGCTGATCAAACTATGGTATCAGAATTACCAGGATCTACTACAATTTGAAGGACTACTACTCATTTCAAGATGTTTATAGGTGTGATTGATTGATTGATTGTATGTGCGTTCCTTTAATGCAGGGTAAGTAAGCTGAAAATATTGGGAGGAAGATTATATACACAGAGAAACAAGAGAGAGAGAGGAAGTACAAGTCTTAGATTGTTGTAGGAGAGAGAAAGAGAGAGGATAGAGGCACATGGAATGCCAGAAGCATCACCATGATTAAAACTGCACGTCTTTATCTCCAATTTCTTCTCTAATAAAAGCCAACAGCACTCCATGTGCATCATCTCCCCCACACCCTTTTAATCTCCTTTACAAACAACAAGAATCTCTCTCTTTCTCTCTCTTGTTTTTAAGGATAAACACATTAGAAAAGACTAGCAAACCACCAAAAGCCAGACTATTAGAGTTTAAGCAACTATAATATTTTACCTAAATTTGTCTGGTTTTGGGGTGGCATTAACAGAAACAAGACCACTCATTCAGCCCCCCCTTCATCACGTGCCTTCTGCTCTCAAATTAACACAAAACAGACAGTTTACTACACTATTAATATATCATAAATTCTGTCACACAATCTGCTAATTCATGGCCTCGGAAAATGCTAATTTTGGCATTCCCCATATGTATGTGGTGGTGATGAAACGACGTCATTTCACACAACGAGCCGAGGCCCAGGACACATTATTACATAGTGAAACGTGATTTGTGTCAGGATAAATTTTGCATTATCTCAGACTTTTCTATTGATATAACATTGTCGAGATGAATTTTAACCCAACTTTTGGATCCTATGAGTGCATGGTGAATAACTCAATTACATATACACAGACACTACTTTAATTATTTTGTGGGGGGCGGGGGGGGGATAAACAATGAAAAGATGCTGAATGTCCTAACTTCAAAGATGACTCAAGATGATGGCTTTTCCTGCCCCAACAAGCCTTTTGCTTTAAGGCTCAAAACTGTGTCCCTCACAGCATCTTCAAATGGAATAAAATTTAATCCCAAATCAATCAGTCTTTTGGCAGCATCCTTGCAAGCCACAAGGCCCGGTTGTGTTTCGCCTGTGAACCTGCATGTTAAGCACGACGAAATGTATGATTACTTGTCGAAATAGTTTTCTGAAAATTAGATGAACCAAACGGCCCAATGGAACAATTGAAAAGGGGGCGATACAAGATTATCCAGTATAATGATGAAATTAATGTAAGCTTATTACACTTGCAATAGATAAACTGCTGATACCAACTTCATGATGAAAAAAGAGGAGATTTTATCAAGAATTCATGAAAAAAGGAATTTAGCACTAAGTCATCAAAAGTCAAGAAGTTAATTAAAGTTCATGGGAAGGTGGGGACATCCTATAATATCCTACACTGATATGCAACTTTTTCATACATAATTACAGACCTTGCACATCATTAAAAAAGAACAATTTGTAAAACCAGTAGTATATATTTGTGTAACACTTTGAAGTTGATAAAGAATTAAAGGATCAAGAATCAACAAATTCCATGCCAAGTAAAGAATTGGATTTTTTTTCGAATTCATACTACCAGCTAAAGTTTCACTTAAACCAAATAGCTGTTCAATATAGCCCAAAATATGAAGTATAGGTCCCATTTTCTTGTAGTATTAAAAATGTTTCGATATGGTTGTCCTCAAGTTTTTTAGCATTATCGCAATGACAACATTTCTGAAGAGGGGTAAATACAGAAAGCAAGTAAAACCAAGGTGAATAGAAATGTGGCCCCAAAGAATCTATTCTTATTAAGCTTTTGAAGCTTAGCTAGAATAAAGTTGCTTCAAATATGCCGAGCAGTAAGACTTTGTGCCGTTTTAACATCAAAATATAGGCCTCGTATGCTATGGAATGCATCCCTCATACTTTCTGACTTGCTATGAAGCATAAAAGGTACAAGATAAGATCACATTCAAGTGAGTTGGAGAATCATATAAATGTTGAAACAGACCCCCCTGTAGGATATTAAAATCCAAATAATGAACATTTTGAAATGATGGTCCGTTTTAACATCAAAATATAGGCCTCGTATGCTATGGAATGCATCCCTCATACTTTCTGACTTGCTATGAAGCATAAAAGGTACAAGATAAGATCACTTTCAAGTGAGTTGGAGAATCATATAAATGTTGAAACAGACCCCCCTGTAAGATATTAAAATCCAAATAATGAACATTTTGAAATGATGGGAAATCATGAACCGCATTAATTTTATTCAACTGAGACCATCAAATCATATCTTCTCTTCATTCTGCCTTTTACAGCATAAATTGTGTATTTTTTATTTTATTTTTTATGGGCAGCATAATCATGTTTAATCACAAAACTATTATATTTTTGCTTGTCCCACACCTTCCCACATCAAATACACTACAGATGCAATATTGCAGTTGGAGTATTGAAATCAATATAATATCAAATGAAGATTGAAACTCATTTTGGGACAAACTTAATCTAGCTAAGGGTATGTTTGTTTTTGGTTTTAAAAACCTGGATTTAGATTTTGAAATTAAAACCCATTCAAATTTGAGATAAAGAATCATAACCAAAGCTTATTCTAGATGGCATGTGGAATTTGTAAGATTTAACAATTGATGGCACATTATTCTCAAAATCTGGTTTTTTGTCTTCATTCCCCAGGATAAATTATCTTTAATCTTCTTGGCAAATGATGGATGTGGATGCCACCAATTACTACTGTTAAATGCATTTTTCGTGTTGATTTATAAAGAAAACATAAAAAAAATTAATTAAACTTGAGGTCATTAAGTCGCAGCTTTACATTATTGATGAAATATATATTCAAGCATGCAACTCAGAAGTAACACATTTTGTTATGGGTCAATTGCAAAAAGCCACTTTCACATTTTGTTTCAATTACAACATATGTTTT
This sequence comes from Prunella vulgaris, assembly GCA_026898435.1. Taxonomy (NCBI): domain Eukaryota; kingdom Viridiplantae; phylum Streptophyta; class Magnoliopsida; order Lamiales; family Lamiaceae; genus Prunella; species Prunella vulgaris. The sequence continues at coordinate 152,593 of JAPKLY010000307.1, forward strand.
TAAAATTCACAGTTCGATACATGGACTTTTTAATTTATGCAATTATATCATATGACTATTTTCCATTAACTTATGCTGACATGAAAGTCATAAAACTTCAAAAAAATTACATGATCCCCCATTCCTTCTTAACTTTCATATTTTGAATGTCACGTGTTTTAAGAAATTTTGTTTTACTAACTTTTTGGACTAATGAATGAAGAGTGTTTTGAAATAAAATAGGTATTGTAAGAGTGTTTTATATCCTTTTTTAAAGTGTGAAAGTTATTGTGGAACGTCCCAAAAAAGAAGTCTGAAAGTTAAAAGGGGATGGAGGGAGTACAAATTAACGAACTTCTTTTATTGTTTCAATTTATTCAATGTCACAGACAGCCATTGTCATGTGACAAAATTACAGCAATTTGAAAAATCATGTATCGAATTGTGAATTTTAAAAACAAATGTTGTAATTGAAAAAACATGAAAAATGTCATGATTTATTTGCAAATTAACCCCTTTTTTATCAACCTAAATGTATGATAATATGGTACAATCTTAAAATGGATAGGAAAGCACTAGTAGAAGCATATGTGAGAGAGAAAAAAGGAGAATAAATACAGACCTGTGAACTGGAAATTCAGGAAAGAGTTCGGAGATTTTCTGTGCAAAATCACTGAACTGATAGATACCATTGGTGCACAGGTATCGGCCTGAGGCAGTAGGGGTTTCAAACAGAAGTAATTGTGCCTTAGCTACATCTTTAACATGCACTGCCCCTAACCAGAAGTACTCCTGTGTATCTTTTGATCCCTGCAACAGCTGTTGCAACACTGCACAGCTAGCATTCAGTCCAGGTTGTAAGAGTTGGCCAAGACATGTAGCAGGATTTACTGCTACAACATCGATGCCGTTTTCCTTTGCAAAATCCCATGCAGCTTTCTCAGCCAATGCTTTTGACACCGGATACCATTTCTGTCACATCAGAAACTCGTGTTTAATTTACTCATTAATGTGAGCAAGAGAATTCAAGAAATGCTTTCCCATCCTCTAAAGGCAAAGTTACTTATGTGCCCACCATTGACGTGGTGCATGGAAGTTAATTTAGAACCACAGTGATCATAAGACACCCCATTGTAAGCTGGTCACATCAATGGTGAACACATTAATCGGTGTGCAAGGGAACAGTTTAATTGCAAAATTAGTCCTGCGAGCACTTTTGGTATCTATGCTCGCAAATGGTCCCTTTTAAGCAGTTTTTAGTCTCATCGTTAAATAATGGATAAAAACCATTTTTTAAGGGTTAACTGCAAAACTAGTCCCACAAGAATTCACCTATGGGACTAATTTTGCATTTACCCCCAATGACGAGTGAATTACATCAATGAACTTGACGGTAATTTCAAATGGGACTAGAAGTGGTCGAATTGATCTCTTCAGTGGGACTAATTTTGCAATTACCCCACAATGGAACAGTTTTGTGCATCCTCATGGTTGAGTTTGGAGCAGAATTAAAAGAGCAGCTTGTATTACGAAAGCTTGAACTTCCAAACTAGCACTAAAATTAAAGTGCATTAAACATAAGATAAAGCAAAAAGGTAGTATTTCAAAATCCTCTTGGGGAACCTTAAATGAAGATAACATTCTTTCTTATATTTTCCCTATTTGATCATTTTCTGGTAGGGATATTAATCAGATGCATTCATTCAGACGGAAATTTTATTAAATACTCTAATCATGATGTTTGATGGCCCACATGCTTACAGATTTGCATCAAAAATCATCTCACTCTAGAAAAGATATATCGGAGCATTTGCTTTGGGCATCATTTCTTCACAAACTGTCCGAGGACCACTTTGCTAATGAGCATCTCCTTTTATAAAGTATATGCTCCACTTTCTATACTTCCTACCATTATTCAATTGCTCTATGCTATATAAAGGATACTCACTTTCCTAATATCACATGCCATCAAACAATTAGGGGTGATGAAATAGCTACTACTGCCTTTCTTTAAGCACACTCCCTTGAGTAACCATTGCCAGACAGATCATCCAACTTTCTCACTTCTCGGTTGAGTAACCATTACCTTCCTTGACAGTCATAGAATACTCGAATTCTTTAGATTTAGGAAAGAAAATTTCCTTGAATTTATATTTCACTGAAGTTTATTAGTGCCTTTCTGGCTTAGTTCGAATTGTTTCATCATCAAAGCATCCTAAAGGGCATATTTTTAGTTCAAAGAGAATTTGAGCAAAGATATCATTACATCAAAATCAATACCACACCTTAATCGCTGGTTCGAAAATATTATGCTTTGTACTACTCCAAACAACACCAGATATAGGAATAACAGCCGCAATTGTTTCTAATTTCAGGTTGTGAGAGTTCATGTGCACACACCACCACACGGTATGAGTTTTTGAATGAACAGAAGATCAAATACCAGTAGCAAATTCAAGAGTCAAGCCCACTAGTTTGTTATGATCACCAACAAAGGCAAATGTCAGCTCTAATCTCAGGCGAAACCGAGTGAACCTTACCATTTATGCACATAACAAATTCAACTTTTCTTTCTTCCTTAATCCAGATTGCCTAATCAAATTCAACTAGAGTTAATAATGTGTTATCAATTAAAGCAAATAAGAAGAAATTTCTTGTGTGTGCAAATGAGAGAGAGAGAGGGGGAGGGAGAGAGAGAGACCTGACGCTGCTTGCAAAAGTCAAGATCAGTCCAGGAAGACTCATCAACCACCCTACCACCGGGCCACCCCGGGTTAGGCACCATAGCGGAAATCGAGGAAGTGAGCACCACGCGCCGAACCCCAAACCTCTTCGCCGCCGCAAGCACATTCAGGGTCCCCTTCACGGCAGGGTCCACCAGCTCCCTCTGGGGGTCCACGGGGTCCTCGAGAGTGCACGGCGACGCCACGTGAAAGACACCGCCACCGGCGCACCCCTCCACGGCCCTGTCCACGGCGGCGGAATCGAGGAGGTTGGCTTGGTGCACTATTATGCTAACGGCGGGGTCGGCGGCGCATGGGAGGGAGAATAGATGAGAAGCATCGGTGCCGGGGAATATAGAAATGTGGATGCGGGTGTAGCCGCATTCCAGAAGGGTTTTGACTACCCATGAGCCGATGAAACCGTTGGCTCCGGTGACACACACCGGCGGTTTGATGGTGGTGGCGGTCGGTGGTTGTTCTGCCATAGTACTCTCAATTGAGGTTTAGGAAGTCGTGCAAATTAAGCCGTGCGATCACAAATAGATTGGTGAAATGATTGTGCAATGCTTATATCCATCCAAAACAGTAGTTGGGATTTGGAGGAGTTGAGCAGATCGGAGATTGACGTCAGACTAATAATCGTACACGTTTAGTATGCCACAAATGCTACGTCCATCTTATACCATTATCTTTCTTTTTTTTTTTATCAGACCATCTTATACCATTATCGTGTATGAGAGTCTGGATAAAGTAATTTTATTACAAATCCATCTCAAAAATCACTGTTCTCTTTAATATAAAATTTAACTTTATTTACATAAATATTATTATGTGGGACAAAAAATTAAATGAACTCCAGTTCGAGCTTATAAGTACCACTATAATGTATATACACTATCATTGTTATGTATATATACTATCATTATAAAAAATTAAGTATATTTTTATGACAAAAACGTATATTTCTTAAAATAAACTTAAAAGAAAGTTAAAAAAACGGAAATATTCATCCACATTACTGCATGTTGTTGGGATATTAATTGAGTTGTTTTGATTCAAATCTCAAAGTCCCTTGGTATGAAAAGATGAAAATGTCTAAGTACAGAATTCAGGATTATATAGAATTCAGGAATAGTTTAGGATAGGTTAGTCTTGTTTTACCTTCACAGGTGCTCAATTCAAGGGAACATCTGAGAAAACTGAAGTCAGAAGAAGACGTCCTGAAGATTGAAGTCATGAAGAACCATCATGCAGACAGTATCCACACTGAAGATCAAGTTCAGAAAACTGTCCTGAAGCTGAGATCCTGAGAAGTTCGATCCTGAAGAAGAAAAAATCCTAAAGAATCCCACTTGTTGGAAGAATTTTCAAATTATATGTTTATGTGGCTGAATTAATCACTGGATTCTTCCAAACAATAATTTTGGTAATGTTATAAGATAAAATTTATAGAGAGAGAAAGTAGAGAGAAGTTTGTTTTGGATTATGTTTGCTTAGAGAGAGAAAACCATTACAAGAGGGTTATTTATCACAAATTCTAGTATGCACCCGGTTCCATAGTATGCACCTTAATTTTGGTTTAATTTTAAATTTAATTTGACTTTTTCAAAAACACACACTACACGTTGCACTATGTGTTTTTTGATATAATAAGTTGTTCTTGGGGTATTAAGGAGTTGTTCTTCGGGTATTCCAAACTTATTCTTTGGGTATTATAAGTTATTATTTGGGTATTATAAATATGTTCCTTGTTTTTGCTTTCGCAACTAATTTTCCTAAGATTCTGGAGAAAAAAATATATTCTTCCTGATAATGAGTCCAAGCAGCCCATCACTGTATAAAGATAAAGAAGCATTTGAAAAAAGCATTTGAATCGTTGTTCGTATTCACTTAGTAATATTTTATTTTATAAAATATTATGATATTAATTAATATATATAATGATATAAGCTAATACACGTAATGATATCGAATTAATTATTTTTATAAATAATTAAATTATTTTTTAGGCATTGTTAATATTTAGTTTATTCTTAGTTTTATAAATGTAGCTGCTGATATTTGGGTACTTTTATTTTTGATATTGAAGTATTGATTTATTATTCATTGGGTGTTTCTTCTGCTTTTTTTGGTGTATAATTCATTTTCTGTGAAATTTCTAGTTTAGTCTTTGGGTATATTTATTTGGTCTTTGGGTATTTTTATTTAGTCTTCGGCTATTTTTATTTGGTCTTCGGGTATTTGTTATATAATTTATGAATTCTGTTATTTTTTATAAATAATTTATTATTTAATTGTATTAATTCAATCATTTAAAATGTTTTATTTTTAAAAACTTCATAGCCTAAGAGATCTTTATTAATATCGTATATAATTTAAATCAGATTAAAAATGCTAACAATTAATCAATTTGTCAGTGCATCTTCCCAGAATATTTTGTCGAAGACATCCAGGCGCCATTTTTTCTTATTGAATCAGCTTTTGATGCATACCAGGTACAATTATTCTTCCTTGTTGATGTTATCTATATATATAATTCAATCATTAATGAACATGTATTTTGATGCATACCAGGTACTTTTATTTTTGATATTGAAGTATTGATTTATTATTCATTGGGTGTTTCTTTGCCTTTTTTGGTGTATAATTCATTTTCTGTGAAATTTCTTGTTTAATCTTTGAGTATTTTTATTTGGTCTTTGGGTATTTTTATTTGGCCTTTGGGTATTTTTATTTGGTCTTCGGGTATTTGTTATATAATTTATGAATTATGTTGTAGTGTATTATTTCTCCAAGCCTGCACCCAAAATTTCAAGGCCGTTAGAAGAGGAAGCATAAACAACATAGTACACTAATCATAATTTCAAACAAATGTCAAATTACAGTTTCTCTCATTAGATTGCAAATCAAATTACATCAGACGGTGCGGCCTTTCCCTCTCTTCCTTTGGGCGACAATTGCTAGGGGAAACAGAGTAGTGGGCTTTGAATGTGCAGCCATGGATTTCAGGAGAGGAGCTTCATCAATGCCTGCTATCTTAATTGTGTACAGCACCACACGCTTAATGAGCGACGTCGGGGTGGCTGAAGAGAAATTGGATGGGAATTAGAGAAATTGATATTTGAATTAAGGGTGCATACCATGCACCCGGTTCCACAACAGAATCACTCCCTATTTATAGTTTTGCATGTAGTGAGGTGACACTTATTAAGCTTACTTAGCTTAATATAGGGTTGTAATCGAATCGAATACTGATATATTCGATTCGTATTCGTGAAATTATTCGAATATTCGTATTCAAAAAAAATTCGAATAATATATGAGATTCGTATTCGATTCGAAATTGATATTCGAATTATTCGATTTGAGTATTCGATTCGATTTTTTAAAAACATATTCAATTCAATATTATTCGATTCGTTTGTAATTATTCGCTCCAATTCGGAACTATTCGATTCGAAATTGTATGTTTTAATTCTAAACTATTTAATTTGAATTTTTATTGAGTTGAACTTATTAATATAATGCATCTTCAAATTAAAAAAAAAAATAGTGCAATGCATCTTCAAATCACGAAAAAAATTAAAAAAAACCCATAATAATTAACAAACAAAATACAAAAAAAAAATAGAATCTCAAAATCAAACAATAATCTAACAAATAAATCAACATTAATCAATCCTTCCATATTAATTTTTTGTGAACTCAGCAGCAACAGAAATGCAATACAATATAATGCATCTTCAAACTAAAAAAATGAGGTACACTTATATAGAAATTTCTACCGTAGAAATTACTATAAATAGATATGAAAAAGAATTAATGTCACGCGCACGGTTCAGAGAGTAAGGAATGACGCGCGCTGAAGGTATTTCCATTCCATACACAAATTCTCCCCTGCAACCCCCCCCCCCCCACATACTCCACCCCCGCCCCTACCACACACACTACATACGTACCGTGCACACACTACCCCCAACTCTATACAAACCTTGCCTCTTTGTCCATATTACAATTTATTTTAATTTTTTAGTTATTATATTAATTAAAAAAATGTATATTTAATATTATATTATTATATCAATATTTGGAAATTGGAGCATCTAGGCACATAATCAGAGATAGCAGCGGAATAAAAAATTGATTCCCCAACACGAATCAGTAAGTTGTATATCAAAATTTAAACAAAGGATAAACAAAATCTTACAAATTAATTTGCATGAATCCTCTACTATAGTATCCACGTAATCCTTGGTTCACGAAACTGCAACAATTGCAGACTTCAGGAAACTTTTTGCGGAAGTTTTTCTTTCTAGGTTTATCAGAGAACTAGGGTTTCTTGTGTCACACACGTAATAAGTCTTATGACTTATTTTATATATATATATATATATATATATATATATATATATAT
>JAPKLY010000307.1:159808-175679 GCA_026898435.1 Prunella vulgaris
ATATATATATATATATATATATATATATATATATATATCTATAATAATTAATGGGCTATAAGCCCATTATTATTATTATTTATTTAATTATGGTCCAACCATAATTATAATAAAAAAAGATTATTATAATATATATATATATATATATATATATTAAATACTCTATCCAATAGAATTACCATAGTTCTCATTTGATTAAATATTTACGATCGAATCGAATTATTTAATCCCACTATTTTAATTCGTAAACAAGGATCACATTTTGTGTGACCCACAGGCCCTCATATGTCAAGCGATTAGTCGAACTAATGGTCTTAGTTGAACCCTAGACAATAAACCAGACATTCTCGACATATGAGGTACGTTGCGAGGATACTGCAACAAACTGTAATGTGAAGTTCAAAATGATACAGTTCTTTCATTCACGAATACTCTGATTAAGTCTAGAATATGATAATGTGTCTATTCTATTAACTTAATCACGTTATCTCATTTTCACTAATTGATCATGTTGTCATATTCGAACACTATTTCAAATATGACGTGCATTGGCCAATGACTAACGATCCAATTAGTTATGAGAAGACGAGTATTCTCTCTAAATCTATTTTGAGGAATGAATCCTTTCTTGGCTCAACTACCACACACATGTACTTCGTGATGTGCTCAACGCATGCCATATCCACTCCATTCAGAGTGCAAGCGTCGGTCATGGTCAAAAAGTCATCACTCCATACATGTTGTGTGTATTGACCTCAAGTCAGCGGACTATTACATTACTTCACAAACCAATACTTTCGTAGACACGTAAATAGAATACATCAAGCGATTTCTTGGTTGGGTATGCTAATACTATACAAAGTATCTGTGCATCCATCATGAGATACCTAGTATCTCGTAGTTGTGAGAACCACTACACTCTCTAAGAGTATGATGCAAATCCCACACCAATCTCAATCGCATCATCGATATCCCAATCTCGATGATCATTGATTGGAGCTATTTTAAGAATCATGTCATAGTCATCTAAGATCTCACATCCTTAATGACGACATTAATTCATGGGAACACAAGTCTGAATAGTTATGCAAACAATCAAAACACAGTATTCAACTTAGTGCAATGCCAAATATTATTAAACAAAAGTCAATAATAAGATACTGAATAATCGATCAAGTACGATGTCCTAACAAATGATTGTCTTCTAGGACATAAATACAACAATCTCCCACTTGGCCTAAAGCCAATCACCCATATGCTTAACACCAAGACTCTCAAAGTGTCTGGCGTGTACATGCACACTAAGTATCTTAGTGAAAGGGTCTGCAAGGTTATCCTCTGTGGGAATACGTTCCAACTCTATCTCTCCTCTTCCTATGATCTCTCGGATCAAATGATAACGCCTAAGTACATGCTTGTTTCTATTATTAGATCTCGGTTCCTTTGCCTGTGCAACCGCACCAGTATTATCGCAATACAGTTTTATTGAACGATTGGCACTTGGAACTACCCCTAGTTCTTTCAAGAACTGTAAAATCCAGACAGCCTCTTTTGCGGCTTCTGATGCAGCAATGTACTCAGCTTCGGTTGTTGAATCTGCAGTTGTTTCTTGCTTTGAACTATTCCAGCTCACTGTTCCACCATTGAGAATGAATGCATATACCGATTATGATTTGTAATCATCCCAATCAGACTGAAAACTAGCATCAGTGAATCCAGTCACTTCTAGTTCTGGTTGTCCACCATAGACTAAGAAATATTCCTTAGTTCGTCTAAGATACTTTAGAATGTTCTTCACAACAATCCAGTGAGGTTCACCTGGATTCTGTTGGTATCTACCAGTTATACTGACAGCGTAAGCCACATCAAGTCTAGTGCAAGTCATGGCGTACATGATCGACCCAATAGCCGAGGCGTATGGGATATTTTTCATGTGCTCGATCTCAGCCTCGTTAGAAGGACAATCCTTCTTTGAAAGCTTGATCTCATGATTTGCAGGCAGAAAATCTCTCTTAGAGTTCTCCATAGAGAAACGCCTTAATACCTTATCTATGTAGGTGGATTGTGACAGCCCTAACATCCTTTTAGATCCATCTCTATAGATCCTTATTTCAAGGATGTAGCAAGCTTCACCCAAGTCCTTCATCATGAAGGATTTGGATAACCAATCTTTCACGGATTGCATTAATGGAATGTTGTTTCCCAAAATCAATATGTCATCCACATATATAATAATGAAAACAATATCATTTCCATTGCTTTTTCGATAAACTAGGAATTGTAGATGTTACAATTGGTTTTGACATCTACCAGTTATACTATCGCAGTAATCAGCCCAAGCAGGTGCTGTGGTAGTAGTAATGTGGATCCTAGTCCATTATAATTTATATTAGATATAAATTCATACTCTTTCGATGAGGTCGTTGAGTATGTGAAAATAATGGAGACAAAATAAATTAAAGGTCATGTTTATTTTGATTGCTGAATATCGATCATAGGAATTATGTGGTTTAATTCCCGTCCATTTTATTTCTTTATTCCTCTAGGTTGAAATGAATAATCTGTCATTGAGATTTGTTCTGGAAACAAATAAATTGGCTGGGCCAAACTTTCTGGATTGGCAACGCAACGTGCGTTTGGTGCTGAGACAGGAAAAGATTGAGTACGTGTTGGATACGCCAATCCCCAAAACCACACATTTAATTTTACAAAAACACATATTTAATTTTATAGTAACACATATTTGCTCTAATAGTAACACACATTTTCTCCCAATTTATGTTACAATATGGACAAATGTATGTTACTATAAGGACAAAATATGTTTTTATGAGAATAAATATGTGTTTCATAATTTATTTATCATCCATTTAAATGTAGGTACATTGTTTCATATAATACATATGTTATTATATGAAAAAATAATTTTTTATATAAAAATAAATAAATATTTGTGAATAATTAATATTTGTTCTTATAGTAACACACATTTTGCTCTTGCATTGTGTGAAAAATTATTTATTCTATAAAAATAAATTAATATATGTAAAATAACAACATTTTATAAGATAGTAACACACATTTGCTCTAATAGTAACACACATTTGTCTCCCTTTTTGTGTTACTATATAGACAAATGTATGTTACTATAGGGCAAAATATATTTATATCAAAATAAATAAGTGTTCCTTAATTTATTCATCATCCCTTTAAATTTAGGTATATTGTTTCATGTAATACATATGTTATTATATGGAAAAAAATTATTTATATAAAATAAATAAATATTTGTGAATAATCAATATTTGTTCTTAGAGTAACACAAATTATGTGAAAAAATATTTATTCTATAAAAATAAATGAATATATGTAAAATAACAACATTTTATAAGATAGTAACACACATTTGCTCTAATAGTAACACACATTTTGCTTTCCAATTTATGTTACTATATATGCAAATATGTGTTACTATATGAGCAAATATGTGTTATTGTAAGGACAACATGTATTTTTATAAGAAAGTAACATAAATTTTCTATTATAGTAACATGCATTTTTGTTCATAGAGTAACACAAATTAAGAGCAAAATTTTAAATTTTTTACATTATATTATTTAATTTTTTTTAAAATCCACAATAATTTAAAAAAATAAAAAACTGAGTGAATGAGTTTTAAACTCCTGCATGGGAGTACAATCCCAAGGAGCGGCGACAATACGTGGGGTTAATCCCTGGTGCCATGAGATCATGATGGGTTCCTAAAATCTGTTATCCGCTCGAGACCTTGGCTCAGGCCAATGAGTCATCGAGTTTTGCAAGAATTTGCACGAAAATATCAAATATCAATATTCCATGATTCAACTCTAATACAATCTAGAATAAATAGACCCTGAAGATACGAATCTCTGGGTATGTATCCAACTAATCCCTAAATCTTGAAAACAACAAAATAATCTCAACTAAACAAATATCTAAGCAATCAAACAGAAATTAAAGGACCAAATATAATACTGCAAAGATACTTTCAGGGTTGCTGGTAATCATGTGCTCCCCGTTTCCTCTCTTCCGTCGTTTGGCCCCGGGCCTCGATCCTTTGTGTGGGCCGCTTTGATCTTGGCTCGCCTAACTCGGTTATACGCATTCTTAAGCCCACGGGCCTCGTTCTCATCATTCCCGCCCCCTTCAAGAATATCCTTGTCCTCAAGGATGAATTCCAAAAATCGTTCCTTCATCATTTTCAAATTCTCCCAGGTGGCTTCCTCGTTCGGCAGTGACTCCCATTCAAGTAACACTTCCCACTGCATACGTCCACCCTTCTTAATTCGGCGATAGTCTACAGCGCGGCTTGGCCTAAGAATCACATTTCCATCTTTATTTACAGCTGGTAGCCTGCTCTCCACGCCAATGTCTGGTCCAATTCTTCGCTTCAGTTGAGAGACATGAACTACAGGATGAATTTGCGCATTAGGTGGTAATTCCAACTTATAAGCAACTGCACCTATCCTCTTTTCCACACGGAATGGACCATAGAAACGACACCCCAATTTATCCCACGCCTTCCGTGACAATGTGTTTTACCGATGTGGTCGCAACTTAAGGTAGACCATGTCGCCAACCTGGAAGGCCTCCTCACGACGGCCTCGGTCATAATACGTCTTCATTCGGTTGATGGATACCTGTAAGTTGGCCTTGAGTTCTTGCAGCATCAGGTCCCTCTCGTAAAGTTCCCTGTCTACTTCGGCGTTAATGGACACATGAGATGAATAATTGATAATCTGGGGTGGTGGCCTTCCATATACTAACTCGAATGAGGAGTATTTCGTAGACGCGTGATAAGTGGTATTATACCAATACTCTGCCCAGGGCAAATAATCCTCCCATCGTTTAGGATTTTGATGGACGTAGCAGCGCAAATATTGCTCGAGTGTCCTGTTGGTAACCTCCGTTTGACCGTCGGTTTGTGGATGATAGGCGGAGCTCATGGCTAATTCTGTCCCTTGCATCTTAAAAAATTCCCTCAAAAAATTGCTAATGAAAACCCGATCGTGATCTGTTATGATGGAGCGTGGTATACCGTGTAAACGAATGATGTACTCTACAAAGAGTCGTGCCACCGTTTTGGCAGTGTACGAATGCACCAACGGAATAAAATGTGCATACTTTGTAAGGCGATCAACCACAACAACTATCCCATCAAACTCATTCGATAGGGGCAGACCCTCAATAAAATCCATCTTTACGTCTTCCCAGATTCTCTCAGGAACCGGTAACGGCTGTAGCAGCCCCCCAGGCTTCCGTGAGTCCGATTTCACACGTTGGCAAGTATCACAATTGGTGATAAAAATCCTTGCATCCGTTTTAAGTCCGGCCCAGCAGAATGTGGCAGCGATTTGCGCCCAAGTGCGGTATATTCCCGAGTGTCCTCCGACGTGGGAATTATGGAAATGTGCCAAGATGTCCGTCCTCAACCCATCTGCATTTGGAACCATAACCTTGCCCTGGTACAACAGTAAACCTTCCTTTCATTCATATTCATCTCTAGTGTCTTGATCCCCCACGTCTATTTTTTTGCTTAATTGTAAGTAGTTCCTGATCATTCAATGTTGAGCTGCGAATCCTATCCCATATATCCAATATCGGCCCAGTGATGGCGCAAAGTAACGGGCTGTCCTCTCACTGCGACAGTGCGTCCGCGATAACATTTTGCCTTCCAGGTTGGTATAAGATCTCAAATTCGAATCCCATCAGCTTGGCTACAAACTTTTGTTGCTCCGGTGTGGTGATTCGTTGTTCCAATAAGTGCTTAAGTGGTTGTTAGTCTGTCACAATCAAGAACTTACAGCCCACGAGATATGGTCTCCATACTCTCACCACTTCGACCACCGCCACCAACTCCTTGACATAGATGGACCATTCTACCTTCTTGATCCCCAACGCCTTACTTAGAAAAGCTATTGGCCGTCCATTTTGCACCAAAACTGCTCCAATTCCGATATCACTCGCATCCGTGTGTACTTCAAACTGCATTTCGAAATTAGGCATCGCCAAAATCGGTGTGTTCGTCATTGCTGCCTTCAAGGTTTCGAACGCCCGTTTACTGCCCTCTGTCCATATGAATTGGTCTTTCTTAGTCATCTGCGTCAATGGCCGAGCAATCAATCCGTAGTTCTTGACAAACTTACGGTAATATCCCGTGAGCCCTAAGAAGCCTCGCAGCTTAGTAACAGTATCGGGTATGGGCCAGTTTTGCATAGCCTTTATTTTGCTTGGGTCGACTCTAACTCCCTCCCTCGTGATTATATGACCCAAGTACTCAACCTCTTATTTCCCAAAAATACACTTGGAGGGTTTGATGTAGAATTGGTTCTCCTGCAATATATTCAGTACCATGCGCAGATGCTTCAAATGATCATCCCAACACTTCGAATAGATGAGGATATCATTGAAGAACACTAGAATGAATTTCCGTAGATACGGCTGGAAAACGGTGTTCATTGCACCCTGGAACGTAGATGGCGCATTACATAGCCCGAAAGGCATCACAAGGTATTCGTAATGACCATGGTGCGTGCGGAATGCGGTTTTATGGATTTTAGTTTCTGCCACCCTGATTTGGTGATATCCGGCTCTCAGATCCAATTTCGAAAAATATTTTGAGCCTTCCAACTCATCAAGCATGTCGTCTATAGTTGGAATTGGGAAACGGTCCTTTACGGTAGCTTTATTCAAGGCTCGGTAATCGGTACAGAACCACCACGTGCCATCTTTCTTTTTTACTAGCAGAACCGGAGATGAAAATGGGCTGCAACTGTGTCGAATTAACCCCTTCTCTAACATTTCATGAACCTGTCGCTCAATCTCCTCCTTCTGAAAGCGTGCGTAACGATATGGATGCACGTTGATTGGCTGACTCTCATCTTTCAACGGGATGAAATGGTCGAATGACCGTTTGGGCGGTAACTCCTTGGGCTCTTCCATTACTGCCTTATAGTCCTGTAGCACCCTTGCGATCTCTTGATGCCATTCTGTCTCTACATTTATTTCTCCTTCATCCATCCTGACAACCTTGATAGCATAGCATTGGTCTCCCCTCCGTCTCATACGTTCAATGCTGCTTAGACCCACTTCCATGGGTTGTTCTTCCACTCTTGAGGTTAATGTCACCTCCCCGTCTCCCCATTTAAATTGCATCTGCCCCTTGCTGTAGTTGGATACTATTTGCCCCAAACTGGCTAACCATTGTATGCCCAATACCACGTCTGGCCCGACCAATGGAAGAGCATAAAGGTCTGCCACAATAATCACCCCTTGCACTTGGATTGGCACACCCCGATACAGCTGATCACACATCAGCCTTTCCCCGCTTGCGACCCGTACCTGGAACGAATCTACTGGTTCAACTTGCAAATTCATCTTCTTTGCTAAGTTTTGATTAATAAAATTATACGTCGACCCATTGTCGATGAGGATAATAACTCTGCGCCTTTTAACCCATGTCGTAAGCTTCATGGTTCTAGGTCCTCGCGTGCCTAATATAGAGTGCACTGAGATCTCTACTTCTTCGGACCCATCTTGCTGTTCCTCTCCTTCCTCACTGTTAATTTCTTCTTCCAGCGGTTCAATAAGAAACATTTGTTTCGTCTTACATCGGTGTCCGGGTACAAATTTCTCATCATAATTAAAGCATAGGCCATTTTCTCTTCTTTTCTGCATTTCTTCCCACGATAGTCTCCTAACCCCGGGGTCTATCGGCTTGCCAAAACCCCCTTTACTACCACTGCTATGGGTACTTGTGCTGCTACCCATTCCCCCTTTCACTTCGTCATTCACTGGAATAAACCTCCTGGTTTGAGGTCGAAAGCTCTTCTTAATTAATTGTAGGTGCTCGTCTCTTATTCTCGCAATCTCAATTGTCTTCAGGTATGTCTTAGGTTGATGTACGCGGATCTCTGCAGCTAGTTCTAGTTTCATTCCCCCGATGAACGCCCCCACTAATGCCTTCTCCAGCCAGTCTTGTACTCGACTCGCCAATTTCTCGAATTCCCTCTGATATTCACGTAGGCTCCCTGTCTGTTTGATGTGCGCCAAAGCCTCATCGTAATCGGTGTATTCGGATGGACCAAAGTGTGCTAGCAACTCCTTTGTGAAATCCTTCCAACGAATTAACCTTCCCTTTTTGCGATACACCCTACTAATCCACTGCCACCACATGTTGGCCTCTCCCTCTAGATAATAAGCAGCGTACTGCACTCTTTCTTCCCTATCGATCTCATTTAGTGCAAAGTATTGATCCATCCGACAGATCCACGATGTCGGATCTGATCCATTAAACGTTGGGCACGTGATCTTTGGCCAAAATCTTCTTCTATCATCCTTCCGATTCCGTTCCCCATCTAGGTTGTTTTGATGTGTCGGGTTAATTTCATCCTCTTCCATTTCGGTTTCCGAGATATCCAACGATGTAGATGTTGAATCCGTTCACTTCGTTGTGTGACGTTTCACCAATTTCTCCATCTGCCGTCCTAATTGACCGATGGATTGAACTAGGGTTTCAATTTTTCCCTCCATGCTAACGACGTTGTTCTCTATAGTGTCGGCCCGTGTTTCCAACAATTCAATCCGATCACGGTGTGTTCCCGCCATGGCCGTGAATCCTCTCAATGAAAGCACCAATGATGGGTTCCTAAAATCTGTTATCCGCTCGAGACCTTGGCTCAGGCCAATGAGTCGTCGAGTTTTGCAAGAATTTGCACGAAAATTTCAAATATCAATATTCCATGATTCAACTCTAATAAAATCTAGAATAAATAGACCCTGAAGATACGAATCTCTGGGTATGTATCCAACTAATCCCTAAATCTTGAAAACAGCAAAATAATCTCAACTAAACAAATATCTAAGCAATCAAACAGAAATTAAAGGACCAAATATAATACTGCAAAGATCTTGCGAGACTTTCAGGGTTGTTGGTAATCACGTGCTCCCCGCTTCCTCTCTTCAGTCGTTTGGGCCCGGGCCTCGATCCTTTGTGTGGGCCGCTTTGATCTTGGCTCGCCTAACTCGGTTATACGCATTCTTAAGCCCACGGGCCTCGTTCTCATCAGATCACTTCAACCCCTGGGGAGCGGCGCCAATATGCATGGGTTAATCCCTGGCGAGCGTGTCTTTAATTTCCAGGGCAAGAGCGCGTTTCTTTTTCATTTTTTTAAATCTATTTTTAAAAATTTTTACCATAGAAATTTCTATATAAGTTTTTGTTAAAAAAGATAATAGAGCAGTGCATCTTCAAATCAAGAAAAAAACAATCCATAATAATTAACAAACAAAATATAAAAAGAAAAAGAACACCAAAATCAAACAATAATCAACAAATAAAACTACATTAATCAATCCTTCTATGTTTATTTTGATGAACTCAACAGCAGCAACAATGCTTGCAGGTCCTGTAGCTTTTATCGATCTTCAATGCCTCTTTCTTCACTCCAATATTTATTATGACAACGATTTCTTTGGAAGCTAATTGCCTGCAGATTTCGAACCCAATTCCTTTGTTAGGCCCCTTAACCAACGCATGACTGAAGAAAGAAATAAAAACAGATATTAAATGAAGAACGAAGGCGGCGTCCGGCAATGGAGAAGGAGTATCCGAATCTGAGAGTTAAGAGAGAGAGGGGGAGAGTGGAGAGGCGGCTGCAGATTCTATAAAATTCTATAAAATGTAATCTGCAATGCTAGGTCTTTTTAATATATTGGGTCATGTTTTAATACTTTTAGGCCATATATTTTAATATTATTTTGAGCCTAAAAATTACTATGTCATGGATTAGTTTATAAATTGTGGAATAATTTAAAATATTATATATATATTGTTGGATCGGTTGCGTTGAGTAGAACTGATGTACTGTCCTCGCAAACCAACACGGGTCTTTTCTAGCGTGCTTATGTCCTCACTCGCACGCACCCTGAGAACTTCCCAGGGGGTCACCCATCATGAAATTGCTCCAAGCCAAGCACTCTTAACTTTAGAGTTCTTTCACAATGGGCACCAGAAAAGAAGATGCACCTTGTTGGTATGAGTAGTACAATCAATTCCTTTGAACCCAATATCTAGCTGCAGCCCCACGAGTTCGAATGCCTCCACCGGACTCTGCGCACCTGCCTACTCAGCCCGACTCGGCGCACCTGCCTACTCCGCCCAACATATATATACATACAAATAATATAATTTTATATGTAATAAATATTTAATCTAATATTAACGAATATCGAATAGAATATTATAATTTTTTATTTGTATCTGATTATTAATCGAATCGAATCGAATATTTTTATTCGAATTTGAATCACAAAATTTCGAATACGAATATCAAAATTTGAATACGAATACCAAATCGAATCAAAATTATTTGATTCGTTTACAACCCTAGCTTAATATGCTGACAAGTGTCCCTAACACTTGTTACTTTACCCATTATTATGCTCTAATTACATTGTTTCTAACCTACTACATCACTATTAGCAACCTACACAACTATTGGCTCACTCTGGATATGAGCGAGCTCCTTTACCTTGGGTTGTTCCGTGGTATGACGCTTGTTGTCTAAGGTGGTCTCTTGCTTCTAGCTCCGGGCAAGCTACTGGGCGAGCTTCTTCTCTCTCCATTGTGTTAACCGGTCAAAGGATGGCGACGTGGCTCTGCTTACCTGGGTGAGCTATGGGCCAGCTACCCAGCCTTGAGCTTATGATTAAGCTAATTCACCCAGAATAGCTCGCTTTAGTTCGTCTATCAACATTTGTCCCCAACTCGTCCATATATGGTTTCCTCCAATATATGGGTGAGCTGATTTGCCTCTATGGGTGAACTCTAGTGATGGCAAACTACTCTCTAGGTGGTGCCGAGCTCCTTGGCGAGCTACCTTTTGGCGGCAAATGTGCTGACGTGGCACGAAAGTCGAGGCGTCGACATGACTTTTCGTGACTTAAATCGCACACCCATTATTGCATATACTTTTGAATTTTTGCAAGAAGGTCGTTGACCTTTCTAAAAAACTCACTTCGCTTCGTCTTCTTCCTATAAAAGGATAGAAACGTTTCATTTAAACCTTTTCCACTTCCAGATTCTCTGAGCAGTTTCGAGCGATTCCGGCGATTGATCTCCAGCATTGTTCGATTCCCATTTGATTCTTCAAGGAAGTGACCGATTTCTTCTTTTCTTTTAATCTTTCTTTGTGTTTTCCAATATTTCCCCCTTTTTTCTGAGCATTAAAAATTTTTCCGGTGAACCACCATTAACGCCGGCTGATCACCAAACTTTTCGACGGTTTCTTGAATTTCTCGACCAACGGAATCATGAACTCTCGTCTCTTCATAATTTGCACATCTAAGATGTTAAGTCATTATTTTTATTATTATTATTATTATTATTATTATTATTATTATGTATTACATTATTTCTAAGATGTTAAGTCATTCGTAGATGAATATTATATGTGAATATAATCATCACTTAAATTTAATAATATTTTATTTTATTAGTATCTGCTAATTATAATAATGTTTTGCAATATATAATCGTCTTTTGTTATTATCATGAATAGCTAAATGTTATACTACTTTTTTTTTAATTTTTTAATCATAACCAAATAAATATGAGTAGGTACTGTGCGAAAATAGTTTGTTGATGTGAGTGTTGAGGCCAATATTGATCATATCTAGAATCACACCCATCCTCCAGGAAATTCGTTCTAACGACTAACTTTTTAGTGTTGTTAGAATATTTGTTTTTAGTATTATTTCAGGTCAATATCCTCCAGGAAACATGTTCTAACGATTAACTGGTTAGTGTTGCTCGAATGTTTGTCCTTGGTGTTGTCTTCGGTCAACGACAGTTATTCACTTGTCCCAGAATATTCATGAGCCGCCTAGAAGGATCTGGAACCAAGGGATTTAGAACCAAGAGAGAGAAGAGTAGAAGTTACAAGGTGGTTACCTCAACTCCTACAAAAATGGATCTCAACTTCTCTCCATTGTATCCACTACTTTGATGGACAGATTCACTTTCCACATCTATAAATAGATGATCAAGACGTCCAGAAACCAAGAGAGAGAGACCACACTACATACTTAAGCATCGCGCATTTATCGGAACCTATTTTACGGTTTCTATGTAGTGTTTTCACAAGTGTTGATACCACTTGTACAACACTTTGTATAGTATTATGTCATACGTTTTGTTGTGTTGTTCACAGGCTGTGGAAGCATGTACTTGAAGTAGGCTTAGACTTAACAATCTAGGTTTGCCATTTGAGAACTTGTTTCGATATTTTATCCGATTTTATGTTTGAGATTGGAAGGAATGTTTCCAAGTCTCGAATTTATTTTTGTAATCACTTTTTCTAAGTTAGTGATATTTCTGCCTTAAGGCAATAAATGTTTGATTTGCTGTATTTATTCAAAACCATAAATGTTTTGTATAAATAAAGAAGAATGATGAAATCAATCAAGCTTAAATTTGGTCGATTCATTAATGCTGCTAATTAAGTTGGCATCAGCCAACCGGAGCACGCCACGTGTCAGCGTAAGAAAGGAAGGTCTTCACCTCCATACCCTATAAATAGGGGTCATATCATTCATTCAAATATGGTCCAGACCAACGACCACCACAACACACAAAAATGAAGGCAAACGAACGAGCAACCAGCAACATCCTCTCCACGAGCAGACTACAAGCTAAGTAGATCCAACGATCCAGTTCTTCGAAGATTCAATCCGTTCTTCAACAAATTTGAAGCTGTTCTTAAAGATTCAACCGTTCTTCATCAAAGTCGTCTAAAAACAACGTATGATCCAAGATCAAGGGGTTAAATCCCTCCGATCAAATATTTTTCTTAAAGAACACCTTGAAGATCAACAATCGTTCTTCGCCTTCTTCCACCGTTATTCACCAAAATCATCCAGAAACATCCTTTGATCAAAAACAAGGAGCTCCATCCCTCAGATCAGACGTTTCCACTCGAAGATCAAATCGAAGACTTCAAGCGTTCCTCACCGTCTTCAACTGTTCTTCGTTAAGTTCAACCACAAACGCACTCTGATCAGAGATCAAGGTCCAAGACCCTACCGATCCAGTGTTCCAGCTCAAATCCAACCTTGAAGATTAGAAGATCGTTCTTCAATAAATTTAAGACATTCTTCATTAAAATCTTCAAAGACCTCGCTAGATCCAAAACAAGACGACCCGTCCTTGGGTCAAACATTTCAAGTCAAGTCAAAGTCAAACCAAAGTCGAGTCAAAGTTGAAGGAGAATAAGAGGATCAAATTAGAGAGAGAACCAAACAAATTCAAGAAAATAACTTGTATATCACTTCAGTGTTAATACTATTTATTATTTTCACAAGAATTGTTATTACAACTATCTCTTGATTTTATTTATCTAATTCTCTTTTGTTTTTATCATTTTAAGAGTGACTAAATCTTATAATTTTTTATATTTTTTAATCATAATAAAATAATCTTATAAGATATTATTTTCTTGATTTTCTTTTAATATATTCGTATAATAAAAAAAATTATAATTCATATAATTTTTTTATTATCTTTAAATATAATAAAATAAGTCTAAAATATTTCTTGATTTTCTTCAAATTTGACAAACTAAATCTTATAAAAAGAACTTTTAAATTTTGATCATATTTTCAATTTTATAAACATGATAAATCAGAAGTTTTTTGTTACAAAATATATTTCAATTATAAATGATTATTATTTTTAGGAAATAAGTTATGTTTTTTACTTATTTAATTAATTTTATATTTAATTTGTATAGTATTCAATCAAATCAATTAAAAAAATTAAATAAATCAAATGAAAATTGATTATCTAATAATTGAATATTATGTTTATAAAAAAAATTATTAATTAAAACAAAAATATATCATATTTTTTATACTTATAATTTTTATTTTATACCGCAAAATTCGTGGGTATACATACTAGTATATATATATTATAGTAAAAATAATTATACAAAAAATAAAATATATAAATAATTTAATAAAATGGAGTTCACCAAGTTGTCAATCATTAGGCTATATATATCGGACGTTTGCATGATCCGTTTGTGGATTTAAAAAAAATAGAAAATGGCCCAATATTCCAAAGAAGCGGACGAACTGTTCGACATGGAGAACTTTCTGGGCACGGTTCTCAATGATGCTATAACATATAAAAAAATGACACATGGCATATTTTGATTGGTGGGGGAAATTTTATTTAGATAATTTTTGGATTTTATGTTTTGGATAATTATTTATAAAAAAAATAAAAAATAGTATTAAAATTCATAATTTTTTCCCTCCATAAATAGAGACCAATATTGATACATTTTAAGTCACAACCTCATATTCTTTCTTTTCTCTTCTAATTTCTATCATTTTTATCATGGATCCAAATTATCATAACTCCCAAAATTATCCACATTTTCAATCTTTTTAAGATGCAGAAAATTATCCAAGCTCTCAATATTCTCAATTTTCTCCGAATTTGAATCAAATTCGTATCCCTGAAAATATCCAAACATCAGAAAATAATTCTCGCAATTTGTTCAAAGATACAAATTCAAAAGTGCAAAAATTTACTTTTTCTGAGAAAGAGGATATAATCCTTATGTCGTCTTGAATTTTCGTCAGTGAAGATAAAATATGTGGCAGGAATCAAAAGGCTGAGTCACTATGGGGACAAATTCATAAATTGTATGAAGAAGCTCGAAAAGAAAATCCAGGGAAGATAAATGTAAGAAATAAAGATTCACTGAAAGGTCATTTTAATCGACTCAACACAAGTGCCAACAAGTGGGTTGCCGGTTACAAGGAGGCATATGCTCGTAAATTAAGTGGAATTAACGAACAAGATATTGAGCGAGAAGCTCAATCAATTTACTCCGCAGATGGCCCAAAGTTTCAGGACTTGCACGTGTTTAATGAAGTTATGTGTAAACACCCCAAGTGGAAAATAAATTTAGATCGCAACTCAAGACGTGTTCGTACTGAAGACAGCGAGGATAATGAAGAAAGTGGTGGTAGCTCAAAGAGATCAAGGACTAGTGAAGATGGGGCGTATTCGATCCCCACTAATCCAGAAATTCCAAGCAGTGGTGGTTCAATAATGTCATGTCCTACATGTAGAGATATAGCAAAGGCCAAAAAAAAAGGGAAAAGGGAAGACATCACAATCTTCTTCTGATGCTACTGAAATTGCTATAGAAATTCGTGCGTTGAGGCTCGGTAGAGAATCTGAAGTTGAAGTGATGAGTAAACTTGGAAAAGAGAGAATCGATTTGGAGAGAGATAGGATGGAGCACGAACTTTTGAAGACATTGTTGGTGAAAGCTCACTTGTCACCTGAAGAAGAACAAATGAAACTTCGTTTGATTCCATACTTTAATTATTAGTCTATGTTATTTATTTCCATGTAATTTACTTTATGTGTTTTTAATTAATGTCGTGTGAGGTTTTTAATATGTATGATTTTATTTCATGTAATATATGCATTTATTTATGACGTTGAGTGTTGTAATTATTATTCTCATTTACTATTCTTAATTAAAGTTGTGTCATATCATTTTTATTATCATGCTTAATTTTCACATGCACCCGTTCCACCACTTGTCCCACGACCTGTCCTATGACTTGTCCCACACATTATCTTTTTTTTTACATTCACTTGTCACAACACTATCTTTTTTCACATGCACTTGTCCCAACACTATCTTTTTTCACATGCACTTGTCCCAACACTATATTTTTTCACATCCACTTGTCCTAACACTATCTTTTTTCATATGCAATTGTCACAACACTATCTTTTTTC
>JAPKLY010000307.1:175689-374433 GCA_026898435.1 Prunella vulgaris
AACACTATCTTTTTTCATATGCAATTGTCACAACACTATCTTTTTTCACATGCACTTGTCCCACCACTTGTCACAACACTAATTTTTTTTTACATTCACTTATCACAACTCTATCTTTTTTAACCTGCAATCGTCCCACCACTTGTCCCAACACTATCTTTTTCCACATGCACTTGTTCCAACACTATCTTTTACCACATGCACTTGTTCTAACACTATCTTTTTTCACATGCAATTATCACAACACTATCTTTTTTCACATGCAATTGTCCCACCACTATATTTTTTCACATGCACTTGTCCCACCACTTGTCCAAGAAGTTTTATCTATATATTAACCATATCAAACTTATAACTAAATCTTCTCAACTATAACTTTTATCAAATACTTTTACCCATTCAAGTTTCCTAATGTCTCTCAATGAAAATCAATCCGTAAATGATGATTCAAGTTCCGATTCTTTCAATTTCATCGATTTTGATGAATGGGTAGAACAGATTTGTTGATAGAATTTATTAACCGTGTTTGTTTATGTGGCCATTTGCATCATTTAATCCTACCAAACAATAATTTATGAATTTAGTCTTCTTGGGGGATAATGTAGAGAGAGAGTGAGAGAGTGAGAGCTTAGAGAGAGAAAATAGAGTGTAGGAAATGTATTAATTAGAATCCTCTAATAGTTACAAGGGAGGTCCTATATATAGGTATGTGAGTGTGAGACGGCACCTTACGAGCCTATTTGGCTTTCGGTGTTGACAAGGGTTCCTTACCCCCATCTTAGTCCCTCACACTGCTCCCTATGTCATGCCTCGTCCTACTACTATGTCCTGGACCAGATGGGCCTCATTAAAAACCTCGCCGTAAACCACCCTTGTGGATAAACCGGACGGAGGGAAAAAAAGCGCAACCATCGAGGTCCTACAGGCTACAAGGTGAGCTCCCGGGCGAGCTCGAGGGCGAGCTCCGGTGCCTCGCATGGCTTCGGGGTGCTATGTGATGGTGGACCTCGGCGAGGTCCTCTTTGGGGCAGGGGCGAGCTATTGGGCGACCTCCACTGCCTTATGCCATTCTGGATATTGCAGGGCTGGGCTCTGGCCCCACCTCTGTGCTCGCAGGCGAGCTAACCCATTGTGGGCGAGCTCCTCTGCGAGCTCCTTTCACATGGTCCGATCGGTGAGCTAATCCCAGGTCCTCAGGACCTATGCGATCTAGTATCCACCTCACCAAGCTCCGCGTCCTGCAGGCCCTTCGTAATTATTCTTACGTCAATCGTGTTAGTTCGCCTTGTCAACATTTGCCCCCAGCTCGCACACATCATGACTCGTCAAATATGTGGGCGAGCTGACTTATTTTCGCGGACGAGGAGCCGAACCTTGGTGAACTGCACTCGGGCAGGTGCTGAGCTAGAGGGCGAGCTCGGCCTTGGCGGTTACCTCGGCCGACTTGGTGCGGGAATCCAGGCATCGTGCACTTCTTTTTAGGCGTGGTTTCCTGCGTCCATTATGGCAACCTTTCAAATTCTTTGCAAAAAGGCCCTCGCACTTTCTGAATATTGCACCTCGCCCTGATGCTTATAAAAATAGGGGAAGGTGAGTTCATTTCTCACTTTCCACACTTTCGAATTCCAGAGCACATTTTCGGTGACCGGTTCCTCTGCTTTCGATGAGACTTCCGACGTTCTTCAAGGTAGAGAACCCATTCCTTTCCCTTTTCTATTTCTTTCCCTTTCGATTTCTTCAAGTTTCCAGAAATTTTGGATGTTTCCGGTGACTCCTTGGGTTTTTCCGGTTGCCCTTGCCCTGTAACTCCAGCGATTGGAATTTCGGACCGTCCTTAGAGCTTTTGCGAACTTTGCACTGACCATGTCGACTCATGAATCAAGCGAAACTCCCTCCAATTGTAACCCTGAGAAGTAACCGATGACCGAGAATGAACCTCTTCCTCTGATTTCTTATGTGGAGATCGGCTCCAGCTCTGAGGCGACCTCGGTAGCTCGCCAGGTCTCCGATGAGCTACTCGGCGAGGTTCGCCCAGACTTGGAAGAAGGGGCCTCCAGCGCTGTGTACCGCGAGGTATGGGAGGAAGGTGACGAGGTCGCCCCCGAGGAAAGAGTTGCCAGTGGCAACAAAGAGCCCGTGGAGGCTGGCGAGGATGTCGCCGAGGTCGACGAGGGGGTCGCCGAGGTCCGCGAAGGGGTCACCAATGAAGGCGAGGAGGGAGGTGACCTGGAAGAAGTTACACTCGAGTGGTTCCGCTCTATCGGCTTCCCGGAGCCTCAGCTGGTAAAGTATCAGGTCCCCGCCGAGATCGTACATCCTTTCGACTGGGACGAATACATCGCCGAGTACGCGGCGAGCTTCCCCTGCCCGGACCGAGTACTCCCTGCCGACCTAGAGAAGGTCGCCCCGTCTGATTACAGAGCTGGCGGGGTGGTGAGCCTCATCGACGAGTGTTACCTTTCCCTTATACGTAGGAAGTACCGCATCCCGCTCGACATCTTTATGTATGCCCCAATGAAGAATGAGCGGGCCGACGCGCCTCCTGAGGGGTTAACAGCCCTTAATGTCGATGTCCTCATGGCCGAGCTCACCTTGCCGTTGCACCCGATCATCGGCCAATTTCTTGCCGAAAATAATTTGGCTATCACCCAGCTCACCCCGAATGCATGGAGCAATCTCCTCGCCGCCTTATCTGTCTTTGGATTGGAGGGTTATGAGAATGGGATGACCTCGGCAGACCTGGGCGAGCTCTTCGCTGTGACCAAGCAGGTGAAGGATGGCGCGGGATACTATTACCTGAAAGCTCGCCCGGGGAGAAATTTATCGGGGTTCTGCCAAACAAAGTCCGCGACTGGAAGGAGCAATTCTTCTTCATAGGCGCAGATTGGCGGGCTTCTAGCACGTATCATGGGCGAGGTGGCCGTATTCCCACTCCGGAGGGATACGGGGAAGCCAGCAGTAGGTCGCCTATTTCGGTGTGCGTGGGTTGAATTAGATTTACTAATCTAATTTTCTTTCTCTTTGCAGTTCCAAAGCGTCACAAGTCCAGCCGGGGCAAGCCTAAGGTGTCCGTCGAGTTCGACGTGGTGCGGGCTATTTGCTGTTTGAGGCGTGAGAAGGATAGGGAGATCGCCCACCTGTGCCAGCACCACTGTTTGAGGCTCGCCGGGCTCCTCACTTTGTTGCACCAACTCGATATTAAAGGTCCCGAGCTCCCAGGTTTATAACTCTTCAGAGCTCGCCTATAGGGGGGGTAGCTCGCCCACTATGCTAACTCAGCCTTTCTGATTTTTTGCAGGTGGTAGCTTCGTCGCCTTCCCTATTGCCGAGATCCCTGAGGCCTATCAAACCCTCAAGCGCCACTTCGAGATGGGCCCACCTCGCCACAATAGGCTCGCCACGCCATCGGTGCTCGCACTGGAAGGAAGCAAGGAAGCGGAGCTCGCCTCCAAGAAAGGGAAGGTAGGAGGGTCGGGGGTCCGAAAAGAGCAATCCAAAGCCCCCGTGAAATCTAAGGCTGCGGAGGTTGCCCAGGTGAGTCGGGGCGGCGGGAGAGCTGGCGCCACTTCCGAGCAGGCTGGCAGGAAGAAAGGTTCTCACCGAGGCGAAGGATCCCGGGTGGGTGACGAGGACCCTCAAGCTCGCAAAAGGACCAAGTACACGTGTCTCGGTGAGGTCCGGGCAGGATGTGTCCGCCCAGTCCACTACTCCATTGGCGGCCACGCCAATTCGTAGCTCGCCACCTTCCCCGTCTCCATTTGGGGTTCTGGCTACTGACGACACGCTCCTGGTTGGGACCCCGAGCGAGTTTAGTAAGTAGCTCACTACTCTAATTTCCGCTCCTAAGATGTTTTGTTTTATTTTCTAACTTCGAACTGTTTTGACCTCACAGTTATGCCCCCATCGCCTTCCCGCATCGCCACGAGGCTCTCCACGCATTTGAGCGATCTCGCTCTTTGACCATAATGCGTAGTCTCCATCCGGGCTTGGTCCGGGACACTGTGAGCGAGATGCCAAGGCATTGGACCGCTCCACAGGTGGGGACTATCAATGCACAGAATCTGACCGAGAACCTCCTCCTCTCGACCCATTATGCGAGCGGATTGCTGCTCGCCAATCATAAGGCCCTGAAGCAAGCTGCCGAGCTGGAGGCAGGTCGCTCCGAAAGGAACAAGAAGGTGATCGCCTTGGCGGAGACCGCCGACAAGGCTATGAAGGCGGCCAAGCTCGCCGAGGACAAAGCTGTCGCGGCTTTGGCTTCCGAGGCTCAGGCCCTTGATAACTTCACCCAGCTTCAGAAGCAGCTCGCTTCCTTCCAGCAGAACGCGGAAGCCCAACTTAGAGCTAAGGAGGAGGAGCTCGCTGAGAAGCTTGCCAGGGAGGTTGACGAGCATGGGGTGACCAAAGAAGAGTTGCAACTGCAGCGAGGTCTGACTCGAAGTGTCGATGAGGAGTGTGCAAGGGTGAGGGCCAAGCTGGAGGCGAAGACCAATGAAGTCGCCGAGCTGCGGAACGTTGTATCCTCTTCGCCAAACCTGACGGCTGTGAGGGCCGAAGCCTCTGACAAAGGATTCGTCCAATGTTATGCCGAGGTCTTGAGGACCCTGTGGTGGGCTCGAGCCCACAAAGACGATGAAGTTGAAGCCGTGGTGGGCGACTTCAAAGCGTGCTTGGACCGAGTCCCCTTCCCTGATGATGCGGAGTTGGACATCGGCGACCTCCCTGAGCTCGGCATTCCTTTCGATTTTGTGCCGGCACGCTTCAAAATCATCCAAACAGTCGCTGTGCCGGAACTGAACCTGGGCGAGGAGAAGGAGGTCACCCACGAGGAGGATCGAGTTCCCCTCACTGTCGAGCAACTCCAAGAGGCTTGCAGGGATGCGACGCTGGACATTGGTGAGTTCGACGCTAGCGGGCTCACAGGCAACATTACTTCTAAGGCTGAGCTTGCCCTTCCCGCCGGCTAGGTCGCCCCTAGCTCTACCGAGGTCCCTGCCAATGCTGCTCCCGACTCTTAGGCCAGCTTTTGGTTTTCTTTATTATTTTGCAAGTGCTAGTAGTTCGCCGGGCTACGGAGCTCGCCCAGAAGGAGCTTTATTTTGTAGTTTTCTGATTCCTGTTTAAGTAGTTAGAGCTCGCCGGGCTTTGTATAGCTCGCCCAGAAGGAGCATACTTTTGTACTTCAAAGACGGTCAACTGGTCGGCCTTTGTGGCCAGCACTACTTCGAACACTTAGGAATTTTCAAGTATTTTTGCCTTGAAAATTTCCTAAGTGTCTTTTGAATAGGAATTGAGCCATTTTTTGTCCAACTCTCTGTACTTCCATTTTTGCGCTTTACGTTATAATTTTTACTCGCTCGTTCGTGTATTTCGGGTATTTAATTGTTCGTCTTATTCTACTTTGAGAAGCGAATCATTCATTTTACTCCACTTAAGACAACGAATCGTACCTCCATTTTGATAGCACATATTCTTCGTCTTACACCACTTAGGGCCGCGAATCGCTCGTCTTAAACCACTTGGGGTAGCGTGTTGTACTTTGTTTAATTCACTTTGGGCAGTTGGGTTTCAAGAACCTTGCCTTAGACGTTATTCATCTTTATCGTGAATTTTTCTAACTTGAGGCAGGTAGTGCTTGGTGACCCTTTAGGAAGGGTACCATCGCGACCTTGGGCACTTTGGCCTTTGCCTACGAGCGTTTTGATTATAACGTTTGGGACCTTGGTCCTTGCGCATTACGAAATCTCGGGCGCTTGGCGAGCTGGGGCCGGCGAGCTCCCTTGAGTAGTGGGCGACCTGGGTTAGCTCGCCTAGTTGGAGAGCTACGCAGGTCCAAACCCTTGGGCAATTTTCTGATAATTGAAATTTTCTAACTTTTCATAGCAACGTAATTTACACTGGTTGCTATCAACATTTCTGATGCGAACCTTCGACTAGTCTATTACAGGATTCTAGTCTATTGGTAGAACTTTTTCAGGTGGGCCGCACTCCAGGTGTATGACGAGGCATTGCCTTCTGCGTCTTCGAGGTCATAAGTGCCGTTTTGCCAAACTGCGGTGACCCGGAACGGTCCCTCCCAGTTTGACCCGAATACACCAGGTGGGGCCATCAGTTTCTTTTTTAGCACCAGGTCACCGGCCTTAAACTTTCAATCCCGGACCTGGGAATTGTAGTACTTTTCAGCTCTACGCTTGTAGGTGGCATTCTTCATTTCTGACGAAGCTCTGGTCTCTTCGATCAGATCTTTCTCTACTGCCAAGGCTTCGTCATTCTTTTCTTCGTCATATCCCACTACCTTCCAAGTCTTGTTTTGGACTTCGACCGGGACTACGGCTTCAGTCCCGAAGGCTAGGGCAAATGGGGTCTCTCCGGTGCTGGCTCTATAGGAAGTTCTGTAGGACCACAGGACCTCCGGGAGTTCGTCTGCCCAGCTCCCTTTCTTTTCCTCGAGGCGGAGCTTCAATATGTGTTTCAGGATTTTGTTTAATGCCTCAACTTGGCCGTTCGACTGTGGATGGTAAGGAGTTGAGTAGTGCTTCTTGATGTTCCATGAACTGCAGAAGTCTCTCAACTTTTGGCCGTCGAACTGCCTTCCGTTATCTGTGATGATTGACTGCGGAAGTCTAAACCTGCAGATCAGGTTTTTCCATATGAAGCTGATCATTCTTTCTTGCGTTATTGTTGTGAGAGCTTCGGCCTCAGCCCACTTAGTGTAGTAGTCTACTGCTACAACATCAAACTTTACACCGCCTCTACCGGGTGGAAACAGGCCGATCAAGTCGATACCCCATTTCGCGAAAGGCCATGGGCTGAAAACCAATTTCAGTTGGTTGGCTGGGGAGTGGGTGTTAGGTGCGAAAAGTTGACACTTTCGGCACCTCCGTGCGAAGCTGATGGCATCCTTGCGAAGAGTGGGCCAATAGTACCCCTGCCTGATCGTCTTGTATGCCAACGCTTGCCTCCCAGCGTGACTCCCACAAATTCCTTCGTGGATTTCTTCTAACACTTCGGACCCCTATTTTTTGGTTAGGCACTTGAGCAGGGGTAGAGAGAATCCACGTTTGTAGAGTTGGCCATCCAGCAGTGTATATCTGGCAGCTTGCTTTACTAGCCGGCTAGCTTCCCAGGCATCCACGGGGGTTGTTCTGTCTTTTAAGTATTTTTGGATTGGGGTGCACCAATCTTCACCATCTTCACTGTCCTCCTGCCCCCCACTCGAGGTCTGATTTATTTTGTAATCGGACATCGAGGGGTTTTTCAGTGTGGTGATTACAACCTCCGTGAATTCGGCCTCGCCGTCACTGGTAGCTAGCAGGGGCTAAGGCATCTGCCTGTGTGTTTTGCAGCCGCGGTATCTGATTGATGTAGACCTGCGTGAACATCGAAATTAGATGCGCGACTATCTTCTGGTAGGTCATCATCTGCGGGTCTTTTGTCTCGTCTTCCCCCCGGACTTGGGATATTATGAGCTGGGAATCTCCGAAAACTTGAAGATTGGTTGCCCTAAGTCCCGCTATTAACGCTTCATACTCCGCCTCGTTGTTGGTCGCTCGAAAGTCGAATCGGATTGCGGAGGTGAAGACTTGTCTGTCCAGGCTGATCAGGACTACGACGGCGCCCGCTGCTACGCTGGTTGATGATCCGTCAACGTAGAGATGCCACAGAGCTATACGCCCCTCGTCGGATCTTGTGGGAAAGTCAATGAAGTCGGCAAGTGCTTGTCCCTTGATCGATGTTCGGGGTGCGTAGGTTATACCGTATTGGCTGATCTCTAGTGACCATTTCAGCAGGCGTCCGGCGGTGTCTGGGCGCTGTAGTATTTGACGTAGTGGGAACGTCGTCAGCACTTCTACCGGGTGGTCAAAGAAGTAAGGCCTCAATTTTCTAACACTCATCACCAGTGCATAAGCCAGCTTCTCTGTTGGGGTGTATCGCAACTCAGCTTCGTGTAAGACTTGGCTTACATAGTACACTGGTAGGTGTGTTTTCGCCTCTTCTCGGACCAGGACGGAGCTGATGGCCACCTCCGACGTGACTAGGTATAGATACAACTTCTCTCCAGGTATCGGCTTTGACAGGACCTGCATATCTGTCAGGTATGTTTTGATGTCTTCGAAGGCTCGCTGACATTCACTTGTCCACACGAAGTGGTTTCTGAGGTGCAACTTGTTTGCTTTGGCCGCCTCTTTGTACCTTCGCGTGTTTGCTTTGATTACTTCAAAGAATGGACGGTTTCGGTCACCAGACCTGGAGATGAATCTGTTCAGAGCTGCCATGCACCCAGTCAGTCTTTGAATTTTTTGCACAGAATCGGGTACGCCCATCTTGATTATGCATTGGAGCTGCGTCGGGTTGACCTCAATTCCACGCTGGCTAACTAGGTGCCCCAGGAACTTTCCGGAGTGTAAGCTGAAGCTGGTCTTCTTGGGGTTTAACTTCATGTTGTAGGGGCGCAGTATGTCGAAGGTCTGTTTTAGGTGGTCCAGGTGGTCCTCCTTTCTCAAACTCTTGACAACTATGTCGTCCACGTACACCTCCATTGACTCGCCAATGTGTTGGTCGAACATTTTATTCACCAACCTTTGGTAGGTTGCTCCGGCATTGACGAGTCCGAACGGAATTCTTTCCCAGCAATACATGTTTTTATTGGTGTAGAATGTCGTATGTTCCTGGTCATCTGGGTGCAGAGCTATTTGGTGATAGCCCGCAAAAGCATCCATGAATGTCATCATCTCATGGCCTGCTGTGCTATCTACCAGCTGATCAATGTGAGGCAGTGGGTAGTTGTCCTTCGGGCATGCTTTGTTCAGGTCCCTGAAATCGATGCATAGCCTCCACGTCCCGTTGTGTTTCCTCACCAGGATGGGGTTTGCGACCCACTGCGGACACAAAGCCTCCTTGATCAGTTTGTTATCTAACAACTTCCCCACCTCAACGGTTAGAGCTGCGTATTTGTCTGGTCCGTACTTCCTTCGCTTTTGGCGTACTGGTCTCCTTATCGGATCTATGTTAAGTCTATGGCAAGCGTGCTCCAACGGGATTCCCGTCATGTCTTCGTGGGACCAGGCGAATACATCCAGGTTGGACATCAAAAATAGCTCCATCCTTGACCAATACGGTTCGGGTAGCTCAGAACCAATGAAAAGTTCTAAGTCCCTTTCCGGGTCCACCGGTAGTGCTGTTAGTTCTTCCATGGGGGTGGCTTTCCTCTTTTTGACTTTTCCACCTTTGGTCGCTGATGAACTCGTCCCACTCCTCTTGTGACATCTACGCAGGTTCGTGACCTATGCGCGGTTCGAGGTCATCGGGTTGGCTTTCAGCTTGGGCAGGTTCATCAACTGTCAGTACCTCCGGTGGTTTGTCAACTTGGGATGGTGCGGTGACCTGGGAAGTTGGGTCAACGTTCATTGGTGTTGGTTCATGACCTCCAGCAGGTCCCCCATCTTGGGCTCCATCAACCACCCCCATGGGAGCAGATTGCTGTTCTTGCGCAGGTCCCAACGCTTGGGTCTCCTCCAATCCTTCCATTGGTGCCGGTTGTGTGTTTTGCACAGGTCATGTGCCTTGGTCGATTTCTGACAAATCGCCTACCTCCATCATCTCAGTTTCGACCGAGATGATGTCTAGGATGTTTGGCTCGTCTGCTGGAATCTGTGCATCCTCTTCAAGGATGTGGACCTGCGTAACAGACTTTTTGACCCGACTGTCTTTGATTTGGAGTAAGCACTCTCTGGCCTTTTTCTGGTCACCTTTGATGGTTCCGACACCTTTTGGAGTTGGGAATTTCAAACAGTATTAGTAGGTCAAACACGCCACTTTGAATTCATTAATAAACGGGCGGCCAAGGAACCCGTTGTAGGAGGACTGCTGGTCGACAACTAGGAAATCTATGAGCCTAGTCAGCCTCCACTCCGGGTCCTCGTTCGATACAAGTTAGACGCTCAACCTAATGCTACCTAGGGGGACGGTTACAGCCTCTCCGAACCCCACTATCTTAGCATTGCTAGGTTCCAGGTACAACTCAAAATCACCTAAGGCATCTAAGGTGGATTTGAAGAGGATGTTGGTGAAAGCGCCGGTGTCCACAAAGAGCCTGTGAACTCAGACGTTCATGATGTTGGCGGTTATCACCAACGAATCGTTGTGGGGCGTCAGTACCCCTTCCAGGTCCGCCGAGGAGAATGTCAACTTATCAGTAAGCTGCGCGACGGTCCCGGAGCTGGAGCTGCCTTCCTTGACCTGGTTTATGGCCCGGGTCTCGGCCTTCCTCTTTCTCTTGGACATGGAGGATCCCCCGTCTTGGAGACCTCCGGCAGCTCCGATCTCCTCCTCGAGAACCAAGAGCTCTTGGGTGGGTTCCATGTTTTGCTGAGGTTGGGGAGGTCCCCTTCGTCTATTCTGAGGTCCGCGTTGGCCCGCGTCCTCCTCCTCATCATCGGAGGCCTCCCTCCTGTCGAACCTCGGCCTCTTAGTTGGGGCCTTCTTCACGAACTCGGCCAGCTTCCCATCCTCATAGAATTTCTAGAGGTGTTTGAGGAGGTCTTTGCACTCGCTGGTGAAGTGGCTGATGGCCTGGTGGTAGGCGTAGTATTTATTGGGGTTGAGCCTCGTGCGGTCCTGGCGGATCCACCTCGGCTCCTCCAGCAGGGCCCTGTCTTTGACAGCTGTGAAGACGTGGTCGACGGAGACGGTGAGGACCTGGTTGAGCTTTTCCTTGAACTCGTCCCCGTCGCCAAAGGCCTTTAAGTTCCAGGGGGCCTTGTATGTGCCCCCGGACTTCTTCCCGTAGGGCTTCTTCTCTTGTGGGGCACCAACTTCTTTCAGCAGTGCCTCCTGCATAGCCACGAACACCCCCGCCTTGTGGCGGAACTCATTGTAAGTGTTCGGACATGCGAGGTGCATCTCCTTCCAGAGGTCGGTGCCCTTCTTGAGCCCGGCCATTGCTGCGACGACCTTGGTGTCCTCGCTTACTAGCTCGCCCTCCAGCAGTATTTTATTGAACCTCTCCAGGTACTGCTGGTCGGTCTCATTCTCGCCTTGGTGGATGTTGGCGAGTCGGTGCTTCTGGGTAAGATAGGATCCGAACCCGGAGAAATGGGCCAAGAACTCCCCCGAGAGTTGGCCAAATGAGCAGATCAACCCCTGGGCGAGCGACGAGAACCAGCGATGGGCTCGGTCCCCTAAGGTCAGCGGGAAATTCTGGCACTGGGTAGAGTCGGTGGCACCGACCGAGATCATGAAGTCCGCATACTTGGCCAAGTGGACCTTCGGGTCGGACTCGCCCTCGTATGCGGACATCACCGGGAATTGGATTTTCTTTTGGACCGGTGCTCGGAGGATGGCATGTGCCAATGGGGATGTGGGGAGAGTGGTGGCGTCAGGTCCGCCAGACTTGGCAGCTACTTGGGCTTGTAGCATTTCGACGGTCTTTTTCAGTGAGGCTAGCTCGTCATCGCGTGTCACCTCCGGCGGAGGTTGCTCGAAGGTCGTGCATCTCGTGGACGCACGTCCCCGAGGTGCCTCACTCTAGGGTGACCTCTCAGTGACGGGCTAGAATTGACGTCCGCCATGGGGGCCCAACCTGTCGGTGGCGGGCCTTCTCAATCAGTCGTGGGCGGACCTCACGGCTGCAGGTCTGAGTCTCCCCCGTGGGACGTGACCGGGGCGGCCGTTCATTCATTTTCTCTGCACCTGGGTCCCAGTCTGCCTTGGAGGACCTCCCTCATCATCGATTGGTGGGTGCCGGATGCCTCGGTGTAGGCCGAAGCTCGCCAGGTGTATGGGGCGGGCTCCTCCACCACCTTGACTTTTCCAGCCCGTTCTCGATGTTGGCGGGCTTGGGCTGAGCTCGCCTCTTGCTCGGTGGGGAGAGTGTTGTACTCCCCCTGGGTCTGGGTGCCCTGAGTGGGCCTCGCCTGCTCCCGAGCCTCGGCTGGAGCTCGCCTAGGTACTAGGGCGAGCTCGTCGTTCTGCCTCTGCTGCAACCTCTGCAAAGTTGTGATGGTGCGCTGGAGCTCGTCGGGGTTGTTGGCCAGGTCCCTCAGGGCAGGGCTCAAGTCTTCCTGGGTCACTACAACTCGTGGAGGTCGTGGAGCTGCAGTGCTTTTCTGGGGAGGTCGGCACGAGGTCTCCACCTCGGCCTGGTCCTGGTCACCCCCCTTCGACTTTCCGGCAGTTGCGGAGGTCTGTCCCTTAGCCATTTTTGGGTTTTGGAGGGGGTAACTTGCAGCAGGTCGCCGAGGTAGCTGGGGTAGGTCGCCGAGCTCACCGAGGTTGTGGTCTCCGGCCAGGTTGGTTTTTATTCGAGTTTTCATCTAGCCTCGCGTGAGACGAATTATCCAAAATTCGGTTTATTCGTGTACACGCGCGCGTTTGAAATTTTTTTCTGGGCAGAATTTGGGAAATCTAGAAATTTAGATTTTCGTCCGGGAATCTGGGTTTTCGTTCGAAGGGATGAATATGTGTGTGTATCTTCAAGTGTTCTTGAGTTTCATCAAGAACACCTCCAAATCTTTCAAATCTTCAAACAAACCCTAACTTTTTGTTCTTGAAAAATATTAATTTTTCAGATTCCACGCCCCTCCTTCTAGCGGCAAATTGTTAATAGAATTTATTAATCGTGTTTGTTTATGTGGTCATTTGCATCATTTAATCCTACCAAACAATAATTTATGAATTTAGTGTTCTTGGGGGATAATGTAGAGAAAGAGAGTGTGAGAGCTTAGAGAGAGAAAGTAGAGTGTAGGAAATGTATTAATTAGATTCCTCTAATAGTTACAAGGGAGGTCCTATTTATAGGTATGTGAGTGTGAGACGGCACCTTACGAGCCTATTTGGCTTCCGGTGTTGACGAGGGTTCCTTACCCCCGTCTTAGTCCCTCACACTGCTCCCTATGTCATGCCTCGTCCTACTACTATGTCCTGGACCAGATGAGCCTCATTAAAAACCTCGCCGTAAACCACCCTTGTGGATAAATCGAACGGAGGGAAAAAGAGCGCAACCATCGAGGTCCTACAGGCTACAAGGTGAGCTCCCGGGCGAGCTCGAGGGCGAGCTCCGGTGCCTCGCATGGCTTCGGGGTGCTATGTGATGGTGGACCTCGGCGAGGTCCTCTTTGGGGCAGGGGCAAGCTATTGGACGACCTCCACTGCCTTGTGCCATTCCGGATATTGCAGGGCTGGGCTCTTGCCCCACCTCCGTGCTCACGGGCGAGCTAACCCATTGTGGGCGAGCTCCTCTGTGAGCTCCTTTCACATGGTCCGATCGGTGAGCTAATCCCAGGTCCTCGGGACCTATGCGATCTAGTATCCACCTCGCCGAGCTCTGCGACCTGCAGGCCCTTTGTAATTATTCTTAGGTCAATCGTGTTAGTTCGCCTTGTCAACAAGATTGCTCACCAAAAATGTCAAATAGATCATATTATCGAGGATATGCTCTTACAACGTCTTAATCTGAACGAAGAAGTTCATACTTCTAGAGCTAGAAGAAGGTATTGTGAAAGAGAGCACGAGTTGGGTGAAGAACGTTTAATGAATGACTACTTTGTTGATCAGCTGATATATATTCCTGAAATCTTTCGACGTAGATTTCGTATGCGAAAACATGTATTCCTTCGTATATTGGAGAAACTTGAAACCAATGTCGAATATTTTCTACAAAGGCATGATGCCACATGTAGACAAGGTCTTTCAACATTACAAAAATGTATTGGAGCCATGAGGGTGTTGGCGTATAGTACATCCACTGATGCTGTTGATGAGTACTTGCGAATGAGTGCAGTTGTAACAAAGAAATCTCTCATCAATTTTGTAGAGGGTGTCATTTCCAATTTTGACGACGAGTACCTTAGGAAACCCAACAAACAAGATTTGACAAGACTGCTTTATGTCGGGGAACAACATGGATCCCCGTGCATGATAGACAGTATCGACTGTATGCATTGGGAATGGAAAAATTATCCTACTGCATGGGCCGGACAATATGCAGAGAGAAGTGGAAAACCAATAATCATTTTGGAAGCTGTTGCATCATATGACTTGTGGATATGACATGCTTTCTTTGAAACACCAGATACGTGCAATGATATTAACGTACTCCACCGTTCTCCAGTTTTTAGTGATGTCTTGGAAGGTTGAGCACCAAAGGTTAGTTATGTTGTAAATGGTCGGGAAAATGATAGAGCATATTATTTAACTGATGGCATATATCCTTCATGGGCTGTATTTGTCAACTCAATTACTTCTCCGCAGACTAGAAAGCACAAGTTGTTCGCTCAACACCAAGAGGCTGTGCGAAAAGATATTGAACGAGCATTTGGTGTTCTACAAGCTCGTTTTGCATTTCTTCGACGCCCATGTCTAATATGGGATAAGCTTTTGATGAGAAAAATTATGATGACTTGTATCATCATGCACAATATGATAGTAGAGGATGAACGAGACACGTACCAAACTTATTATGATCCCACAGAATTTATTATGGATGATTCCATAGCTAGTGTAAGTTTTCATTACCCTGCTAAACGCATTGCAACTCTATCCTCTTACATGATTAATAGGGAATAACTTCGCAATAGAAAAGCTCATAATGCTCTTAAAAATGACTTGATTGAGCATATATGGCAAAAAATCGGTATTGATAATTAAATATGTAATTTTATGTTCTGCATTGTTGTATTTCGCGCACCTATTGTAACTTGATATATTTATCTAGAGTATTGTATTTAAATTTCTGCAATTACAATTTTATTATTGAGATTGTAATTTTATTTTAAGTGTATGGTAATTTTTTTGTTCATTATATTTATATTTTTTAAATATTAAATAATTTAATATATCATATTATTAGTATAATAAAAATTATTATAAATAAATATAATTGTTAAATAATAAAAAAAAGGATTAATTACAAAATATGACCACTTATAATAACATATTTACCAAGTGGAACACCAAAAACCCCAACTTCCCTAGAGGGTCATTTTATTTCACAAATGAACACTTTTGTAATGATTATAGGACCCACATCTAATAAAATATTAATATCTATCATATCATCTTTACTAATTCTCTCACCTCACATTCTCTCTCCTCACTCTCTCTCTCTCATTTACGTCTCTCTCCTCACATGCACAGAAAAGACTTTTTCTTTCTTCTTCTTTTTTTTTTTTAAATTTTTTCTTGTCTTTTTTTTTAAATTTTGAATTCAAATTTTTATTAAATTAATTTTTTCATTTTTCAGTTGATTACTATTTCAATTTGTTTTTTTGTTTTGATTATTTGAATCCAAATTTTACACGTTTTTAAGTAACAGTTTATATATATTTTTTATTATTTCATTAATTCAATATTATATATTATTTTTCATTTTTTAATATTTAATATTATTTTTGCTGAATTCATATTTTTCTTTTTTTCCAGAATTTTTTTTTGAATTCAAAAATTTCTTGTGTTTATTTTAATGTATTATATTCAAATTTTATATTTTTCATTTTTTAATATTTAATATTATTTTTTCAGAATTCATATTTTTTCTTCTTTTTTTTCTAATTTTAAAATTAGATTCATATATTCAGTAGTTATTTTCGTATATGCATTTTTTTTCATCAGCATATATATAATATTTTTCTGCATATATACTAATATTTTTCTGCATATATACTACTCCCTCCGTCCCACATATTTATTCCCATTTGTATGGGCACGTGTTTTAAGAAAAATGAGGATAAAATGGAATAATTGTGGGGTCCACCAGAGAATAAATTGATTGTTTGTGAGTATGATAATAAAATAATATTTTCTAAAGGAGGAATGAGAATAAATTTGTGGGACGGACGAAAATGGAAAGCGGGAATAAATTTGTGGGACGGAGGGAGTAATATTTTTCTGAATATCATATACAAATTTGCATATTAAGTAAAAACACTGAATAGAGGACAAATAAATTTTTTTCCACTAAAAATAAAATTTACAGTAATAAAAAAAAACAAAAAATTCATGAAGCCCAATTATTCCACTAACATTAGATATACCTGAAGCTCAATTTACACTAAAAAAAATTTATAGTAACAAAACAAAAATTTACAGTAACAAAATAAAATTTTCACTAAACAAAGAAAATTTGAAGCCCAATTACCTCTGCAAACTATTGGGCCTCATATAAGAAAAAAAAAATTATGTTCCAGGAAACAAAAACAAAATCCAATAATAAAAAAAATCAAAACAAGAAAATCTCCGGACTCAGCATACTCAGCCAATGTGTTTTCGCCTGACTCTGTGATGCCAACCACAACTCTTCTTCTACATTTTTTTTTGCTCTTTGGGCTTGGCAGATTTCTGCTTTGAGATCACAAAATATATTATTCAGAAACAACATCTAATTATTCAGAAATTATACTTTCAACATAGCATCTAATTAAATATGTCACAAGACAAAATAAATATTTTGAACTAGAAGATGCCTTTTTATGAACCCCTGTTCTTTAACCCCCTGCTCTTCGAATATCATAACCACAAACAACAGAAAACTAAAATCTTTCAAAACCAGCATTCTTACAAGAAATAAAAGATCGGCGGCTGTGCTGTGGTGTTTGTTTGCCTCGGCCGAAATCCGCCCATAGCCCTGGTGGAAACAGATTCACGCCGCCCCAGGAAAAAAAACAGAGAGAACAAGAGCGAGGCTTGAGAGAGTGAGAGACGGGACAGAGAGTGAGAGATCGAAACCGATCTATGACTCGGCCGCTCCGATTGATCAATTCTACAACGCGGCGGCTTGCGGCGGCTCCGATTTATGTTGGGAGGCGGCAGAACGGCGGCGGTATTTTTCTGGAATGAGAGAGATTAGGTTTTTCAAAATTTTTTGAAATCTGGTAATGGTAATGTGAGAGAGAGGGGGAGTTAAAAAAGCAGAATGAAAATGGGGAGTGGGTACGTGTTTATTGAGAGAGAGAGAGAGAGAGATATCAGCACGCACAGTAGGCTAGAATGTGGGCTGCTTCCACTTTTTGTCAGATGGGTCCTATTTTTGACCCTCTAGGGAAGTTGAAGTTTTTGGTGGTCCACTATAAAATATCACTATCTTAAATGATCTTATATGATACTTACCTTGAAAAAATGAATATTTTATTAAAAGATTGAATTGTGACTTGTGAGAGTTTGTTGATAAAATATGTAGTTTTGCACCCAAACGGATTGTTCGTGTGGCCAATTTCTCACCACGAGCTCAATAAAATCCATAGCCTCGCCTCTACCCGACTATTGAAACACAGGGCAAAGTCCAAAATAATGTTGGTTTAAATTGTGAGCAATATTCATTTATGAAGTTCCCCGATACGATATCCTCCTCATCTCACATTGTTTGGAGAGAGGAATAGTTGTAGATGGAATTCAAAACCAAGAAAAGTGATTGTATAGCAGCAAACCCATGAAACCCATATCGCCATCGTCATCATACACAGCCCTGCCATTGACATACAATAGCTATACTTATCCTTCAACAATCGTCGCGGCTAAGAAGAGTAAGAATCCTCAGTCACCTTCTCCTAAGGTATTTCTGATTGACTCCTTCATCTTTAATTTTGTAAAGATTTATTTTCGAATATTTGAATTGATTGTATGTATAAGCGTAATGATTATCGTGCTAATACTGCATTTTGGACTAATTGGTGAATTTTGATTGTCTCCCATAACAGTTTGAGTTAATAGTAGTACTTATATGATGAGCTGATTGTATGTATAAAGCTTGCTTTCATGAGTTATGCTTATACCGTCTCTCAGGTAAATAAATTTTGTTTTTTGATGACCCAAGATTCTGTTTGATAGGGTTCAGAGCCCCCACCTCCAAGAATTACAACAAACTTGAAGCAGAATTTGCAGTTCTTAAGATTATGGAAGGTTGCCTTTTAGCTCATTTTCTCAAAGTTTTGTGATTGAATTCCTCCATTAAACTTAGTTAATTACTGTTTTTATTAATATTTTGTAGGAGTTTCAAAAGAGAAAAGAAAGCACACCGAGGCCTAGTACTAGTTACCGCAGAAAGAGAGTAGAGAAGGATGAAATGCCAGAAGACACAGAGCTGTATCGCGATCCTACATTGTCTCTATACTAGTTATGATTCTCACCTTTTGATTTGACTAATACCATAATCCCAGTTTGTCTTCTTTGAATAACGTAGTTTATGAACTAAAATTTATTAACAGTACAAACCAGGGTATAGAGACTGCTGTTCCTGTCTTGCTCGTTGATGGTTATAATGTATGCGGCTATTGGGCGAAGTTGAAGAAGCATTTCATGAGTGGAAGACTTGACATTGCTCGACAAAAGCTTGTTGATGAACTGGTGACATTTAGTATGCTAAGAGGTTGGTGCTTTAAAATCTAAATCACTCTTCTTAACTGTGATAGCTGAATGATGTTCATAAAAGACTTTAAATTCTGACTATGATCAATCAACGCACTAGATCATTTACTATGTTTAGTTAATGTGTGTGGTTATGCTTTTATTCTATGATGACTTGGTTTGCCAAACTTTAGAATTTTCCAAGATGTATTTTCTTCTTCTTATCTTTGGATTCAGAATTGACCTTTACCTTTTCCAAACACAATGTCTTACATTTTCCACTCAAATAAGAGGTTGAGAATCTTATTTAGTCCATATACAGATATACGTAGGTTAAATATTCATCACATACCAAGCTGTATAAACAAATTATTATGCTGAATTATGACTTCAACTGAAGTAAAAGGGAATTCAAAACTCTAATTTTTAGGAAATAAAACTTTTAGACCTATCCACCATGGCATGAATCAAATATCCTATTTCAATTCTTCTTTATCATAATTGTTAACTTTTGAAAATGAGTTATCCCAATGTATCTACCTCATTTGCTCAAAAGTCCAATAACATGCCTAAATTAACTGATATCTAAAATGCGTAGCTATTGAATAATTGAGTTAATTGGAACCCTTTGAGTTCTTTAATAGCCTATGTATCCTCAAGAGTTTTGGACTTACTTTCATCATTCTATTTTACAGGTTCAATCCTATTTTTCTATTATCTATTTCTCTTTACAATACTTAACCAAATAACTGGGATCATGCAATTGGGCCTAAATCCTAATGCATTCATAACAAATTAATATGTTAAGTCGAATCAAAGGTGATATTATTCACATATAAAGGGGAAATCACGACATGATAATGCGATTCTTTATTGGTCACCTCCCACCCCTAGAAATGAATTAACTTTTCACGCAATTTCCTAATACATGTAACAATTATGATGTAAAGCATGTGTAAACAATTCTTAGATAAGATGATACAATTCTTATTTATGGAAACTGCAAGAAGATCTTTCACTGTTTTCCTAAAAAGGCCCTAGGTCAGGTATAAGTACTAGATAAAAGTCCTGAAAGTTAATAGATGTGTATGAATCAACACAAAGATGTAAGAATTCTTATTTTACCTACACTTACCACTCAGATATGTTCTTGTAATAAATCTTTACATTCTTATTTCATGCCAGTTGGTTAGGATTTATATTACATGTGGGGTAAAGAAGTATATTTTCTGCCATGATTTCCTGGAAGCATACAGAGGCGGTTTTGTAGCTCAGTCCAGTATATTCAACTGTTACTGTTTTTTACTTAAAACATGCATTCCATAGCAGTAAAGAGCTTTGAATTTGTGAATTATGGGACTCATGATTGCATTTGATTTGATGTATTTGGACAAGTTATGTTGATGCTAAAAATACTCTACCAAGCTTTTGTGGTGGTTTATCTGTATCTAGAGAATACTATAAACTCAGAGAATGCATCTCAAATTACAATTATTTACTATTACTTATCTGATATCTCATCTACTATTTCATCTACAGAGGTGAAAGTGGTGGTTGTATTTGATGCTATGATGTCTGGCCTGCCAACACATAAAGAAATTTTTGCTGGGTATTCTTTTGTGAACCTGAATTATTGGCGATTCCAAATTTTCTTGGAATTTTATTTTGCTGGTACAATTGAATCAGAAAACTGCTCGTTTATTGTTGTTTACAATAGTATCATCATATTTGAAGCAATGCTGGTCTTTGTTTATACTAACCATAAACTATGCACATAGTGTTTCTCTACTTCTCATGCACGTTTTGTTTATTTGACAATTTTAGACGTACTTCTTTCATCTAGGCTACAGTGAACATATAGATCTGTTATGTATTTGATTTTTCATTATGGATGCCCCTTTCAACCAATATATTAAGAATTCTTTGCTGACATGAAGCAAACACGCATCAGTTCCAACAATTTATAAGTATTTGCTTACTCATTTTCAAGAATATTAGATTAAAATTTAGGGCGTACAAACTTATACTAGTTATCTGTTAAGATGGTGATTAATCCAATGAAGATATAACATGCAACTTGTATTATCCAAGTTTACATTTTGGTTGCTCATCGAAAGCTAGACTTCATATAGTCCAAATATTATCTTTATCCTTAAAATGGATATGGCACCGGCTTTGCTATCTATGATTGTTTGTACTAAATTAGATAATCTACTTCTGTTTTCTCCATGCAATTGCAATTTATAACGTGATGTAGTTATTATGATTTGCTTATGTTGTGTTTGTGTTAAAGGATTTTATATTCGAAGAAGTTAGAGTGAATTTCGTATCCACCCAAATCTCTCAAAAATTAGTTCAAAATGGGAGTTGGGGTTTTTAAATCTATTAAAGAATGAACAACCACTAATGGATTTTCTATTATGGATTTTAAGTTCATTTCAAATTCTTCTATTCAAATGCCACCTATTTTTTGTTAATATCAACTTTATGGTTTGCAGCATCGATATAGTATTCTCAGCTGAAACCTGTGCTGATGCATGGATTGAGAAAGAGGTCAGAAAAATAATTGAATTTTCATACCTGACTTAGAGATTTGATACTTATCCAGAGTATTGAAATTTGAAACTCAGATTAATTAAGTAAATTAATTCATCCACGATGCCAATTGTAAGTGTTACCTCCTCACTGGTCTTTGAAAAATGACTTGGGAAAAATTCTCCCATTTTACTAAAACTTGTTCTTTTTGGTGTCTATATACTTAAATTGTTTTTGCTTGACAGTTTCCCTTTTTACCTATAA
Source organism: Prunella vulgaris (assembly GCA_026898435.1). Classification (NCBI taxonomy): domain Eukaryota; kingdom Viridiplantae; phylum Streptophyta; class Magnoliopsida; order Lamiales; family Lamiaceae; genus Prunella; species Prunella vulgaris. The sequence goes on from JAPKLY010000307.1 coordinate 196,825, forward strand.
TTAGGTTGTAGCTTTGAGGACGGATGGCTGTCCGAAAGTATGGGTTGTGACATCAGATCATTGTCAACAGCATGCAGCTTATGGAGCAGTATGTATCCCATCACTTTTTTGGATTTATAAACCGTAATAAATAAAATAAGATCGATAGCTAAAAGCCAGAATAGCAGTTAATTAGGACCTAGGTTTTGTATCAATTTGCATTGAAGACTTGCACATTGCTTTGTGTCAATTGGGTGAGAGCGAAATCTTTCTTCAGTATTTCATTCTTGTATAAATTGCCTTAATTGTTTAATTTATTTTCTTGACTTGAATGTGTGGAGCTCAGCTCATCAATCCTATTTAAATTCAACCATGTGTCAGCAATGACCAAAATTTGTTCCGATTTAATCTAATCCATGTTTTGCTTTCTGACATGGCTCTCGACTTAGTTATGATTCTTGCTGATGTCATTTGGAGTAATTCTTAATAAGCGAGACCGATATATTCACATTCTTCCTTTTTTCAAATTTTGATGCTGAATTGGTAATTTACAGTTTTTTTTTGTTTTTTTTTTGTGGTGAATAGTTAGCTGGTACTACCTTTATAATGATTCCCTCACATGGCACATGATTATTGATTTATTCAGTTTGGCTACAGCAAATTGTAGACCATTCCAATTAATATTTTTCTTTACATCGTCTTTGATAAGCTGCTGCTTTATTTTAATTATTGTTAGGGTTTTCTTAACTAAAGTTATTGAATAAATTGGCGTGGGTTTTATTGCTTAGGGTTAAGTTAGGGTTATGTTTAGTAGTATACTTATATGAATTTTTTGTCAGTAGTTAGATCATCTTTTGATCATTGAATATTAAATCGGCTTCGGCTTGGGACGGGATTTATTCCATTGTTTTCTTATTTTCTATTCTGCTATTGATTTGAGAGTTATTATATCGTGTGTTCACTCCCTTGACTAACTGTCTTTGCTAAAACTATTGAGATTCCCTGTTGTTATGATGTTGTAGGGTGCTTTTGTGTGGAGTTCAAAGGCATTGGTCTCTGAGGTAAGTGCTACTGTTTCATGCTATTGATCTTCAGGCTACTGAAGCTTTGTATTTCAGATCATCGTTGGCTATTTATAATTATACCTACATACTTTGTTGCTCGGATTCCCCAAAAGTGGGGGAGTACCAGCATCCTCCGGGTGCAACACGGATATGGGAGCGGAATATGTACAGTATACTCCATCTTTCCCACAGGCTCGACATTTACTTTATTTCTTTCTCCTATTTGAAATTCAAAATTAGTTTAATATTTTTTTAATTTCCCATTTTCCCTAGGGCCACATTTAATTATAGTTTCCCACTTTAATTGGTTCCACCTCCCCACACTTCCCTAGCCTAAAAACATTGAATTATTTAAACCTTTTGATTTCCTGCGCCTAAAATTCATAACATAGTCAAAATTTTAATGCATAAGATATAATAGTATAAATATATCTTATTCACTCAAGTAACTATTAATGTTTGTGCATGTACACTACAATAAGATATAATAATTGCTCATCCATAAAACTGCTCCCATATCCTAATTTTCGATCCTTTTAAGCCGTTACATGTATCATAAATTTAGAAAGTTTGAGAGTCGGACTACTAGATATGCATCCATGTTGGATACCCGCACGCGAGTCCGAGCAACATAACCTACATATTGAATTTTCCCAACTTTGGTATATGTGCTGCCTCCCATTTTTCTGATACTGTGAGTGAAATGCAGATCAAAGCTTCCCAAAAGGAGGTAGAGCAGATGCTACAGGAACATAGGTGAGCTCAAATTTTATATAATCTCTCCCAACATATTTGCTTATTATTTCTTCTTTCCCTTATCGTTTTTTTAACAAAGTGGTTGTGACGTGGGTTTACTAGAAATAGGGGCTCCCTCATAAGGCAACTTCATGTTGTCCCTCTTTATTTCAAATAGTAAATTCACTTAAAACATGTGTCATGCATGACATAGTTGAGAATTGCAAATTAATGAAAATTGCCTGCTCAACAGTGTTTTTAAACTGCTTATTGTATGTCATCCAAGGACAAAGCTTTCGTTCCAAGTTATTTAAAGTGTATTTGTTTAAGTGTTAATACTAGAAAATTTATGTCGTCCATCACCGCTTCAACTTTGCAAGATACATGTTATTACATTTATTTTGAATTACCATGCAAGATAATTGCTATTATGTTACATCGAACATTATTTTCCGAATGTTCCAAACAAGAAATGTTATGCCATGATTACAATTGTAACTTCATACCATAAACATTTGCATTTTGTTTCACCGAACTTTAGAGCTTTCATAGGTTATGACTCACTGCACCAATGCAAGTAACCAAGCGAATGATGTGAACCAATCAAACCAAGAGGCTGACTTTCATAACAATATTGACATGATGGAGCAGTTAAGCCGTAATAGGCCACCCACCTTCAACGGTCGGGATGAACCTAATACTGTTGAAGAATGTTTCTGAGCCCTAGAATTCATATTTTGGCTTGTCAAATGCATAACTCATCAACGAGTTTCTTGTGATGAGTTCCAAATGGTCGAGGACGTAGACCATTTTAGGGAAGACACAGAGGTCAAGGTCTAAACATCATGATGCTCTAACATGAGACGAAATCAAGGAGATCGTGATGTAAAGGTATTACCTCGAGTCCTTGTGAACAAATAGAGCTCGAATTCTTCGGGTTTTCTACAAAGAAACTTGACTATGCTGGAATATGAGTAAAATATTTGTCGGATGAACTGTTTTGTTCCACATGGTGGATATTGAATGCAGAAAAGGTAAAGCAGATAATTTACAGAGACAGCTGCGACCTAAAATACATACTATCCTGCTGGCGGCATGTTGATATACCTATATGTAACATTATGATGTGAGAGCAGGTGAAATTGTTGTGAGCCAGAAAGCCAAGGATGCTAACCAAAAGCTAACTCAGATAATTGGAAAGAGTAAATTAGAAGATCAGAAATGGAACAACAACAAAAACAAGCAAGGAAGATCTAGGGTTACACCGCTCCTGACGGATTTCAGGGTGCTACAAGTGCAAATGCTCAACCTGTCAAAACACTTTGTGCACCCTATGGGAATGATCACAAGGGGGAATGTCTTATGGAACAAGGCAAGTGCTTCAAATGCAACGGGCCACACGACTCTTTTTTGTTCCTACGTTGAAAATCAAAGTTCAGCATCCAAGAAAGGTACGTGTGTTCGCACTTACTCGGGATGATGATGAACATGGGCCAAACACTATGACCAGTATATTTTTAATACTTGGTGTGCCTGTTCTTACACTATCTGATATTGTTGCATCTCATTCTTTTATATCTGCAACTGTGCTAAACTTGGTCATGAGAAAACTAGTGAAATTGAAGCTCTTAAGGTTAGTATACCATCGGGTATAACAATCATCATTGATAGGATGATTAAAAGTGTTGTTTTGGGTATTGATAGGAAGAACTTGGCCATCGGAGATTTTGATGTGATATTGAGTATGGATTGGCTGACTAAAAATCTAGCTAACATCAATTGTCAAAGAAGAGAAGTGGTCTTGCAAATGCCCAAGGGAGATGATTTCACTTTTTCAGGAAGAAGACGGCACTAGACCCCATATACTTTCATCAGTGAAGGCGCTGAAAATGCTGGGAAAGAAAGCTTGTGAAGGGTATTTGGGGCTCGAAATTTGCCAGGTATTCCCACTAGAAAGACAGGTGGAGTTCACAGATTTTGTACTTGGATCAGCACGGCAATATCGATATCCAAAGAACCATACGGAATGGCGCTGATTGAAAAACTCAAGGTACAACTTAAAGAGTTAAATAACAATTTCATCCAGCCCAGTGTCTCCTTGGGGAGCACTTGTTATGTTCGAAGTAGAAAGATGAGTCTGAGAATGTTTATTGATTACTAGGAACTGAATCGACTCGTGATAAAGAATAAGTGTTTGGTGCCATGGATTCGATTAGAGGAAGATAACCAGTGTCTTCCCCAAGATTGATTAGAGGTCTTGTTATCATCATATGATTCCAAAAGTAGTCATGTGACTCGGTTGTTTGCATTTGACGCACTTGCTTTGTCCCATAAGACAATGGGTTCTGTGTTACTCTGAAATTTTCTTGATTTGGTTATTGTTTTGGTTTCAACCTTCCCTTTTCCTCTTTCCAAAGTTCTCATTTGACTTTGGTTAGCAATCTCAGCTTCTTGTCTTGCAACTATTTCACCTGCTTCGTTCACACCGTCACAAAAAGGTATATCACCTTGACGTGCAAGGATGCTACGTATCTTAGGTTGTAGCCTTCTCTTAAATGTCTTTGGTTTCTTGTGTTAGTATCAATCATGTGTGGAGCAAAATGGAATGTTACATAATTGTCTCTCACACTCCACAATCAAGTTCCGTTGTTGGAACTCGAAGAATTCCGATTCCATTTGTTCACTGTAACACTCGGGGTAAGATTTCCTCATCACAATCTCTTTGAATCCGTTCTATGTCAGAGTATTACGATCTCTTTTAGGCCTTGACATCCGGTAGCCTTTCCACCAATGGTTCGTATCCTCCCCCTTTTGAACTCAACACCACAAACCCGCTGATAACTCACACATATAACAAGCTGTAAGATGTTTTATGTGTGAGTAGGTCAGCGGGTGGCAGTAGCATTAAGATGTTTACGTACTTCAGGTCAGACGACTTCCTTCAGGACAAACGACTTTAGTGCCTTAGATCAGGCGACCTCCAAATCAAAAGACTTTGTCCTTAGTTGAATTCAGGATACTACGTACTTCAGGTCAGGCGATTTTCTTTAGGACAGACGACTTCAGACATCAGCTGACTTACCATCAGATCAACTGACTTAGACTAACACTCAGGTCAGATGACTTCCACCAAATGAGTTCCTCAGCATCAGCTGACTTCCAATCATGACACCCTTCCTTTAACTGAATACACCCACCATATCAGAAGACCTTCTTTACTGAAACCAACTAACACCAACCAGAATAATTACTAACACCAATGCCCCTAGCCATTGATGCTAATCCAGTTTGATCACTGAGAATACACGCATTTTGACAAACTTTTCACAAGTGTAACTTCCATTTTGGGGTACGAAATGTATTATGAGACGGACAAAAAAGGAAAATGTGAAGTTTATTGTGTGACGGAGGAAGTAGCTTGTTTGAAACATTCATAATTTAATGGTTGACGTTACATCATAGCATGAAGATCTGGCATATTAATTCGAAATAAAATGAAATATATACCTTACAAAGCTGTCAGTGAGATGATGATGAACGGTATTATTTGCTAGTATTGACTCATTAAAAAGTACCCTCTAAATAACTTGTCTAAAAATGAAATATTTTTTTTTACCAGTCTACAAGAACATAGAGCTACTTTGATTTCACACTGCAATAATTTTTGTGTCAGCCTTTTAAGGCTAAGAAATCTTTCATAATGAAATTTTGAAGCTTTTGGCTGCAACAGATTTTGAGCTAGTTGGCTTGATAATTGTTGAATACTTGAAAGTTGGAACTATTGCTAAACTGACCACAAATCAGGTTTACTTTGTGCTGTACTGTAGCTGAACCATTTTTATAGGTCTTGTTTAGTAATTTTTCCCTGATGTTTGCTCAAAGTGCATTTTGCCTAAACCCCCCCCCCCCCCCATGCCATAATTGAATTAAGCGTGTTAATTTTTCCATCGAAATGCCATGTAATTGGGGATGTGGCATGACATATTGTAAAGCAGGAGATAAAACATTAGCACAATACAGGTGGAAAAATAAAAAAAAAGTAATAGTAAAACCGAACCATAAAAATAACACTGCTGGTCCACCAGTGTACCGCTGATCTCACTAATTAAGGCCAAGCCGAATGCTCCTATTATAAATTTCGATGGACTCACCAAATTTGATGTTGTAATGCAACGATGCTTTGATTGGTAAAGGTGAAGAACACAGATTCTTGGTTGAATTATGGAACTTCGTTAATTTGTGATGACTCGTTTTATTCTATCATTTGAAGTATTAGTCTACTTTGTGAATGCCGATTGCATGATCAACTGTCTCAAAAGCACCCATAAATCCGAGCTAGCCCCCTGCTTTTTGTATTTTGATATTTTCCTGTGTTTATGGTTCTCCAGTAGGAAGCAGAAGTTGACACCGTTGTAACATGAGAAGTCGATTAACCTAAAACAAAAACACCGGGGACATGATTGATAAGTCCGACTAAAATTATCGTGGCAAATACACACACACACACACACACACACATATATATATATATATATACTGCAATTTGTAGGTTCCAACACACCTTTTCATTTTTGCCGTCTGCCTTGTAGTAAAGATAATCTAAATGTAAGTTCTATCTTTAGCACTTCTATTTCAAAAAGCTTAACTGTCAACCAAAGTACTGAAAGAAATAGAATATCAGTAAACAAATAATTTGGTACTCAGGTTCCCAGGATATCCTGAAATCAATTATTTATTGTTAATAGTGTAATTTATGAGACTCCCCAGAGAAAATGTGATATTGTTGATGTATTGGTCATTACAAATTCTTGATAGCTCCAAATTGAATGTATCTTACCCATTAATCCGATTGTATATTTTTTAAATGACTGGTGAATATTTATTTGTTTCATCTAATAAGATGTTCTTACAAGATCTCGTTGATCATACTCTTTTAAGGCAATGATAGTGCATGTTTTGTGGATAATTTGAAGCTTGAAAAGAGGTGTATGGGCTGTTGATTTGCTTCAGAATCGCTTATAATTGCTTTTGCTATTTTGCAGATCAACGTCGATGCAGGGTAAATTGTTGAAGCACAATCTTGATGCAGAAGTTGTTGATGCTCTCAAGGATCTCAGAGATAAGTTGTCCGAGAATCCATCACCTGGCTGAGATTTTCATTGACATGGGGTCTCAAGCTTTGACTTGGTCTGAAACTCGATGCTAAAATGTTCATATTGAAATTTGATTTTTTAGATTATCAAATTCTTTTGTGGAACTATATGGAGTCAGAACAGATTGTGAGACGAATTCGAATTAATTGTATCTTTTCCGTGTAAGATGAGTTTTGATCTATTTCTTGTAAGATGGTCTCACAAAGGTATTCTTTTAGGTTTAGTTTCACTGGTATTTAGGCTTTGTGGAATTTTGTTTTATTTCCAATGATTTTAATTTGTACTTATACTTTCCTTAAAATAAATGGAATCTGAAGAAGAGAGAGATGATTAGTTCCATGGCTACCTTTGTCTATAACTCTTGAATATTTGCAGTGAACTTTATTCTTGAAGAATCGGTGGAGTCCATGAAAGAAGATATCATTGATGAACTTGAGAGAGTTAGTTGCAGAGCAAGTATAAGGGTTTGAGTATTTGACCACGTCGGTAGGCTCTAACGGATCTTTGCTTCAAGATACTTGATCTGGGTAGTCCTGACTTTTAGGCAACTTGTTTTCAGCTGATTTGAAGATCTTCATAGGACTTGACTACAGGCAGGCCAATCTTCAGAGAACTTGAACTTCAGGAGACTGTTACATGTCAGGTTCAGGAGTCCTCTACATAGCCTAACACATTCAAGATCTACAAGACTCAACACCGATCTTCAGGTTCAGGCTCTTCACTAAGTAGTCCACTAACCAGCTTAGAAGAATCAATTTATACTTTAGTAGAATTCGTCAGGACTGTCTTTCAGGTCTTTTGGTCTTTAGACTTCCTGAGTTTAGCTGAGTTTCCCCCTAACTGAATAACTGTAAAATAAAATCAATCTATCATATGACCTATCAGGGAATAATAATTCTGACTACAATTTGCTTGTATTACAACAATTTCGGAAATCATCAAAGCTAATATTTATCCCAATAAAATCCATGTATCGTCTGGATCCATCTTCTCATTGGTGTTCATTAGAATTTTGACTGATTTACTAGACTGACAACCGAGCTTTTGAATCAACCCCTTAGTATATTAGCCTAATTGATGAAGATTCCTGAGTCTGATTGCTTGACCTACAGACCTAAAAAGAAATTCATATCTCCCATCATAGACATCTCAAATATACCAGTCATCAACCTAGAGAATTTTGCACAGAGCTGATGATTTGGTGATTTAAATATTATATCATCAATATAATTCTGGACCAAGAGAATGTCATCACCTTCAATGATCCAGAATAGAGTTCTAATTAGTGCTTTCTTCTGGAACCCATGGTCTATCAGGAATATAAAGGGGGTTTCATTATAAGACCTTGGTGCTTGCTTCAGTCCATAGAGTGTCTTTTTTAGGTGGTATACCTTATTTTTAACTTTAGAATTCCGAGGTTCTACAAATCTCTTCATTTAGTATACCATTTAGAAAATTACACTTTTATCTCCTCCTTAATTCTCTCTATCATCTACATCAATATCAAGAAAAATCTTTCATCTTCTCCGTACTCTGAGCGAAAAATCTTGTACTTTCTTTCTTAATTTAATCTTAATTATTTTTTCTCAAAAAACTCATCAAATTTATGGTGTTTTAAGGCCAAATTTTTTCTTTTTTTGTTAGTTATTGTTCAACCTTCTCTAATTATTTAGCTTAAATCACTATATTTGGGGCTTTATTTTAAAAAAAAAAAAACTACATAGCCTCTATATTTTTCAAAACAAACCTAATATGTATTCCCATACAATAAAAATGTAACTCTCAAACAATAAAAGGAAGAGGATAATAGCAAGATAATTCGGTGGTATGCATATTGAATGATCTCCATCTCAATTTAAATATCAATTGATTCCTTCCAAAAGGCAAGCTTGTTTGTATCTTGCAATCAAAAAGGAAGAATTTGAATTTTCAATATGTGCAAAAGTGTCCCTTTTTCAATACTTAAATAATTGTATAAAATGCACATATATTGTGGCTCCTAATAATTTATATAGCTGTTTCCAAAAATTTGAGCCTCGGATTGCAATACCAACAAACTGCAACTTTTTGGTGCTAATTAATGAGGCGGCAAGCAATGAATTGACCCTTTGCTTTGATTAAAGTCATTTTCCCTCTGCTAGTAACCTTACATTTTCCAATGGTTCCAACCTTTATTTTATTTTCTAAATGAATCAAAATATATTAATTTTACTAGTATATTACTCGTGCGTTGCACGGGTGTGAGTATAAAAAGAATATTAATTTAATTTTCTTAAATAATTATTTTCATAATATTGTCTATATTTTTTTATGCTTTTCTATGTATTATATTTTTTTAAAATTAATTTTATATAAACTATATATGATTCTTTTTTAATAATGAATGATTTTTTTTATAAATTGAGTCCATTGTTTTTTTATTATTATTTTAGACGTGATAATATACAATTACCCACAAATAAAAACTGATATCTTTAAAAAAACATTCTATGTTCATTTTTTGTGACAATTGTTGCACAAATTCAATCAATTATTTTATGTTCTGTAATATCATATAATAATATTATATATAATTTGGGCAGTTGCGAAATGCTATATTTTAAAATACTATTTTTTAATTGGTACAATATTAAAAAAAATTATATTATTCAACTCATTTTTTAATTATGATTATTGATCTGTAAAATGTAGATCATTGATTGGTCGTGTGGTACTAAAATTACTATCATGTGTTTACTGTATGTAAATATAGTGATTTTTTCTTCTTACTCTTTTTAATAAAATATTTAGTTTGAATATATATTTGTATGGAACTTTCATTTTTATCACAATTATATTTTTATATAAATATAATATAATTAAAAATATTCCTTATACATTTTATTCACAAGTTCATTTACAAATAATGATGGATCTATTAATTTTTAACTCTTTGTATTCTTATTCGCACATATTCTTTATTTTAAATGTTAATTTGATATATTTTTTTTTTATTAATTTCAAACACACAATTATTTTTAAAATAGAAGAGAATTATTAGATGAAGTATACTATTTAAAAGTTATCTAATTTTCTTATAAAGAAATATTTATTCTTGTAATACATACAAAATTATTAACAAAATTTTAATTTATTTGTTGTGTGAATATAATATAATAATAATAATAAAAACAACAAAAATATAATAAAAATACTAATGCAATTGGTAAAAGTATTACTTTTAAAAATTAATTTTATATTTTTATAAATATTTAAATAAATAAAAAAATTATATGTCATACAACCTTTTTTTAATATTTTATTAGCAAAGAAGTAGATTGGATAATAACACATTTAATTTTAATTAGATGAAATATTAAATATTGTATGGACTTTTGGTATGACTATATTTTTATTTAACAACTTATTATTTGATATTATTTTTAATTGTGCATTTAATTTTAACATGATCAATATATTAAATAATATATTTATTAAAATTAGAAATAGCTTTTGGTATGAGTTATTTTTTAGTTACTATTTTTATAATATTTTACTATTAAATTAGTATAGATTAACCTAGTGAATTGGTAACACAAATTCACTAATTTTTAAAATATTTCTACCGTAGAAATTTACAAGTATATAAAAAAAAATGAAGAAGCCCACGCGCATTTGCGCTGTAATATGCTGACAGCCTAACACAATACGCATGCATACTAATTTTTCCTACCCATGCATGCATATTAAAAGTATTGCACATGCTACTAATCTCCCCTCCCCACTGTTGGCAATTACTTTTATTTTTAAGTTTATTTTAATTTTTTATTTTTTTAAAAATTATTGTGTTGATTAATAGATTCAAGTAATAATATGTTACAAATAAATATTTACACATATAGTAACACACATTTAATCTTACAATAACAAATATTTGTTTTAATAGTAACACACATTTGTCTCCCAATTTGTTTTACTACATGGGCAAATAAGTGTTACTGTAAGGACAAAATATATTTTTATGAGAATAAATATGTATTTCTTAATTTATTCATCATCCCCTTAAATCTAGATATGTTGTTTCTGTTAGAAAATAATGGAGTGTGTATGGGAAGATGAAGGTGTTGACACGGACATAAAAAACACAAAGTCGAGGCACGAGTTTCACTCGCTCTCCGTAAGACGTTATTGCCCCCGTACACTGGTGCAATACGGATTATAGGCAACCGTCCCCAAGATACAACTACTTTAGAACTTCAGATTGTTGCACTACAAATCAGAAGTTATCGGCGAATCGCAAATAGATATCCGGAACTCCCGACACGACTCTAATGCACACTTAGAATGCTTAGAAAGGAGAAGACTGATTTTTGGTTGTGAATGAATTTTGGAATGAAATCTGGTGTCTAATTTATAATAGTTGAAGAGATGTGGTGCCTTTTGGTGAAGGGCTGCATCTTTTCCAGCCTTTGAATCTGAGCCCTTAGCCCAATGCGACTATCTATATGCGAGTGCCCGAGCCCGAGCCCATGCGGGTGTAACATGAGGGTCTTTGGGTTAGACCCTAAACCCTACCAACATGTAGACCATAGAATATTATTAATTCTATTGTACACAAGTCTACATATAAGGGACTCCAAAGTCCTCACACTTTCCTATGTGAGACAAGGGAATATTTCCATATTTTCTCCCTTATTTTCTCTCTTCAACATGTTTAAGTTGCTAACTTCATATATTAATATCTCATTCACCCGAAATTGGTTTTGAGCAAATTAATACTCCAAATTTATCTACTCCGAACGTAGATTAATATTTTGCAACTTAATTCTATTTTTCACCAATGGAACATCATGATAAAATTGGTAAAACTTGGGTCAACCACCCATATTCCAAACCAATTTCCAACAGTTTCATGTAATATATATGTTATTATATGAAAAAAATAATTATTTCTATAAAAATAAATAATTATTTGTGAATAATCAATATTTGTTCTTCTAGTAACACACATTTTGCTCTTGCATTATGTGAAAAATTATTTATTCTATAAAAATAAATTAATATTTGTAAAATAACAACATTTTATAAGATAGTAACACACATTTCTCTCCCAATTTGTGTTACTATATGGGCAAAATATATTTTTATGAGAATAAATATATGTTTCTTAATTTATTCATAATCCTTTTAAATTTAGATATATTGTTTCATGGAATACATATGTTATTTTATGAAAAAAATAATTATTTCTATAAAAATAAATAAATATTTGTGAATAATCATATTTATTCTTAAGTAATATACATTTTTCTCTTGCATTATGTGAAAAATTATTTATTCTATAAAAAAATGAATATATGTAAAATACCAACATTTTATAAGATAGTAACATACATTTGTTCTAATAGTAACACATATTTGCTCTCCAGTTTGTGTTATTATATGTGCAAATGTGTGCTATTATATAAGCAAATGCATGTTACTGTAAAGAAATAATATATTTTTATAAGAATAAATATGTGTTTTTAATTTAATCTTCATCCTTTTCAATTTAGGTATATTGATTCATGTAATAACACATTTTTTTACTATTTTATATGTGTTATTATATGAAAAAATAATTATTCCTATAAAAATAAATAAATATTTAAGGAAAAATTAATATTTTTTCTTATATTAATACACATTTATCTTATATTCTATGAAAAAATTATTTATTTTATACAAATAAATAATTATATATGAAATAATAATATTTAGTTTGGAAAGTAACATATATTTTTTCTTATAGTAACATGCATTTGTCCATATAGTAACACAAATTGAGAGCAAAATTTTAAATTTATTACATAGTATCATTTGATTTTTTTTAAATCCACAAAAAAAAAAAAAAAAGAGAAAAATTGAACTACTTTCATGCTTTCATCTATTTGCATGAATACTTATAAGGCGTGTGGGGTAAGTTAACCCCTGGGCAGCGCGCTTGATTTAAATTTTTTTAAATTTATTTTTGAAATTTTTTACGTAGAAACTTTTATAGAAATCTTTGTCTCTAAAAATATATGCGCTCATGGAAAGACCCTTGTTTTCTAATTCATAAAAAACTGTGGATCATTGCCTGTATTTTCTATAAGTTGTATGTTTAACTCGAATGGTCGATTTAATTTTTACTTTAATTTATTATTATGCTCTAGTTGTATTTTCATTTGAATCAAATCATATAAATACTTGTGTTAATTGATATATGCATCCCATCTAACATCACCAATTAATTATCAATTAAAAAATAATAAAGAAAACTGCATTTAATTTCATGTTATCTAATGTTTTCACATTCCATAAACCCAAATAGTTTTTGAAGTCCTCCAAGAGGAAATATTAAAATACAAAATATTGCGTAAACAAGTTGAATCGAGCTATGTTTTAAAAGAGGAAACGGAAGTTGACCCGGCCACCTTAATATTTTTGGTTGGACCGGGTTCAACCGGGTCTAACCATTTTTAAAGCGGTTGAACCGGTATGACATAATAAATGCATAATATATTTATATTTTTTTCTAATAAAAATATATATATCTTGTGAATAAATTTTATTAAAAAAATAAATTAAAGTTAGATACTATACTTGAGGAGGGTGGAGATTTAGATTGTATTTCCAGGAAGTGAAACTATATCTATTATCTAGGGTTATGAATTAAAATTAACCATTATATTATTAAATTATATTTAATATGTAGTATATATATAATTAATTTAGTTAATTTTGTGTAAAAAAATACCATTTAATTAAAATTTTTGTCAAAGCACCGTTTCGGCCGGTCCAACGAGCGACTGGTCCGACCTGGTTTTTACCGCTTTTGAACGCTTTTCAGGCACTTTTGAAAATGCCCGGTCCAACGTACTAAAGCGGCCCGGAGAGGTGTCCGAGTAGCGGTCCGACCGGCCGGTCCGATCCGCTTTTTAAAACACAGGAATCGAGAAACTAGGTTATTAGTTATTTTATCTAAGAACATTTATTAGTCCCGGACGAGCTAAATCAGTGTATAGGGGGAGGAAGAATACACTGATGACAAATCTTTTTCAAAATTCTAGACTAGAAAATACAGTCAGTTGAATTGAAGGATAATCCTTATTGAAGTCATGAAGACTACAAGTCAGAATTCAGCAAGCTGTGATCATGAGTGCTCAGTGAGGCTATGTTCAGATAACCCACCTACTGACACCTCTAAAGTTTGTTAGTTGGGTAGCTATCTTAACAAGTTTGAGTGCAGAAGTGTGAGTCCTTAAGTTCTACTCGTTTTAGGTTTTTGAGAGATTATTGTCTTAGGTTTTCAAAGATTGTGATTAAGAGGTCAATGCAAGAATTGTGTCAGGTTCGATCTTTTCAATCCTGATAAATCTATGTTGAATGCTTAAATATTATGACAAGATAAACATTGCAGAAGCAAGTAATGTACATAAGATTTTTAACGTGGTTCAGAAACTCAAGCTCCTACATCCACGATCATGATCTAACAAGAGAACTCCTTCACGAAATTGATCTTATTTTTAATGTGCTATAGTGTATGCGGTTCAGATTTCCTCTCTAAGGAGCTGACTTTTAGAATTTTACGTGTTCTAGTCCTCTTACAATCAACTTCACCAACAACTATTACAAAACATTGTTCTAGGGTGGATCTGTGTTATGGGTTCCAACTATGTAATAATCCTTTAAGTGCAAAAAAAGGCAAAAGATTGGATTTTCGCTCTAAACTTGAGATATTCTATTGAGCTCTAAGAATACAAAATAAGACTCCAACTGAAATAGAAAGACTAGAGAAACTGGTGTTGCAAAATGCTTCTTGAACTCTTGAATGCTTGGAGAGTCTTTTGTTAATTTCTTTGCTTTGTAATTTTCCATAATTTTATATGGATCAAAATCTTCTTTATTTATAGGCATTCTAAAAAACTATCTGTTGAAAAGATAGCTATGAAGATTACTACTTTTAGGAGTAGCAAACGAGTACAATTCGTTGGAGAATCCACCTTGCTTGTTTGGTGAAAAGGTCTTCTGCATTCAAATTTGCCTTTTCAGACTGTGTCAGGCAGAGTGTCAGATTCATATAGTGGGTCTAAAAATTTTATTGACTTTCATCCTCAATTTGTGACAACACTCAGAGTCAACTTCAGACTTTAACTTTGTGTTATCTAAACTGCTCTGTTGAGGATTCATTATCTGAATTTATGCCTTAACAACCTTTAATCTTTACTTGGCTCCTACTTCAAGTAATCCAAATGCTCTTTGTAACTTGACTTCTTCAGGATCTACTGAGCTTCAGTGAACCTCACAAGTTTCCGCTCTTCATCCTGACTGACAGTGATCAACTTAGATAGATCAGTTCATCAAATCAGGTATGACACTCCATCTAAGTGTCCAGGCTAGGTAGTCAGTTGCTTTTCAACTAGTTTCCCTCAACTGAATTTTTGTAAATAAAAGACCTAATCATGAACTGATAAAGATCGTATCTAAGACTCAGGTAAATCATTATAAATTTCAGGATATAATCAATAAAAGCATTGTCCCAAAAATATTAGTTATATATTCTATAAGATATTAATTTGGAATGTTATGAGTTATTTCATTAGAAGGTATTAATCGAAGAGTTCTAGTTGCATAAATAGGCAATGAATTTAATTTACATGAGCATAAGAGGCACTTAATTTACACTTAATGTTTAATCAATTTTATCGTGTAATTGAATATGTGAAAGAAATATGTAAGAAATTTAATATAATTGATGAATACAAATAAATATAACTAAAATGCATAGATTGGATTTGACTAAAAACACAAAAAAATGTATAGATTAATATAACTAAAACGTGCATGCAATATAGATGACATGTTGAGAATGCATGAATATGATCTATATGTACTTGGCTGTGTTAGAGACTCGATAATATTTTCCAAATGAATGTTAATTGTGTCTCCATTAAATATATATCTCATCTGTCCGATAAAAGAAAAGTAGTTCACATTTCATATTCGGTTTATTCTAAATCATAGTCCATTTTTTTTTTATTAAAAGTGTATAAAATACTTAAAATGCACCATTTAAAGTATGTTGGGACTAATATTGTTGATTTTTATGAACTAAAACTTAGATTTTTAAATACAATGATTAATATTTTTAATCCATGTAAAAATAGCGGACTATTTTTTTAACGGTGAGAGTAATGTAATATATATTTGTATTTGACATTTCAAGCCTCACAATAAGAAAATAAGATAGTAGTATTAAAAATAAAATAAAAGGAATTTTATAATTGGATAAACAAAATAAATGGATAAAGCTAAACTCCTTAAGGAATTTTAAATAGCACCTACTATATAGAACTAAGGTGGTTTATTTGTCTTCAACAATTTTATATTTTTGACAAGTTCTTATTGACCTTTTAGTCTGCTTCAGAGCCTTTTAAGTCATGGGTTCAACATTTCAGAGCCTCATGAAAAGTAAGACAAATAAATTGCAGAATTATTTGTTACGCCCCCCCCCCCCCCCCTTTTTTTTTTTATCAAAAGAGATGATTTCTAGTTAGCTTTCAATTATTACTTAATGTTTTGTTTAAACGACCTCATCAATCCTGCAATACATCATTTCTTATCAGAAAATCTCACGTGAAAAAACCAAAATGCATCAGTTAATCATATATATATATATATATTGGTAAACTGAATTGTATGAATGAGGAAAATAGAGCCTCTTCTTACAAATCATATAACATTATATATAAGCTTACACAAGAATTATTAAATTTATTAAGTTTCAAAGATCCATTAAACAGTTTACATCTGGAACTCCATTTCTCTTTGGTTTTAAGTGTTGGAATTTGGTTTAGAATTTGGGTGGATGACCCAAGTTTGATCAATTTTATCATGATGTTCCATTGGTGGAAAATGAAATTAAGTTGTAAATTGTTAATCTACGTTCGGAGTAGATAAAATTTTGAGAATTAATTTGGTCAAAACCAATTACAAGTGAATGAGATATTAATACATGAAGTCGTAAGATAAAAATATCTATCAGTAAAAAACATGCATGTTTTTTACGGATAGATACTTTTATCGTACGAACCAAATGAGCCCGAAATTGACAACTTAACATGTTCAAGAAGGAAAAATAGAAAATAAGGAAATATTCTTTGTCCCACATAGAAAAATGTGAGGACTTTTGAGTCCCTTATATGTAGACACATGAACATTAGAATTAATAATGTTTTATGGTCTACATGTTGGTGTCTTAAGGTTAGCTAAGACCTTCATGCTACATCCACACGGGCTCGCACTGGGCGCTTTAGAGGTGCACTTTGCATGTACGCATCGTCGCGAAGAGGCTTTAATTATTCAATGGGTCAAGCGCGGGTCACAACCAACTTATTTCTTCAACTATTAATTATAAATTCGGAGTTTCGGATATCTATTTGCGATCTTACGGGGACTGAGACTCGATAACTTTTTGCTATTTAAATTTGAGAGAATTGATATTCAAAGTTTATAATTTCTAGCCATAAGAATCTTGTGTTGAGAAATTGGTTTAAAACCAATTAACTGAAAAATAAATTAGTTTGAAATTAGTTAAATTAAATAATCAATTGTAATTAATAGAAGTGTAAAATTCTATTAACAACATGTGGGCTCTAAGTTTAATACTGAAAAATAAAATGATGTAACATCAATCTTCAACAGAGTAGATGACTCTATGTAGTATATTTCCAATTCTCAAAATCAGTTAGTGAGAAATTAAAATTAGTATGAAAAGATATTTTAACTAAATGTATGCATGTACACATTGTTGTGAGGAGCCTTTAATTATTCAACGGGTCAAGCGCGGGACACAACCAACTCATTTCTTTAACTATTATAAATTTGGAGTTTCGGATATCTATTTGCGATTTTACGGAGAGTGAGTAAAACTCGTGCCTTGACTTTTTGTTTCTAAGTTTGTGTCAACATCCTCATCTGGCTATACACTCACACCCTAAGGAGGTGCTTGGTAGGGAATATAAGAGGTATAATATGAATTTTTGTATTGACTTATCTTGCTTGGTAAATGATACAAATTTTATATTGACCCAGTTTTTATATGACCGACACTGTAAAAGAAGATGTCATATTACACCATTTTCACTGTTCACAATGTAATAAATTATCTCACCTTCCCCATCTTACAATTTTTGTATGACTTAAATAGTAACTTTTATTCTTATATATCTACATGTTACACCCTACCAAGGTGGTGATTAGTAGCCGATATTAGGGGTTACAAATTTTATAAGTAAAATCCATATAATGTCCTTTGGTGAGACGTAATAGAAATGTTACATAAAATTAGTACTAAAAATTAATCTCACATGGTAGGGTGTAATATTGAGAGAGAAAAAGTAAGCTTATATATAATGTTATATGATTTGAGCTAGTCCAGTTGACTGATCAACTGCAGTGTTAACATTCTCAATGGTTATAGGACCATCTCTAATGATTGACCACATTTCATCATTGATGGAAGACAAATGTTCTTGCATCCTGATCTTCCATTCATCATAGTCTTCAGTAGAGAACATTGGAACCTTAGACTTCACCATTTTTGGAGCCATGCAAGTATGAAGGTGTGCTTTTTCAAAAACAAAAAGGATCTAGCTAGGTACAGATCAAAGCAGTGGCAAACCAACTGCTATGATACCACTTGTTGCTCCCTTACAAGTGGTAAAGGTCTAGGGGGGATGAATAGACCTTTAAAATAATTGTAAACTTTTTTCTCAAAAGGGATACTAGCACCTTTCATGTACCTTCTATAAGTTTAAACAAATAGTCTACAAGAGTTTGGACCACAAAGGTTACAACTGTAGACTATGAAAGTTTACAGCTGCAAAGTTATAAAAACTTTACAAACTAAAAACTAACAACTTGTAGACAAAATTAGAGGGGTTTTCACACTTGAGAGTGTATTGAAAAACCTCTAATGTGCAGCGGAAACAAAGTGTGTGTTAATGAAAAACAATGTGAACAATGAAACTAACAGTTGAGTGACTATGAAGTATATAACTGTAGATTTCAGTTCCCTTGTGAAAAATACAATGTTTTATGCAGTTTCAAAAGTAATGATTAATGTAACAGAAAAAATAAATATGCAGTTAACAAAGCAATAAATAAATAAAGCAATAAGTAAACATAAGATTTATAGTGGTTCAGAGTTTATGAATAAGAGCTCCTACATCCACTATTACACCACTCAGGTGCCAAATTCACTAAGATGAGATCACAAAGATCAATACAAGTAATTCCCCCTCAGAACTAGATTCACTCAAATTTCTATTCTAAGTAAGAGAATACTCTAACCTATTCACTAAGAATACAAACTCACACAAAGTTTCAAAGTAAAAACTTCACAACGAGATATATCTACATTAAGTAGAATACAAAATATATAGTGTGAGGGAACAACAACAAATGTGCGATTCTTTCTAAGAAATCCTAACCAACTATGTTGGGATATAATCTGAGTGTTTTGATTCAAATCCCAAAACCCCTGATGAATTGCCTAAGTACAGTTGTCAGGATTATTTAGCTTAGGACTAGTCAGGTTAGAATAGGTTTTTCTATTCACAAGTAATCAGCTCAGGGGGAACGCACTGAAGACTGAAGTTTGATGGAAGACGTCCCAAAGATCCCAAGTCAGAATAGTGTTCCAACTTGAAGGTCGGAGTTCATCCTGAAGACACTCAACCTGAAGCTGATCCCTGGAGTACCTGAAGTTCGTCCCAAAGACTGTCGAAGGCAATCCGGAAGAGTTCCACTGATGATGTTCCTACTGAGTAACCTAAGCATGCACAGGTCAGGACTCATCTAGTGAAGGCGGAAGTGCCTGAGTAGTCAGGCTGAGTGCTCATCTACTTACATCTATACGGTCCTGATGAAAAGCCTACTAAAGCAATGAGAGTTAACATTTATGTTAACACCTGAGAACAGAAAGAATGTCAGTAGTCTCAGTATAAGACAAACATTTATTCTGAGTAAAGAGCAAGACACTCGGAGTTTAAATGTACGATGAAGTATAAAGTCACATCGCCTTTATAGCCATTTGAAGAATGACTAGTGATGTGTCGACACGTATGTACGGATGACTGCGCGCATTTAATGTTTCTCAGACCTGCAGGCGGCGAAACAAAGAATTTCCCTTTTAAGCATTGAGAAAGGTCAACCAAGTACAAGCTAGTCTGCATCTACCTAAAATAAGATGATTCAAAAAGATCTCCTCCAACGGATCTATTTTGAATCTCTCCATAAATACAGAAGACCTTGCTCCCATTCAAGGTTACGGGAAATTTCCAAGATATCGAAATTTCCAGATTCCAAGTGCACACAGCATACTTCAAACAACACTCTGCAAGTTTAAATTTCCCTAGTGTTGTAGTAGGAATATATTCTGTATTTTTCTTAGAGTGATAATCCTTATCTTTAGCTTTGTTTTGTTAGCAAGGATTATCACAAACTTTGTTGGAAACCAGAAAACCAAACCCCTCAGTTTGTTAGAAGGTTGGTGGGAAGGACTGAGACTTGTAAAACACCCAGGGTTCGAGTTCCTAAGAGAGGAAGGAGGCTATTCGTGCACCTTGGCACGTTAAAAATAAGCACCAATCCTTAGTGGAAGAGGATTGCTTCCTGTTAAATCAGGTCGTGGACGTAGGAGTTGGTTATCTCCGAACCACGTTAAAAATACCCCTATGTGCTGATTTATTTTCTTGTTCAGGATCACAACTGTCATTCATATTAAACTGAACATTCAGCATAAGTTTACAACTTCAGGAGAAATCGATTCTCCTGAGCATTAATCAGTGCACCAGCCTTAACAACTATTTCTAAGCAAAACGAAAAAAAGTTTTCAGGACATAAAACAAGTAGAAATTTAAGGGCTCACTTCCGCACATAACTCTAGCTTACTGAGATAGCTACCCAATTGACTAGCTTTCTGAGCAGTTAGTATGTGAGTTATTTCTATTGATCTTCCGAGAGCACAATTCTTAATACTCAACCTATTTGGTTCTTGACTGACATGTCCCTGCTGTCCCTGAGACTGTCAGTTCAGTGAGCACATCAGGATCTTCCTGACTAAGTATTGAAAGAGCATTTTTTGAGAATTCAGAAAATTTGACATCAGTGTATTTCCCCCTATACACTGATTATACTCGTTTTGGGACTAACAAGTGATATCAGAGCAGTGTTTCAAAAGACCATTGACTTTGAGTACTAACAGTTTTAGAAGGTGAAACTTTTGGTGGTCTACCTGAGCTAGATCTTGTTTCTGAAAACTGCATATCATGGCATCCTCTTCTAAGTGCCTTGAAGACAATCTTCCTGAGTACTCCGTTACTAACTATTATTATAGGAGATTCAAAGTTCTTGCCCATTTCTACTCTATTCATGATCAGTTGTACAAGGTGATCGAGAAAGGACCTATCAAGTTCATGACCAACCGATCAACCACTTGGACCGTATCCGGAGGTGTTCCAGTTCCTCAGCCAGGAGATGAGCCTGTAGAGAGGTCCGCACTTACATCTGACCAAATTAAGCAAATTGGACTAGATAATGTTGCGAAAACATTATACTCCACAATGTTCTTTATGAGAATTTAGTAAGGCTGATGCATCTGAAGACTGCCAAAAAGATTTGGGACACTTTGGCAGAGATGAGTGAGGGATCTGAAAAGATCAAGGAGAACAAGAGAGATTTGGAAATCAGGAAGTTTGAGAGCTTCAAGATGCTGGAGGAAGAGTCGATAGACCAGATGAAGTCTCGTTTCATCAAGCTGATGAACTAGCTGACAACCCTTGGGAAGGAAGTTCCTAAGAAGTAGTCTTCTCTAAAATCCTGAACTGTCACCCTGAAAGATGTGATACAGGGGTTATCATGCTGAAGAACACTCAGGATCTTACGACTGTCTCTACTACTCATCTCTTCTCTGAGCTAAAGGCTCTAGAATTCGATATCGATAAGAGGAAGAAGAAGAATGAGGTCAGTGAGGACTGAGGATACAAGTGAGGTGAAGACACCTGAGAAGGAAAATAGCCTAGCTCTTAAAGCCACTCCTGAGCCTGAGGCTGGATATAGGTCCCTAAAGCAGATGACCAGAGATGAACTTGCCGAGGAATATAGCCTGATGCCCCGGAGGTTAGAAAATCTCAACTCACAATTTGACAGGTATAAAAAGTTTTACACTGATTCCAGGGACAGGAGGAGATACTCCATCCCCAGGAGGTTAAGCCCCCGGAGGGATGAGAGGAGGGGCTCAGACTCCAGGAGGGAACGTGAAGAGCCCGAGCGCTAGAGAGAAGAGAGAGGCTCCAAAAGGAGAGATGAACAGGATCCCAGAAGATCCAGCTCCAGACAAGAGAGAAGCTCAGGGAGCCGGAGAGAACCTGAAGGTAAAAAGTATACTGATAAACCGGATGTTAGTGATGCAGATATGTGCTATCACTGCAAGAAGACCAACACTATCAGTACGACTATCCAGAGCTCAGTGCTCGAGAGAGAGAAGATAGGAGAGCGGAGAGAGATCTGAGGGCATCAGATCGGAGAGCTATGCTTGCTGAGGATTCCTCAGATTCAGATGGCCCAGGACGCCGATCCCCTGATCTCTTCTCCGATGAGGAGTATGATAACATCTGTCTGATGGCAGATGATGAGGTATGTTCTTCTGCCTCTTCTCCTGATCACGCACCTGAGCTTAGCTCAGACTCAACAAGAGATCTCGACCTTCAGCTCTCTTTAGAGCAATTGATGGCCGACTTCTCAAAGCTGCAGGAGACCCATACTCGCACAGTGGAGGTACTGGCGAAACTGAGTGATGAAAATACTCGTCTCACTGAGATTGTCAAGGTTAGAGACACTGATGATGCACTGATGTCTGTAAGACTTCATGAACAACTCCTAAACACTCGTAATGAGTTTGAAAGGGTTCAACTCCTAAATACTAAGAGCTCTCGTTGTCACCATGACTATAACTCGTGATATTGAGGAAATCACACTTCGAGAAGAGCGCACTACTGATTTAGTCAATTGTCTCAATACTGAGTGTAAAGCTTGCAAGAATGAGCGTGAGGCCGAGATGCTCACTCGCCATAGCTATCTGCTACCATACACCACTAAAATTGAGTCCCTGAGAAAAGAAAATGAGCACATGAACCATGAGCTGGAGAAGTTATACCAATCAACCCAAGTGGTTGAGAAGTTAACAATGATCTCCCAGTGGTCTGATGGTGCTAAAGCAGGGTTGGGTTATGACCCAGAGAATTCTCAGGACTGAAACGGAGGTGCTTCAGGCAGCAACTCCGAAAGGGTGTTTGTCCCTGCCCAAACTGATGACAAAGGCAAAGGTATTGGTCATCAGGATAATGGCTCAAGGATGGATGTAGAGCCCACTGAACCTGTCGGGCAACTGACTGAGGAACCAAGGCCAAAACCTAAGGAACAGACCAAGTAACCTCATCAGACACCGAGGAAGAAGGACAAGGGTAAGTCTCAGACTAAGCCCAGGAACAATCAGGTCTGGAGGAACTCTGCCCAGAACGCATCTAAGGCTCAGCCTAAGGTCACTCAGGATGGAGGAAATCAGTGAATAAATTTAGCTCCGAGTACGTCTCAAGCCCAGCCTAAGAATACTCAGGGTCAAGGGAGTACGAGAAGGAACTCTGCCCCGACTAAACCTCAGGCTCTGCCGAGGAATATTCAGGACAGAGGGAATTCAGGCCAGATGAAGCCTCAGGCTAAGCTGAAGGACTCTCAGGTCCAGAAGCCTCACACGGGGCGCAGGACCCATCTGGAGCGTCCTCCTGAAAGGAGAAGAACTAACCACGTGGTTCTTGAAGGGCGATGAAATCCTGATTTCGATAAGACTCAGACCGGACCTCATGTGCCTAGAGATTAGGAACGAGCTATTCCTTCCCAGGACACACCTAGGCTCATTGCACCCAAGCCTAAGAGGAACCGGAGGCCAGCCCCCAAGAAGAAATCCAGGGCCTCCACACCTCAGGCCAACACCCATACACCCTCGACTTCCAAGGCACCCAGGAAGAAGAGATCGGTGTATGTAGATATTTCAGGAAGATAAATCTATACCTCTGATGCTATCAGGGTAGTAAGACAGGTTTGGATTCCGAAGGGTATGGCTGACACCATGGGACCCAATACAAGATGGGTACCTGAAGCCTGATTCTTTTTAGGTCGCTGCGGGCTACAAGAAGAAGAGGGAGGATCCGAAGAAGGGGGACTGATACTTGGACTCAGGGTGTTCGAGGCACATGACTGGTTTTCACGATCTCCTTCAGGATTATATTGCTCAGGATGGCCCGCAGGTTACCTTTGGTGATAACTCTAAGGGTTTCACCAGAGGGTCTGGTACTCTTGTTATCTGCTCAGTGCGAGTGCTTAATGTGTCCTATGTTGAGGGTCTTAGGCATAACCTGCTAGTTGTTAGTCAGTTTTGTGACCGTGGATATAGTGTATAGTTTACATCGAATATATGCCTTGTGACAGATAAATCTACACTGCAAGTTTTTATTACATGTGTAAGGAGTGACAACGTATATTATGCTGACTTTAAGAGCAGCTCTCATGAGACCTGTTTACTTGCTAAGAGTTTTGCTAAACTCAGTTGGCTTTGGCATAAACGCCTGAGTCTCTTAAACTTCAAGATTATTAATAAGATTTCTCGACTTTCTTTTGTAGAAGGTCTTCCCAATGAAGTTTTTAGCAAGGACCACGTGTGCGGAACATGTCAGGAGGGCAAGCAAACAAAAGCTTCATTAATAAAAAAAGAATGTCTTCTCAACTGACAAAGTGCTTCAGCTCCTGCACATGGATCTCTTTGGTCCAATTACTCCTGTCAGCATCAATGGTAGGAAATATGCTCTTGTTGTTATTGATGATTATTCCAGGTACTCATGGGTTATTTTCTTGCTGAACAAGAAGGAGACTCAAGTGAAGCTTCCAGAGTTACTCAGGAAACTGAGTACTGAATAGGGTCAGAGCATCGTCAGGATCAGATCAGATCGTGGAACGGAGTTTATCAACTCTTATATAACTGATTTTTGTATTGACAATGACATTGCTCATGAGACTTCTGCAGCTAGGAAGCAGAACAGAGTAGCTGAGAGAAGGAATCAGACCCTGTAGGAAGCTGCCAGAACCATGCTGGTCGAGTCAGGATTGCCCAAGAAGTACTGGGCTGAGGCGATCAACACTGTGTGTTATACTCAGAACCGATCTATGCTGAACAAACAACATGCTTAGACACCTTATGAAACGTGAAACAAGAGGAACCTCATATCTCTTATTTCCATATCTTTAGGTGTAAGTGTTTCATCTTGAACAACGAGAAAGACCAGTTGAAGACCTTTGATAGCAAGTCTGATGAGAGGATATTCTTAGGATATTCCTCAGTTAACAAAGCCTTCAGGGTCTACAACTGTCGGACCCTTGTTGTGGAGGAAACACCTCATGTTGTGTTTGATGAGTCTGCATCAATGCATAGGAAGCAGGTTCGCAGTTTTGACACTGAAGGGGTCACCAAGAGGTGACGTGACTGAGCCTGAGGAAGAATCCTGAGTTTTAGGTCAAGCTTGTGCATGCCCCCATGGGATGAGATGATGATGACGATCAGGATGGACCTTAGGAAGCCACTGTCTCGGAGAATACTTAATCTCAGACGGAGGCACATACTCAACCTGAGATAAGGACTATCGGTGATGATACTTCTGCACCTGAGACAGCTACTGAGTTCAACTCTGTAGGGGGAATCAATGTCCCTGACATTGGGCAAATCTTAGGAAATGACTCAGTCTCTCCCTGTCTTGTTCGTTCTGCTTCGTTACATGTGCTAGATACTAACATTTCAGGATCTGGCAAGAGAACTTCAGAAGCTGCTCCTATTAGCCGGAGGTCATGACTTTTAGATCACTCATTAGCTGATATCATTGGAGATATCAATGAGGGAGTCAGGACAAGGTTTTTCCATGGCGAGAGTGCTATGTTCTGCTGCTTTTTGTCTGATCAGGAGCCTAAGAACATAGAAGAAGATCTTGCTGACCGTGCAGGATGAACTCAATCATTTGAGCAGAATCAGGTTTGGGAGTTAGTGGAGAGACCTAGGCGTCAACATGTTATTGGCACCAAGTGGATTTTCAAGAACAAGAGGGATGAGAAGAATGTTTTTGTCAGGAACAATGCCAGACTGGTGGCAAAGGGTTACTCTCAGGCCGAAGGGATCGACTATGATGAGACCTATGCTCCTGTCGCAAGATTGGAAGCAATCAGGTTGTTTCTGGCATATGCAACATTTAAGAAGTTCAAAGTGTATCAGATGGACGTGAAGAGTGCTTTTCTGAATGGTGTACTGAATGAGGAGGTGTATGTATGAGCAGCCTCCCGGATTTGAAGTTGGTGATAAGGTCTATCGCCTGAAGAAAGCACTCTATGGACTGAAACAAGCTCCCCGAGCTTGGCATGATACTCTTTCCCAATTCCTGATAGACCACGGGTTCGTAAAAGGAACAGTGGATAGAACTCTATTTAGGATCATTGAAGGTAAGGATATTCTCCTGGTTCAAATATATGTCGATGACATCATTTTTGATCACCTAACTTGAGGCTTTGTGAGAAATTCTCAAAGCTGATGACCGGTAAGTTCGAAATGTCCATGATGGGAGTGATGAACTTCTTCTTAGGTCTACAAGTCAGATAGTCAGACTCCGAAATCTTTATCAATCAGTCTAAGTACGCGAGAGATTTGATTCAGAAGTTCGGCGTTCAGTCTAGCAAGGTCTCAAGGATTCCGATGAAAACTAATGAGAAGCTGGATTCTGACAAGGAAGGATCTCCATAGAACATACTGAGTATAGGGCATTGATAGGATCTTTATTGTATCTGACTGCAAGTCGACCTGATATGACTTGTGCAGTCGGAGTTTGTGCGAGATACCAATCAGATCCCAAGTAGAGTCATTTAGAGAGTGCCAAGAAAATTCTAAAATATCAGAAAGGTACAATCAATTTAGGACTTTTCACGTTGAGAAGAAAGATATCAGGATGGAGAGGATCCTTATTGACAAACAAAGGGATGACATCCTGAAGAAGGCTTTGCCTGAAACCAGGTTTGTCGAGTTGTCAGTGGAGTTAAGACTTCTTGACCTAGGAGTAGATGATTCAGTATGAATCTCAGTTCAGTATGTAAACAAGTGGTGTCAGGAAGAATGACTAACTCAGGATCAGGAGGTTCAGAGAGAGAAATGACTTTCAGGGGGAACTGACCTCAGGAGAAGGATCTCCGGATCAGGATGTTAAGGTAGTAACTAGTAAGGAATCAGAACTCATGCCTTATCACCCTGATCAATCACAAGTGGTATCAGTCAAATTACTATATTTGATTAACTGGTATGTTTGTCTTGAACTTGCTTCCATCATATCTATATGTGTCAATTATCTTGTCAATCAAATGTTTTCGTCCTTTAAATCCCAGCAATTCATTTAATATTTAGTAATTATTTAATGTAATTATTTGAATTAAATACAGACATATTCTGACCCGCATTTAATACGTGTGGGCGGGAACGGGGTTCAATAAAGTTTTTAAATAATTACTCTCAAAAATTGAAAGGACTCAATCGTTTTGCATGCATATACGCCCTTAATCTCATCCGTTAGATTTAAAGAGTCGTTCTTTCTAAACTGTCCGATTAAACTGAATATTAAGTATATAGAGGAGATCACAGTCTGTGCACCCTTTACACATTCATACCTTTTCTCTCTCTACACCTAACCCAATTCTCCAATTTTCTGCAATGGCGTCTTCTCACAAGGAGTTCATTGACTCTCTCCAGTTCCTAAAGGACACCATCACGTATGAGCCCGTTTCAGACCTTTTAGTCGACCATGAAGATATCAAGACTGTCCGCCAGTTCATCACCAACGCCAACATCTACGATTGGGTCATGCTGAAGCCCACGAAGCTTTGCCCAGTTCTGTGGCAGCCTTCTACCTCAGGCTGAAACAGAACGCTGAGAACGAGAACGAGTGGGAGTCAACCATTCCGTTGAGTCGATCGAAGGTGGTTGGTGGAAGAAGGTTGTGGAATGGAAGTGGGTGAGTGTCAGCCTCAGGAAGCTGATCAAGAACATCTACAATCTTCCGTGCTCCACCAAGGCTCGCAAGCTTAAAGGGGTGAGGTAAAATAGCATTTTGTACTGCCACCTCTTGAAGTTTTTACCTGAAAACTTATCGAGTCTTTCGTTGTGGACCATAATAGGTCTAGTGTCAGGAAAAGGATATGAGACCACCATTGTGGGATTAGGAGTTTGTCCAACTTGGACAATTACAGGGGAATGGGGGCAGTGGTGGTTTGGGGAGGATTCGAAGAACAACTAGCAGGAGTATCAACAGGGGGAACAACGGGGGGTACATTAGAGTTGTTATCACCATTCGTCATTTTTTAATGATTTTCACTTTGCGATTGTTGGAAGGACGAGGTGATAAAACTAAAAATAAATACAATTGGGGAATAAATATTACACAGAAATAATAAAATTACAACAATTTAAGAATCTTCGATTCGAGTCAAGGAGACATCTTTCCGCAAAGCAAAAATTCTTCGGTGGTGCCCTTCGTTTGGAATTATGCCCTCAAAGGTAGAACGACACTTGTTTCAAGTGTGTAACACTGGAAGTCTTGAAGTTTCAACGAACAAAAGAACATTTTTAAACTCGAAAGAATACTTAGACACTATATGCAGATGAAAGTAGGGGTGGGCATCAGTTTGGGTTTGTCGGGTTCGGGGCCGAAATTTTGGGTACAATATTTAGAAACCCGAACCCGATTTAGCTCGGGTACCCAATTTTTTAAATTTATTTTTCTCAATTTAATTACTTTTTATTAAAATAACATGGTTCATGGATACAAATACAATATTTTATAAATAATACTTTAAAAATTTGTAACATGAAAATATTGAATACAAAAGTACAATCTATCGTAATTAATTTGAAATTGATTGTTGTAATTTTATAAAGATTTTAACCTTATATTGGAGATAATTAAAGATATCCTAATATTATTAAAGATTTTCTAATATTATTAAAGATTATTAAGTTGTTTATTAAGTTGGAAACTAATCTAGTAAAGTAATCTACTGAAGTCTAAGTAAAAAAAAGAAGTAATCTACTGAAGTCGTGAATAATTCAATTAGGCTAATATTATTATTATTTTAAAAAATCTAATATTATTAAAAAATAAATATTTTTATTTAAATTTCGGGTACCCGATCGGGTAATTCGGGTTTGAAAAAAATACCCGATCCTGAACCTGTTATTTTAGTTTCGGGTTCGGGTTACCCGAAACCCAATTTTATAAAAAAATACCCTAACCAATTGAGTATTTTTTTTTCTGGTTCGGATCGGGTTCCCAAAACCCACTGCCCACCCTTAGATGAAAGAGCGTGTTAGTTGACCACACTTTCTAAAAATCAGATAGGATTGATGACAATCAATCCATTAGATCAATTTCAAATGTTTTTTTTTAAAAGGGATGTCATACGTTTTTATAACAACTTTTTAACGTTTCCATAACGATGGAGCAGAATTTATGGTAATGGTAAGCTTTTTAACAATCACGATATCCTTAGTTAGGCTGCATATATCACTCAATTTTGACTCATCTCTGAGTCATCATTCACATTCGTTGAATATTGACTTCGATTTTGTATCATCCATGAGTCATTACTCGTATTCAATGAATTTGGACTTTCGTACTGGGTTAAACCCGTCCACAAACTTTTGGGTACTTAAAAATTAAATGGTTTTTAGGCCAAGGCCCAAAGGCCACTCAAAAGTCAACCAAAGTCCAATTGTCAAGGACCAAATCCAAGTCCACGAGAATGGTTCAACATGCACGCGCGGGTGCGACAATTTCGATTGTCAACCAATCAATTATAGTTTAATAAGCTTCATTGATTTTTTACTGTTATTATGTATATTAGTATTCTCTTTTTTCAATATTAAGTTAATTAATTCTTTTTTACTCAAAGTTTCAATTATAATCACTTAATTTCCACCTTAATTTTTCATTCACCGAAAATTTGTTTTCTGAGTATGAGTATACTATTTTTTCAATGAGTGGTACGCACTTGAACCAATTAATTTTTAAGAAATTAATTTGAGCACCCTTATTTAATTGGTAAAATATTACCAACTAAATTAATTAAATATTTAATTTTTAATTAAACATTTACCATAAAAGTATTTTCCTACAACAAGGTCTTTCATCTTTATGACTCCTTATCCAAGGAACTCAATTACAATGTAGACACCAGAAAGGAATGGTCACCTTAGATGAGAGAAAGAGGTACAACTTAACTATATAGCCATGAACCCTCTCTACACCACCATTCCAAACTTTATATCATGGAAAGAGTAATGCATTATGCTAGTACAAAATAAATTTGGGAATGTTAGCTCTCATGTGTGATGATACTAATAAAATTAAAGAAAGCTAGTTGTCAGTGGTTGTTCAAAAATAAGAATAATTTACAATAGAACTTAGTGAAATCATTGATCAGTTTAATGGTAGATTCTCTGACATTATGAATTAGATCAATTTTCTCAGAAAATTATACACTAAAAAAGAGAATTTGCTCTCAAGAATTTGAGAGGTTTTACCTCAATATATGATATTTATTTTGTGATAATGCTAAATACTAAAGATCTATTAAATATGTCTATGAAATAAGTTTTTTCTAAATAAAAAGCATATGAGTTTGATGAGTCACAGAAGAGGCATCTTCATCTGAGATGGTGTAGCTTGCAAAGTAAAGATTTGTAAGCCTAAATCCCCAACTTTTCACAATGTACATAATTTTAAATAAAAATTATTATCTGAACACACATATATACAAGCAATTGGACCAATTTTCAATGTAATTTTATATATAAAATTTACAAAACTATCTCTTAAAGTCCTCCTCATTATTCGGAATATTTTTTCAATATTACTCTTTTCTTAATTTTGGTAGGTTTATTTTAGATAAAATAAATGACCATATATATGACTTATTAATAACTTATAAAATGTATATTTATCATTTAAAAAAAAAGTACACATATTTCTTTAAATTCTTGTGAAAGATCAAAATAGTACAAAAATACATATACTTATTCATAAATATAATTAGTTCTTTCTTCAGACCAATTGACAAAATTTAGTACTACCCATCTTATGGAAACAGTATCATAGTGTATACATATGTTTATCTATTTGGAGACTTTATATTTTTTTTAAAAAGGAAAGTCATATGGAAAGAGGGTGTGTTAATAAAACAAAAGGACGGATGCTCTTGTTATTGTCATAATGGAGCGATGAGTGGTCACGGGCTTCTCTTGACTATGCAGAACCAATCTCCTTCACCCACCCCATCCCCCCTCCCTTCCCCCACAAAATTATACTCCCTCTGTCCATTCCGGAGTTAATTGCACAAGACAATGAATATTTTTTGTACACTTTAAATAAATAATAATTAATTTGAGAATTTATTTATAAAAATACGACAAAACTTGTATGAATCCGAGTTCACGGTAAACTCTGTGTATATACTATCACTTTTATGTATATTCACTATCACTGTTATGCATATACACTATCACTGTTAAAAAATCAAGTATATTTTTATAACAGTGATAGTATATATGAATAACATTGATATTGATTACACATGACAGTGATACGAGTTCATGTGAACTTTCACAAGAGACTTACGCTAAAAATACACATATATCTACACATTTGTTATTATTTTATTCAAAAAGTGTATTTTTTTTAATTTGAATGCAAAACTAATGTGCAAATAATTCAGAAAGGAGGGATTACTATATATATATATATATATTTATACTCTTACTTTAATCCCATCCCCAGCCTAACCCATTTGCATGCTTTTGCCTACAGAAATGGGTTCACCACCTCCCCCTATATATTAATATCTATTATCTCTCTACTTAATTAGTCACATAAATGCAGTGACATCACAAGAACCTAAGATTAGTGCCTTATATCTAGCTATATATATATATATATATGATAAATAGCCCACATAATTAATCTCTAATAGCTAGCTGTATAATTTTTATGTCTAGTGTTAGACTAATTTTCAGTTAAAATATTTATGTATTTCTGTAATATTTGGCAAAAATTTATGTGGTATTATTTACTAGCTATGAGACCATCTTGAGACCAATATCAATTTTCAATTGAAAATAATGTTATTATTTTTAAATTTAAAGTGTATCACTTTTTAACTTTTTAATTTAAATTATATATTTCACATATACTTTTTGGAAAATGACACAACTTATATAAGATAAAAACTTCAATAAATATAACTTATTTTAGATAAAAAAATTTGTAAATGAGTTATCATGAACTCAATTTGTTCAAGTATTTATTATGAATTACACTCATGTGAAACATACCATATTAGAAATTCGCGGGTCTTTAGTCGGGTCGGGCTGGATTTGGTCATTTTTAAAAAAAAAATTTTGCAATTATAATTTTAGAATTTTTCGCTCCCAGGTATGTTACAATTTGGGCAAATGCATGTTACTAATAGGAAAAATATGTTACAATCATATTAAATGTTGTTTTCTTTACATATATCTATTTGTTTGTGTAGAAATAACTTTTTTTTTCATACAATCTAATAAAAATGTGTATTACTATAAAAAAATATTATTTTTTCATAAATATTTATGAGAAAACAATATATTTCTTATAGTAACACATATTTTGCTTTTGTATTATATGAAAAATTATTTATTATTTAAAAATGAATGAATATATATAATAAGAACAATATTTCATAAGATTGTAACACGCATTTGCACTAATAGTAACACACATTTGCTCCCCAGTTTGTGTTACAACATGTGCAAATGTGTGTTACAATATGGGAAAATACGTGTTACTGTAATAGAAGATGTACATTTATAAGAATAACTATGTGTTTTTTAATTTAATCATTATTCCTTTAAATCTAGGTATATTAATTCATATATTAACACACATTTTTACTATTTTATAGGTGTCATTATATAAATAAATAAATAAATATTTCTATACAAATAAATAAAGGGTTAATTCTATATAAATACACCACCTTTTACTCAACTTTCAATTTAATCACGAGCTTCACGATTATTATTAAAAATCTCAACCTTTTAAAGGATTTCAATTCGATACACATTTTTTATTTTCGGCCCGCAATTGATGATGTGTCTCACTGGAGCGCGTGAAAGGTTGTCATGCTGACGTATACGTACTAAATTATCTTTTTATTTTTTAGTTTTTAGTTTTCATACCATATATCACATACACAAAAAATAACAAAAAATTATATTAAAAAGACGTTTTCGAGTGTCATTTCAAGTCTATCTTGAATCTGGTGTAAAAATATTTTTTTCATCATATTTCTCATTCAAAAAACCTTTTTTTATTATAGATTTTTGTTATTTTTTATATATATTATATATGATGTAGAAACTAAAAAATAAATAATAGAAATGTAATTTAACACATGAACGCCACACGCCACTTGTCAAAAACTATTTATTTTATAAAACAAATGAATGTATGCAAAAAACAACTTTTTATAAAATTGTAACACATATTTGCTCTAATAATAACACATATTTGCCCCCCATTTTGTGTTACTATATTGATAAACATGTGTTATTGTAGGAGAAAATGTATTTTTCTAAAGAACAAATATTTTTTTAATTTAATCATCATGCCTTAAAGCTACATATATTATATATTGATTCATGCAATAACACATTTTTTACTATTTTATATATCTGTTGTTATAAAATAAAATAATTATTTGTATACTAATAAATATATACATATGAAGAGGTAATATTTTTCTTATAATAACACACATTTTGCTCTTACATTGTATGAAAAAATGTTATTTCTACAAAAACAAGTGATATACATGTAAAAAACAACATTTAGTCTGATTATAACATACATTTTGTCTTAAAGTAACATGCATTTGCCTAAAAAGTAACATACCTGGGAGCGAAAAACCTAGAAATTGTGCTTGCACGAGAATTTGACAAAATAACTCAAATTCGACCAGATCCGGCCATGGATTCACGAATTTTTGATACATATGGTATGTTTCACACCGTAAAACATTTCATATAAGTTTTTATCATTTATTATTATTATTATGTACATACATTATCACTATTATGCATATTTATTATTATTGTAATGCACATGCACAAGCACTGTTTGAAAATTAAATATTATTTGAATAGTAATAATGTGTATTCATATATAACACTGATACTTCAAAAATATCAAGTTCTCGTGAACTCAGGTTTACGGAAACCTAAATTTGATTTAATGTAAAGTGTACCAATTTTAATTTCTTCTTATGATTGACAATTTTTTTAAAATAATTTCATAATAAGTTTTATACTTTTTTTTTCCATCCGTCCTATTATATGTTTCACGCTCTTTAATAAACACTATTTTTAATTGTGCTCACTAATTTTTGGCCCACATATATATACATTAATACAACTCAATTTTTTACCTCATATATATTTTAATGTTTACAAAACTACAACTCAATTTTTTACCTCATATTTATTTTAATATTACAAAATTATTTCTTAAATCTCTGCTCATTCACTCTCCTATCTATCAGAGTTATTTTGAATGGAGAGAGTATAGTTTACCTTAAAAAGTGATAGCATTTCAATTGAAAAATAACACTAATTATTCTCACATTGCTTGTGATATACATATCGGAACTAATGGTCTTTGAACAAGTTTATAAAGTATGAAATCATTTGGTTTAATGTGCAAGATAAATAACTCAAAATAGATTAGTCAAGATTAAAATTTACAGATTATTATTTTTGAGTTAAATAGTATGTTTGGATTGATGGATTAAGATAATTAGAAATATAAGATAATTTTAATTAAAATTTTTGGATTGTAAAATTAATAATAAAAAAATATGCAATTGACAATTTAACCTCTATATCATAGATAAAAATAAAGTGAATTATAATCCTTTTTTCCAATATTAGAGGAGTATCCTAGTAAAGATAAATATAATAGATTATTATCATATACTCCTTTTCTAAGATAATATTATCTATAATTTATATGTTGAATTTTAATCTTGTGTTTTTTTATTAATTTTGAGTCTTTATTTATTAAATCAAATATTAGATAAAATAATGTAATTAATTTAATTTCATTTAACCAACCAAATTAAATGTGATAAATTCGGTGACAGAGAGATTCAGTTTAGGGACCCAATTAAAAGTGAAAAAAAAAATCCGACTCATCTCATACTATTCTCGAAACATTTAATATATTAACAAATATTAATAATTTTAGATCTTTCATTCATAACATTAGCTAGAAAATTTTGATATTGTATATACTAGTCTTCCATGCACGATTAACAATATTTATTAAATAAAATTTTAATTCTATTAATATAATTACTTGTCTAATAATATTCATTGTTGATGGGCGAGCTACTCGAGGCGGATCAGGGGATCAAGAGGCCCAACCCCTTGGAGGTCGCCCATGAGCTCGCCAGAGTGCAGAGCACACCTCCGGCATCCAAGGCGCCGACCTCCGGGACACCATCTGTTATGCAATGCCAAGGGCACCAGGGTGTCAGAGCTCGCCCAAGTTTTCACCTAGGAGCTCGACCACGAGCTCGCCTGTCAGTCGATAGGACCCCGATGGTGCGCTCTTTTTCCCTCCGTCCGATTTATCCACAAGGGTGGTTTACGGCGAGGTTTTTAATGAGGCCCATCTAGTCTAAGGCATTATAGTAGGATGATGCACGATGTAGGGAGCAGTGTAAGGGACCAGGACGAAGGTTACGGACCTTCGCCCACACCGGAAGCCAAATAGGCGCATAAGGTGTCGTCTCACATCCGCATACCTATAAATAAGACCTCCCTTGTAACTACTACACGATTCTCACATTTCACACAATTAATACAATCCTTACTAAAATATTTCTCTCTAAACTCTCTTCTCTCCCTCCTTAAGAACATAAAATCACAAGATTATTGTTTGGTAGAATTAATCCGTTATAAAGCCACATAAACGAACACGATTAAGAAATTCTATCAACAATTTGGCGCTAGAAGGAGGGCTGCTCGAATCTGAAAATTAAAAATTCTCAAGAACAAAAATTAGGGTTTGTTGAAGATTTGAAGATTCGAAGGTGTTCTTGATAAAACTCAAGAACACTTGAAGATACACATACACATATCCACTCCTTCAAACAAAAACCCAGATTTTCGGGTAGGAATCCAGATTTTCAGATTTACAAATTTTGTCCGAAAAAAGTTTTCAAACGCACGTGTGTAAACGAATAAACTGGACCCCGGATAATTCGTCACACGCGAGGCTAGACGAAAACTTACGCAGCTCCACCCAAGCTGGACGACCTCCTTCCCGGCGACCTCCCTCCACCTCGGCGACCTGCAGCGAGCTACCCCCTCCGAAATCCAAAAATGGCTAACACCCGAGCCGCCAAAGGACAGGCCTCCGCAGCTGCGGGAAGGTCCAAAGGAGGTGACCAAAACCAGGCTGAGGTGGAGACCTCACGCTAGGTGGTGGAGACCTCACAACCACCTCCTAAGAAGAGCACCGCAGCTCTGCGACCTCCGCGAGTTGTGGTAACCCAAGAAGACTTGGCCCCCGCCCTGAGGGACCTAGCCAGCAACCCCGATGAGCTCCAACGCACCATAGCAACCATACAGAGGTTGCAGCAGAGGCAGCAGGACGAGCTCGCCCTGGTACCCAGGCGAGCTCCAGCTGCCGAGGCCTTGGAGCAGACCGGGCCCACCCAGGGCACCCAGATCAGGGGGGATTACAGCGCCCTCCCCACCGACCAGGAGGCGAGCTCGGCACAAGCCCGCCAGCGTAGGGAGGGAGAGGACAGGCAAGGCCAAAATGGTGGAGGAGGATCCCGCTCCTTACACCGGAAGGGAGTCGGCCTACACCGGGGCATCTGGCACCCACCACTCACAGAGGAGAGAAGTCCTCCAAGGCCACCTGGGCCCAAGATACGAGGAGAATGAGCGGACGGCAGCCCCAGCTGCGTCTCACGGGGACTCCGACCAGCAACCGCGCAGGTCCGCTCACGAAAGGTTGAGGAGGCCCGCCACTAACCGGCTAGGCCCCCATGGCGGACGTCAATTCCAGCCAGCCACTGAGAGGTCACCCCAGAGTGAGGTACCTCGGGGACGTGCGTCCGCGAGACGCACGACCTTTGAGCAACCTCCGCCGGAGGTGACCCGTGATGACGAGCTGGCCTCACTGAAAAAGGCCGTCGAAATGCTACAAGCTCAAGTTGCAGCCAAGTCTGGCGGACCTGACGCCACGACTCTCCCCATATCTCCATTGGCACCTTCCATCCTCCGCGCACCGGTCCAGAAGAAAATCTAGTTCCCAGTGATGTCCGCGTACGAGGGCGAATCTGACCCGAAAGTCCACCTGGCCAAGTACGCGGACTTCATGATTTCGGTTGGAGCCACCGACTCCACCCAGTGCCGGAACTTCCCGCTGACCCTAGGGGATCGAGCTCACCGCTGGTTCTCTTCACTCGCCCCGGGGTCAATCTGCTCATTTGGCTAACTCTCGCGGGAGTTCCTGGCCCACTTCTCTGGGTTCGGATCCTACCTTACCCAGAAGCACCGACTCGCCAACATCCATCAAGGCGAGAGCGAGACCGACCAGCAGTACCTGGAAAGGTTCGACAAAATCCTGCTAGAAGGCGAGCCGGTGAGCGAGGATACTAAGGTCGTCGCAGCGATGGCCGGACTCAGGAGGGACACCGACCTCTGGAAGGAGATGCACCTCACATGTCCCAACACTTACACCGAATTCCGTCATAAGGCGGGGGTGTTCGCGGCCATACAGGAAGCACTGCTCAAAGAAGTTAGTACCCACGAAGAAAGGAAGCCCTACGGGAAGAAGTCCGGGGGCACCTACAAAGCTCCCCGGAACTTAAAGGCCTTTGGCGAGGGAGACGAGCTCAAAGAAAAACTCAATCAGGTCCTCACTGTCTCCGTTGACCACGTCTTCACTGCCGTCAAAGGCAAGGCCATGCTGGAGGAGCCAAGGCGGATCCGCCAGGACCGCACGAAGCTCAACCCCAACAAATTCTGTGCCTACCATCAGGTCATCGGCCACTTCACCAGCGAATGCCGAGACCTCCTCAAGCAACTCTGGAAATTTTACAAGGACGGGAAGCTGACCGAGTTCGTGAAGAAAGCCCCAGCTAAGAGGCCAAGGTTCGAGAGGAGGGCTACCTCCGATGATGAGGAGGAGGAAGCGGACCAACCTGGTCCCCATAACAGACGGAGGGCACCTCCCCAACCTCAGCAAAACATGGAGCCCACCCGGGAACTCTTAGTTCTCGAGGAGGAGATAGGAGCTGCCGGAGGTCTCCAGGAAGGGGGATCCTCCATGTCCAAAAAAAAGAGGAAGGCCGAAATCCGGGCCATAAACCAAGTCCAGGAGGGCAGCTCCGGCCCCAGGTCTGTCTCACAGCTTACTGATGGGCTGACATTTTCCTCAGCAGACCTGGAGGGGGTACTGATGCCCCACAATGACTCGTTGGTGATAACCGCCAACATCATGAACTTCCGAGTTCACAGGCTGCTTGTGGACACCGGCGCGTTCACCAACATTCTCTTCAAATCCACCTTAGATGCCTTAGGTGATTTTGAGTCGTATTTGGAGCCTAGCAATGCTAGGATAGTGGGGTTCGGAGAAGCTGTAACCGTCCCCCAAGGCAGTGTTAGGTTGAGCGTCCAGCTTGAATCGGCTGAGGATCCCGAAAGGAGGCTGACTAGGCTCATAGATTTCCTAGTTGTCGACCAGCAGTCCTCCTACAACGGGTTCCTTGGCCGCCCGTTTATTAATGAATTCAAAGTGGCGTGTTCGACCTACTACTACTGTTTAAAATTCCCAACTCCAAAAGGTGTCGGAACTATAAAAGGTGATCAGAAAAAGGCCCGAGTGTGTTTACTCCAAATCAAAGATGGCCGGGTCAAGAAGTCTGTTACACAGGTCCACATCCTCGAAGAGGACGTACAGATTCCTACAGACGAGCCAAACATCCTAGACATCATCTCGGTCGAAACTGAGATGATGGAGGTAGGCGATTTGTCAGAAATCAACCAAGGCACTGGACCTGTGCAAGACACACAACCGACACCAATGGAGAGCTTGGATGAAACCCAAGTGTTGAGACCTGCGCAGGGGTCAGTACCTGCGCAGGAGCAGCAACCTGCTCCCATGGAGGTGGTTGATGAAGCCCGAGATGGGGGACCTGCAGGAGGTCAGGAACCGACACCAATGGACGTCGACCCAACTCCCCAAGTCACCGCACCATCCCAAGTCGACAAACCACCGGAGGTGCTCACAGCTGATGAGCCCGCCCAAGCTGAAAGCCAACCCGATGACCTCGAACCGCGCATAGGTCACGAACCTGCGCAGATGTCACAAGAGGAGTGGGATGAGTTCATCAGCGACCTGAGGTGGAAGAGTCAAAAGAGAAAAGCCACCCCCATGGAAGAATGGACGGCACTCCCGGTGGACCCGGAAAGGGACTTAGAACTTTTTATCATATTTGAGTTACCTGAACCGTACCGGTCGAGGATGGAGCTATTCTTAATGACCTACCTGGACGTGTTTGCCTGGTCCCATGAAGATATGACGGGGATCCCGTTGGAACATGCTTGCCACAGACTTAACATAGATCCGACGAGGAGACCCGTACGCCAAAAGCGGAGGAAGTATGGACCAGACAAGTACGCAGCTCTAACTGTTGAGGTGGAGAAGTTGTTAGACAACAAGCTCATCAAGGAAGCTTTGTGTCCGCAGTGGGTCGCAAACCCCGTCCTGGTGAAGAAACACAATGGGACGTGGAGACTCTGCATTGACTTCACGGACCTGAACAAAGCATGCCCGAAGGACAACTTCCCACTGCCTCACATCGACCAGCTGGTGGATAGCACCGCAGGCCACGAGATGATGACATTCATGGATGCTTTTGCGGGCTATCACCAGATAGCTCTACACCCAGATGACCAGGAACATACGGCGTTCTACACCAACAAAAACATGTATTGCTGGGAAAGGATGCCGTTCGGACTCATTAACGCAGGAGCCACCTACCAAAGATTGGTGAACAAAATGTTTGACCAACACATTGGCGAATCCATGGAGGTGTACCTAGATGACATAGTTGTCAAGAGTCTGAGAAAGGAGGACCACCTGGACCACCTAAAACAGACCTTCGACATACTGCGCCACTACAACATGAAGTTAAACCCCAAAAAGACTAGTTTCAGTATACACTCCGAAAAGTTCCTGGGGCACCTAGTTAGCCAGCGTGGAATTGAGGTCAACCCAACACAGGTCCAATGCATAATCGAGATGGGTATACCCGATTCCGTCCAAAAAATTCAAAGGCTGACTGGATGCATGGCAGCCCTGAACAGATTCATCTCCAGGTCCGGCGACTGAAATCGTCCGTTCTTCGAGGTAATTAAGGCAAACACACGGAGGTACAAAGAGGCGGCCAAAGCCAACAAGCTCCACCTCAAGAACCACTTCGTTTGGACAAGTGAATGCCAACGAGCCTTCGAAGAATTCAAAACATACCTGGCGGATACGCAGGTCCTGTCAAAGTCGATACCTGGAGAGAAGCTGTATCTATACCTAGCCGCATCAGAGGTGGCCATCAGCTCCGTCCTGGTCTGAGAAGAGGCGAAAACACACCTACCAGTGTACTACGTGAGCCAGGTCCTACACGAAGCTGAGTTGCGATACATCCCAACATAGAAGCTGGCTTATGCACTGGTGATGAGTGTTAGAAAATTGAGGCCCTACTTCTTTGACCACCCGGTAGAGGTGCTGACAACGTTCCCACTACGCCAAATACTACAGCGCCCAGACACCGCCAGACGCCTGCTGAAATGGTCACTAGAGATCAGCCAATACGGTATAACCTACGCACCCCGAACAGCGATCAAGGGACAAGCACTTACCGACTTCATCGTCGAGCTAACTTTTCCACAAGATCCGACGAGGGGGCATATAGCTCTGTGGCATCTTTACGTGGACGGATCATCAACCAGCGTAGCAGCAGGCGCCGGCGTAGTCCTGATCAGCCCGGACAGATAAGTCTTCACCTCCGCAATTCGGTTCGACTTTTGAGTAACTAACAACGAGGCGGAATATGAAGCATTGATAGCGGGACTTAGGCTATCATTAGCTGTGGGGGCAACCAATCTTCAAGTTTTCAGAGATTCCCAGCTAATAATATCCCAAGTCCGGGGGGAATATGAGGCAAAAGACCAGCAGATGATGACCTATCAGAAGATAGCCGCGCATCTGATCTCGATGTTTATGCAGGTTTACATCAATCAGATACCGCGGCTAGAAAACACGCAAGCAGATGCTCTAGTCCGGCTAGCTACTAGCAACGGTGAAGCCGAGTTCACAGAGGTTGTGATCACCACGCTGAAAAACCCCTCGACGTCCGATTACAAGATAAATCAAACCTCGAGTGGGGGGCAGGAGAATAGTGAAGATGGTGAAGATTGGTGCACTCTAATCCAAAAATATTTGACAGACGGAACAACCCCCGTGGACACCTGGGAAGCTAGCCGGCTAGTAAAGCAAGTCGCCAGATATACGTTGCTGGATGGCCAATTCTACAAACGTGGATTCTCTCTACCCCTACTCAAGTGCCTAACTAAGAAGCAGGGGTCCGAAGTGTTAGAAGAAATTCACGAAGGGATTTGTGGGAGTCACGCCGGGGGGCAAGCATTGGCATACAAGACGATCAGGCAGGGCTACTACTGGCCCACTCTTAGCAAAGATGCCATCAGCTTCGCTCGAAGGTGCCGAAAGTGCCAACTTTTTGCACCTAACATCCACTCCCCAGCCAACCAACTGAAATCGGTTTTCAGCCCATGGCCTTTCGCGAAATGGGGAATCGACTTGATCGGCCCATTTCCACCTGGTAGAGGCGGTGTAAAGTTTGCTGTTGTAGTAGTAGACTACTACACTAAGTGGGCTGAAGCCGAAGCTCTCACAACTATAACCCAGGAAAGAATGATCTGCTTCGTTTGGAAAAACCTAGTCTGCAGGGTCGGACTTCCGCAGTCGATCATCACAGACAATGGAAGACAGTTCGTCGGTCAAAAGCTGAGAGACTTCTGCAGTTCATGGAACATCAAGAAGCACTACTCAACTCCATATCATCCCCATTCGAACGGCCAGGTCGAGACGGTGAACAAGATTCTGAAACACATATTGAAGCTCCACCTCGAAGAAAAGAAAGGGAGCTGGGCAGACGAACTCCCGGAGGTCCTATGGTCTTATAGAACTTCCTATAGGGCCAGCACCGGGGAGACCCCATTTGCCCTAGCCTTCGGGACTGAAGCCGTGGTCCCGGTCGAAGTCCAGAACAAGACTTAGAAGGTGGTGGGGTATGATGAAGAAAAGAATGACGAAGCCTTGGCAGTAGAGAAAGATCTGATCGAAGAGACCAGAGCTTCGTCAGAAATGAAGAACGCCACCTACAAGCGTAGAGCAGAAAAGTATTACAACTCTCAGGTCCGAGACCGAAAGTTCAAGGTCGGAGACCTGGTATTGAAAAAGAAGATGATGGCCCCACCAGGTGTATCCGGTTCAAACTGGGAAGGACCGTTCCAGGTCACCACAGCTTGGCCGAACGGCACTTATGACCTTAAAGACGCAGAAGGCAACGCCTCGTCGTACACCTGGAGTGCGGCCCACATGAAAAAGTTCTGCCAATAGACTAGGATCCTGTAATAGACTAGTCGAGGGTTTGCATCAGAAATGTCGACGGCAACCGATGTAAATTACGTTGCTATAAAAAGTCGGAAAATTCGCAAAGTCAGAGAAATTCAGAAAAATTCCCAAGTGTTTGGACCTGTGCAGCTCTCCAACCAGGCGAGCTGCACCAGGTCGCCCACTGCTCTAGGGAGCTCGCCAAACCCAGCTCGCCCACGTACTCGAAAATCCGCAATGTGCAAGGACCAAGGTCCCAAGCGTTGTAATTAAATAGCTCGAAGGCAAAGGCCAAAGTGCCCAAGGTCGCGAAGGTACCCTTCCCAAAGGGTTGCTAAGCACCTACTGCCATAAGTTAGAAAAAATTGCGAAAAAGACAAAAAAACATCTAAGGCAAGGTTCATGAAACCCAATGGCCCAACGTGAATTAATCGAAGTGCAGTTCGCCACTCTAAGTGGTCTAAGACGAACGATTCGCGGCCCTAAGTGGCGTAAGACGAAGAATACACACTCTCAAAATAGAGGTACAATTCTTAGTCGTAAGTGACATAAAAAGAACGATTCGCTTCTCAAAGTAGAATAAGACGAACAATTATGTACCAGAAAAATAAACAAGAACGAGCTATTTAGAAAATTATAACGTAAAAGCGCAAAGACATAGAAAAAGAGTTGGACAAAAAATGCTCGACTTATATTCAAAAGATACTTAAGGAATTTTCAAGTAAAAAATATACTTGAAAAAATCCTACGTATGAGTAGCAGTGCTGGCCACAAAGGCCGACCAGCTGGCCATCTTTGAACTACAAAAAGCTCCTTCTGGGCGAGCTGCACATGCCCGGAGAGCTAAATCTACTTAAACAAAAAAGCAAAAGCTACAAAAATGGAGCTCCTTCTGGGCGAGCTCCACAACCCGACGACCTAATTAAAACTGAACTACGAAAGCAAGAAAAGCCCGCCTAGACCTCAGGATCGGCGACCTCTGGAGCAGGGGCAACCTGGCTGATGGGAAGGGCGAGCTCGACATCCGAGGTGTTGTTCCCATAGAGTCCACTGGTGTCGAGCTCACTTATATTAATCATCACGTCCCCGAAAGCCTCCTGCATCTGCTCCAACGTCGGCGGGACCTCACCTCCAACATCCCCCTCAGCATTCTCGGCCTCCTGGGCAAGGTCGGCAGTCAAGACCTGCTTCGTCTGAATAATGTTGAATTTTTGACGAGCAGCGTCGAGATTGATCCCATAGCCCGCGAGGTCTCCGATATTTAGCTCCGTGCCGGGGGGATCGTAGACTTTTCCAAACAGTCCTCTAACTCGCTAATAAGGGCTTCCTATTCGCTTTCATTATTGATCCGCACCCATTGGAAGGAGCGGATAACTTCAGCAAAACAAAGCACATAGCCCTTGTCAGTGGCGACCACCTCGGCGAGCTCCAATGCCTCAGGTGTGATGGCGGCATAGGAGCGACTCTTAAGCTCGGTGATCTCTTGGGCCTTGGCGGCGACCTCGTCCCGCAACCTCTGACACTCCTCTGAATTTCCCCAGCTCTGATCCCGAAGGAGCCCTACCTCAACCCGGGTCAGGGCGAGCTCCTCATCCAGGGTAGCAAGTGTTCGGCGAGCTTCCTCAAGCTCGGCTTGTTGCTGGCGGAGGACGGGTTGAAGCTTCTCTGCCTTCCTGACTGCGAGCCGCTCCGCCTCCAATGAAGCCTTCGCCTTAGTCTCTGCCCTCGCGAGCTCCTCGAGAGCCTTTTTCCGCTCGTCTCCCACCTTAGTGAGCGCTTTCCTCGTGTCGTGGCGAGCCCTGTCCGCGGCGGTGATCTCATCGGTGGTGAGCTGGGCCGCCACCATTGTTGCACAAGCGTAGTGCATTGCCAACCTCGCCTTGTCAGCGGGCTTCTGCCTCTCGATCATGGCGAGCTCCGAGGCGGAAAGGTACTTGGGGGCCTCAGTGAATATCCGGCGAGCTGACCCCTCCAGAAGATCCCTCGGCGAGCTCAAGGCCTTGCATCGCTCGGCAGTGTGAAGAGATTCAGGTCGTAGCGGGAGCTCGGAGGGAGTATACCTGCACACGCTCGAATCAG
The DNA here is from genome assembly GCA_026898435.1 of Prunella vulgaris. Lineage (NCBI taxonomy): Eukaryota > Viridiplantae > Streptophyta > Magnoliopsida > Lamiales > Lamiaceae > Prunella > Prunella vulgaris. Next base: position 241,774 of record JAPKLY010000307.1, read on the forward strand.
TTAGCAAAAATCACGAAAATCACAATGGCTTCCAACTTCAAAAGAGATCGCCCACTTACCCGAACCTATCAGGGTTGAGCCCGAGGAGGGTATCATCCCGGATAGGGACCCCGTAGGGAGACGGCGGGGGTGCACTCTGAGGAGTTGGAGGCGCTTTTGAAGGTTGAGTCGCGAGAGCTCGCGCTGACCCCGCTTGGGTTGATCCAGAGCCCCCTCGGCCGCTGTGCTCGACGGAGCCACCCTCAGTCCTAACTTGCTTGGCGGGGCGAGCTTCTTCTTCACTCACTCGCGAGCCATCTCCCCGGAGGAGAGTTCGCTTCGTCTGGTGGGGCGCAGGTGGTTGGGTGCCCCATTCAGGGTTCGAACCTCTGCCCGCCCCTTTCTTAGTGCCGGCGACCTTCTCCTTTGTTGGGGGAGGCGCCGAGGTCCTCTGAGAGCCAGAGCCCTCAGCCTTATCAGCGGCTTTAGCCGAGGGGATGCCTTCCCTTCCCGGATGAGGTTTACCCATCCTCAGCTGCCGAGCTAAGAAGTGGTAGGCTTCAGGAATTTCAACGGGCGGGAGCTCGGCAACTGCACCTGCACCTGCAAGATAAGTGATAAGTAATCCGGTTATCTCAACGATATGAGAGGGCGAGCTATGAGAACTTCAAAATGGAAAAGATTAAAACCTTGAGCAGCGAGGTGGTGTGGCGAGGTGATATACCGGCGAGCCTGCGACAGTGATGCTGGCATAAATGTTCGATCTCACGATCTTTCTTTTCTCGCAAACAAAACACTGTCCGCACGAACTCGAAGCCAATTGAAATCTCCGGCTTCCAGCGGCTCGACCTGTGGCGCTTCAAACCTGCAAAAAGATAGATTAGGCCAGTAATCTAATCTGACGCACACACGCTAAGGTACGCCACCTACAGCTCGCCTCCCCGTAAGTCTCGGGGGTAGGGATGCGCCCTCCACGACCATTAAAAGCCAGCCAATCTCCCCTAATAAAGAAGAATTGCTCCTTCCAGTCCCGGATTTTATTGGGGAGGTCGCCCAAGAATTTGTTCCCCGGGCGAGCTTGGAAAGAATAGTATCCTTTCCCCTCCCTGACTTGCCGGATCACATTAAAGAGTTCGCTGATCTCCGCCGTACTTAGTCGATTTTCATAGCCCTCGAGGCTGAAAACGGTCAGAGCTGCCAACATGTTGCTCCATGCGTTTGGAGTAAGCTGTGTAATGGCGAGGCCCGTGTCCGCCAGAAACTGCCCGATGATGGGGTGAAGAGGCAGGGTGACCCCGGCCTTCAGAGTGTGATAGTTGATAGCTGTGAGTCCGGCAGGGGGGAGGTCGGCTCGCTCTTTCTCCTCAGTGGCATACATAAATATGTCCAACGGAATGCGGAACTGCCTCCGAATATTCAGGAGGGCATACTCGCTGACGATGCTCTCCACCCCGTTCGCTTTGAGGTCGGATTTGCCAGCGGCCTTTCGTATTGGAGGGGGAAGCTCGCCTCGTTGGCCCTCACATATTCACTCCAGTCGAAGTCATGCACGACCTCAGCGGGGATTTGATGTTCCGAAAGCTTAGGAAAGGGAAAGTCAATAAAACAGAGGTATTCATAAGTGACCTCCGTCCCCGTATCCTCGCCGACCTCCTCGTCGACCTCACGGGCTAGCTCGCCGGCAATGTCATCGGCCCCAACCTCGGCGGCCCCCTCCTGAGTTTCGGTCTCGGTGACCTCTTCTTCATCAGGGCCACGGCCCCCCCTGGAGCTCGCTCAGAGTAATCCCAGAGCTCGCAGAGTGGGGATTGCTCACCGGAATTAGTAGCCTGCTCGCCAGAGTCAGAACGAACCGACCCCAGGAGCTCGCCACTGTCCGGGAGAGTTTTGGAGCTCGCCCCAGAGCCCGAGGAGATGATCACAGGTGTCGCTTTTGGGTTTGGACAGTCAACAGTCATTGGTTCTTTTCCCAAATTACGATTCGAAGCGGTGCGGCTCGAGGAATTCTCAGACATGGTAGAGGCGTCGCCGGGAAATTTCGGTTTTCAACGAAAAGAATTTGAAATAAAAAAGAAGAAAAATCTGGGTTTCTACCTTGAGGGATGCTCGGAGACACGTCGGGAACAAGAGATCAATCGCCAGAAGTGCGCTCTGAGAAATGAAGAAGCAAAGTGAGGAATTGTCTTAGTTTCACTTATTTATAGACATGGGGCGCGAGCTCGAATTTCCTGAGAGACCAGGGACCTTTTTGCAAAAAATTCAAAAAGTTATTGTTATGGGGTGCGAGCTCGAAATGACACTTGTGAAGACGTGCACGAGGCCTCGGACTCCACCCAACCTCGGCTCGAGAGATCGCCTTGCAGGAGCTCGCCCGAGAGTTTGCATGCCAGCTCGCCTGCACATGACGATTCATGATGAAGGCGAGCTGGGGGCAATAGTTGATGGGCGAGCTACTTGAGGCGGATTAGGGGATCAACAGGCCCAACCCCTTGGAGGTCGCCCATGAGCTCGCCAGAGTGCAGAGCACACCTCCGATATCCAAGGTGCCGACCTCCGGGACACCATCTGTTATGCAACGCCAAGGGCACCAGGGCGTCAGAGCTTGCCCAAGTGTTCACCTAGGAGCTCGACCACGAGCTCGCCTGTCAGTCGATAGGACCCCGATGGTGCGCTCTTTTTCCCTCCGTCCGGTTTATCCACAAGGGTGGTTTACGGCGAGGTTTTTATTGAGGCCCATCTAGTCTAAGGCATTATAGTAGGATGAGGCACGATGTAGGGAACAGTGTAAGGGACCAGGACGAAGGTTACAGACCTTCGCCAACACTGGAAGCCAAATAGGCTCGTAAGGTGCCGTCTCACATCCGCATACCTATAAATAAGACCTCCCTTGTAACTACTACACGATTCTCACATTTCACACAATTAATACAATCCTTACTGCAATATTTCTCTCTATACTTTTTTCTCTCCCTCCTTAAGAACATAAAATCACAAGATTATTGTTTGGTAGAATTAATCCGTTATAAAGCCACATAAACGAACACGATTAAGAAATTCTATCAACATTCATGAATTTAAAATTATAATGTAAAGTATTAATTATTCTATATAATTACTTTTTATATTTCAAAAGATATTGTATAATTCACTATTCATTACTCACAAAAACCTATAATGCATCACATTCGATTGATAATTATACACATATATATCTTTCTTTTATTTTTTCACTTAAATTGATCAATTTACCCTCATTAAAAACTATTCAATCTTTTTAGACACTATAAAGTTAACTCATTTACAAAAATCTAGAAAGTTTAACTATATAATATCTTCTGAGTAGATATTTAAATTTTGTCATGTGGCATGATGATGCGTCATTGATTTACTTTTTAAAATTTCGATGTGTAAATTAACTATTTTAATGAAATATGAAATTTTTAATATCAAAGTAAAAAATTTAATTAAAATTAAATTAAAATAAATTATATATATATATATATGAGTATACACATTTTAATTTGTTAAGTATATTAATTTAATTAATCAATAAATTTTTAAAATTCTTTCTCGGACTATCTATTATTAAAAAAATAGTTTGGTCAATCAAATAAAAATTAATTTATATTGAATATTATCAATATTTATAATAAAAAGATTTAATAATTTTTTATACAATAAAACTTTATAATTATGAAAAATAAAATTCATATTAAGTTTCATTACACTACTACATATTGAGGCTTGGAGAGCTCCACTTAGAGAGCTCTAATTTTTTTTTATCGGTAAAAAAATTTCATTTATAGGGTATAAGAAATACCCATAAAATTAGTACAAAGGTTCAATTGACAAAAATGAGGCAATACATTTCACTCATGACATAATCAAGAAACACCTAGAGCAAGAATAAGTCTTGATGCTACTCAAATGTTATCTTAGGATCTACCTCCCAGTCAGAGTAGATAATGGATGACTTTATCTTTTGATGTGCAGACAACCAACTCCAAACTCGTGATTTTAGTTCAACCAACAATAGGTGTATCGATTTTCTTTCATTACGGAAGATAATCGAACTCCTCAATTTCCACAGACTCCATATGGCACATTCCCAAATGCATAAAGTAAGGTGTCGTCCCTCTTTTCCTTTGAGTAATTCACTAAAAATGAGTAAACTACTCACCGGATTAGATGGTAACACCATTTCATAACCAAGCCACTTAACACATTCCATCCAAACGCTATAAGAAAAGGAGCATTCAAATAGAACATGTCTTACAGTTTCTTCGTGGTCCCCATAAAAGGCGCAGTGACGGTCCGCATGGTTTGGAAGTGCTCTTCTGTTTTGCAGCTTTGTGGAAGTCGGAATGCGTTCCCATAACACTCTCCAAGCATGAATTTGAATCTTTGATGGAATGAATTTGTTCCATAACCTCTTGAATTCTTCCTTTTCTCTATCTTCACTCGGATCCAAGGCTTTTAGTAGATGTTTATATGCTGAATGTGTAGAATAAACTCTGTTTGCATCCCATTTCCATCTCCATCGATCCTCCACTCCAAGCTTTAACGGGTACCTGTTTAATAAATCAACAAAAGTGCAAAACATGGGATTCTCACGATCAAATAAATCTCGTCTCCATTGCCACACCCAATTCCCCTCCCCATCATTCCACATCCCCATATCACTTACTCTAATAGATTTATCTAGGCACAAGTTATATAGTCTAACAAAATCAACTTTACTTAGAGCTCTAATTAAAATCGCTCTCTAAGTATTTACTTATAGATTTATTTTGAACCACTCTCTAGGATCTAGAGTGATTTTGATTTTTTTAATTAATTTAATATATATAAATATTATTATTATCATAATATTAATTAATTTTAATTTATTAATTATATATATTAAAGAAATTTAATTAAAACGATAAAAAATTATGTGTATGCATGCACTCATGTTAATAAATAGTAAAATTTATAGATTAAAAGAAGTTATTATTTTAAAATTTTAGTGAATATATTTTAATTAAATCGATTAAGAAATTAAGATGTATTATTGTATGTTCTCGTTTTAGTAAAATAAGATTACAAAGGTGATTATTTTATAAAAGTATTATAAATAATTTAATTAAATCGATGAAAAACATGTATATACATAATCGTGTTAATAAATAGAAAAAATATTACGAAGATGATTATTTTACAATTTTACAAAAAATATTTTAATTAAAACGATCAAAAAACGTGTATACATGTGCACTCATGTTAACAAATTGTGAAAAAGATTACAAAGGTGATTATTTTATAAATCCATTAAAAATAATTTAATTAAAACGATCAACAAACGTGTGTATATGTGTAATTGAGCTAATAAATAGTAAAAAAAAATTATAAAGATGAGTATTTTACAATTTTATTGAAAATATTTTAATTAAACGATCATCAAATATGTATAGATGCATGTATTCATATTAATGATTTATTACTAGTGAAGAAAGATTACAAAGGTAATTAATTTATATTTAATTAAAAATCTTTTAATTAAAATAACCAAGAAAATGTATAAACGCACATGTGTTAATAAATAGTAAAAAATATTACAAATATGTTTATTTTATAAATTATTTAAAAACGATTTAATTAAAATAATATAATTAAAAGTAATATTTTATATCTAATTATAATAATTAGAAACTATATACAACTAAAAAACTAAAATATATGTAATAAGAAATAAAATTAATATATATACGACACATATATAAAATAGTTTAGAATATAATAATCAATTCATCTAACTCAATCTGTTAAACACAACACATAACATCTCTCCTATACACAGAGGTTGCGTGTTCGAACCCCCATGGGCCTGAGAAAAGTGGTTGTAAATATGCGAATTTTTTTTTCTCTTAGAGATCGGTTATAGTGAATAAATTAAAATTTTAAAAAATTGATAGCTATTATAATGACAAGTGTATAAAAAAATTTACACCCCTACTAAATAATGACACGTGTATAAATTAAATAAATATCAAAATGATAGCTATTATACAAGTCATTATTCAATTATGAGTCTCCCGGGACTCGTATGCGGCAAAAAATACTTGATTTGTCCTATTTATTTGAAATCATAAATATTTCTTATAAATAAAGAAGATGACGGAAATCAATCAAACTAAATTTAGTCGATTCATTAATGTTGCCAATCAAATCAGCATCAGTCGACCAGAACGTGCCACGTGTCAACACGAACAAGGAAGGTCTTCAAGTTCTTACCCTATAAATAGGGGTCAAGTCCATGCATTCCAACACACCGAAGAACGAGCAATCAGCAAGAATCCTCTCGACGAGCAGACTGCGAGCTAAGAAGATTCAAACCAATTCTTCGAAGATTCAAGTCGCTCTGCAACAAATCTGAAGAAGTTCTTTGAAGATTCAAGCTGTTCTTCACTATATTCAAACCGTTTTTCATCAAAGTCAACCAGAAAGAATGTTCCATTCAAGATTAAGAGCCTATATCCCGCTGATCCACGTTCTTCGCTATATTCAAGTCGTTCTTCGTCAAAGTCAACCAGAAATAACGTTCAATTCAAGATCAAGAGCCTATATCCCGCTGATCCGATGTTTTTCTTGAAGAACACCTCAAAGATCAACAAGCGTTCTTCGCCATCTTCGACCGTTCTTCATCAAATCCAGCCAGAAACATCATTTGATTAGAATCAAGGAAACTCATCCCTCTGATTAAACGGTTCCCGCCTAAGAACAACTTGAAGATCAACAAGCGTTCTTCGCCATCTTCAACCATTCTTCATCAAATCTTCCAGAAACATCCTTCGATCAGAAACAAGGAGCTTCATCCCTTTGATCACACGTTTCCAGTCAAAGATCAACTTGAAGACTTCAATCGTTCATCGTCGTCTTCAAGCATTTTTCATCAAATTCAACCACAAACACACTCCGATCAGAGATCAAGGTTCAAGACCCTTCCGATCCAGTGTTCAAGCCCAAATCAAGACTTGTAGATTCAAAGATCGTTCTTCAGAAAATTCAAAGGCGTTCTTCACCAAAATCTTCAAAGACTTCGCTTGATCCAAAACAAGACAACTCGTCCTTGGACAAAACTTTTCAAGTCAAAGTTAAAGCCAAGTCAATCTTCAAAGAGGAGAATCAGAGGATTATAGTTAGAGAGAGAACCTCTTCGATTCAAGTGAAATTATTGTATATCATTCATTGTGTTAATAATTATTTTATTTTCACAAGAATTATTATCACAAATTTGGCACGCCCGGTGGGACTTCAGTTACCTCTCATCTCTCCTCTTCAAGACTTCAAAGCTTCAAGTCTACATCAACCATCATCAACATGTCTTCAACTCCCAAGATCTTTGTTAGAGTTGCTCCATCAAAGACAGCTAAAGGCAACGTGGTCACAAGAAGCATATAGAAGATATTAGAGTTTGAAGCCTCTTCGCAGACTAACTCTTCAGTTGGGAATAGATCACCTCGACCTGCAAAGGATGATGAGGTTGATTCAGCAAGCTCAACTCCTTACTCTCACTCAGACTCATCATCGACATCAGGAAGAGCTCCAGTGATGATGGCAGTCACTTCAACCATCGAAGAAAGACTGCCAAGCCTGCTCAAAGCTGTTGAAGGCCTCACTAGCCACATTAAAGAACAAGATACTCTGATTCCTAAGCTGATTAGCAAAGTGGACGGCGTCGAGTCAAGTCACTCTCATGAATTTTCTTTGAAAAGCATGATGAAGTGGAGACTTCAAGTAAATACCAAGCAGATGAGACTGAACCAACTGCTAGGGAGCTACCGATATAAGTTGATGGAAGGATACAAGTCGACCAGCTCAAAGAACTTATCTTGGAGACAGTCAAAGGGAAGTTCGAAAGAGACCAAGTCAACCCACAACTATGATAAGCCTTACACTGACATGATCAACAATTTGAGGATGCTAGTGGGCTACTAGCCTCTAAAGTTCCAGCAATTTGATGGCAAAGGCAACCCAAAGCAGCATGTAGCTCACTTTGTTGAGACCTGTAACAACGTCGGGACATATGACGATCACCTAATCAAGCAGTTCGTCTGCTCCCTCAAAGACAATACCTTCGATACACCGACTTTGAGACTAACTCCATTGACAGCTGGAACCAGATGGAATATGAATTCCTCAACCGCTTCTACAACACGAAGAGGATAGTTAACATGATTGAATTGACAAACAATCACCAACGAAAGAAAGAGCTTGTCATCGACTACATCAATCAATGGAGAAATCTAAGTCTGAACTGCAAAGATAGACTATCAGAGACGCTTGAGATTGAGATGTGTATCCAAGGCATGCAGTGGAGCCTCCGCTACATTATTAAAGGAATCCAACCGAAGACCTCTGAAGGTTTTACTATAAGAGCTCATGACATGGAGTTAAGGATGGCTGTAAAAGCCGAAGGGGACCACCCCTTTAAAAGCATCACGACAAGACTTATGTCAAACCTTCAAGTAAGGAGTACATAACAGATTTTCCTCGCGACAAGGGGCAAAGGAGGTTGACTCTAAAAGAGATGCGATAGAAGGAATATCCATTCTTAGACTCTGATGTCTCTGGGATATTGATCACTTGATCAATGCAGAGCTCATTGAGTTGCATAGGATGAAACGGCCAAAAGAAGCTAGACAAATTGATGATCCAAAGTACTACAAGTACCATCGGTTAGTAGGCCATCCAATTGAAGATTGCTTCATTTTCAAAGAAAAGATCATGCAGCTGGCTCAATAAGGAAAGATAGTGTTGTTGGGACAATCTTAGTGTTTTGATTAGATCCCAAAACCCTTTTATGATTTGCCTAAGTATAGTTGGTCAGGATGATAGCTTTCAGGATAGTCAGGTTAGAATAATTTTTCTATTCACAGGTAATCAGTTCAGGGAGAACGCACTGAAGACTGAAGATTGAGGGAGACGTCCACAAGATCTGAAGCCTGAAGAGCATCCAACCATGAAGGTCAAGATCGTCCTGAAGACGATTGACCTGAAGCTGATCCTGAAGAACCTGAAGATAGTCTTGAAGCTGAGACGATTCATCCTGAAAACTACCACTGATGATGTTCCTACTGAGTACACTAAGCATGCTCAGGACAAGACTCACTCAGTGAGGGCAAGTGTAACCTTAATTAGGCTGAGTATCATTTCTGATATTCATAAGTCCTGGCTCAGGCTGAGTATCATTCAAACCGATACTTGTAAGTCCTGACAAGAAAATATTACACATGCAAATGGAGAGCTAGCATTTATGCTAACTTCTGAGGACAAAAGGAATGTCAGCGCTCCGTATAAAGATAAACATTTATTCTGAGTAATGAATGAGAGACTCGGAGTTTTAAATGTACGAGGAAACAAAAGTCAATTGACAAACTAGCTGTTGGACAAATATCTAGTGAGGAGGCGACACGTATGTACAAAAACTGTGCTGCATTTAATGCACCTCAAAGTCGCAGGCAGCGGATCAGAGTATTTCCTATGTTAGCACTGGAAAAGGTCAACCAAGTACAACCACTGTATGCACCTAGAAGATTTGAAAAGATCTCCTCCAACGGATCTTTTCAAATCTCCCTATAAATACAGAAGACCTTGCCCCCATTCAAGGTTACGGGAAATTTCCAAGCAAGAAATCTCCAAGAATCCAAGTGCTCAAAGCTTACTTTAAACAACACTCTGCAGTTTAAAATCCCTAGTGTTGTAGTAGGATTCATTTCTGTATATTGCTTAGAGTGATAATCCTATCCTTAGACTTGTTTTGTTAGAAGGATTATCACAAACATAGTTGGAAACCAGAATACCAAACCCCTCAGGTTGTGAGAAGGTTGGTTAGAAGGATTGGGACTTGTAAAACACCCAGAGGCTAAGTTCCTAAGAGAGGTAAGAGGCTACTCGTGCACCTTGACAAGTTAAAAACAAGTTCCGATCCACAGTAGAAGAGGATCGTTTCCTTTTAAATCAGGTCGTGGACGTAGGAGTTGGTTATCTCCGAACCACATAAAAAATATCCCTTGTGTGCTGATTTACTTATTGTTCAGGATCATATTGTCATTCATAGTTAAACTGAGCATTTGAGCATTCAACATAAGTTTTACAACATCAAGAGAAATCAATTTTCCTGAGCATAATTTGTGCACCAGCCTTAACAACTATTTTCAAAGCAAACAGAAATCAGTTTTCAGGAACTAAAATGAGTAGAAATTTAAGGGCTCCATTTCCGCACGTAACTCTAGCTTACTGAGATAGCTATCCAACTTACTAGCTTTCTGAGCGGTCAGTAGGTGGGTTATCTCTACTGAGCTTTCTAGAGCACAATACTCAGACTCAGCCTATCTGTCTCCTGACTGATCAGTCTCTGCTGTCCCTGAAGACCATCAGTTCAGTGAGTTACGTCAGGATCTTCCTGACTGAATTTGTAAGAGTATTTTCCAGAGTTTTTGGAAAATTTGACATCAGTGTATTCCCCCCCTACACTAATTATTACTTGTTTCGGGACCAACAAGTGCTTAAAGAGACCATTTGAAAATATCAAGTCAATGCTCCTCGACATGAGCATAAACTATTTGGACTATTCCCAGATACGAGTATAAACTATCTATCAAATGCCCAAGTCAATGCTCCGCGACAAGAGCCTAAAATGTTTGGACTACTCCCTGATACGCGTATAAACTATCAATCAAATACAAGTTGAGGACTCCCTGATACGAGTATAAAGTATAAATCAAATCCAAATCAAATCTCCTTGACACGAGATTAAATTGTTTACAAGTTGAAGACTCCTTGATAAGAGTATAAACTATCTACAATTCTCCTTGACACGAGACTAAACTATCTACAAATTGAAGACTCCATGATATGAGTATAAACTATCAATCAAATCCAAATCAAATCTCCCTGATACGCGATTAAACTATCTACAAATTGAAAACTCCATGATACGAATATAAACTATCTAATAAATAAAAACTCCTCGACTCACGAGTTTAAACTGTATATCACTCCTGACCCGCATGAGGATAAGCTGTGTACAGCCCCCAAACCAAATCAAATTGGAATTTCTTTTGAACTACGTTATGACTTGATCCTTTTTATAGAGGTACGTAGGCAGCTTAGAAATCTCTAAGTCCAGTTATGATTCAACTGTCTTGTTTAAGTTTTGTAAGCTTAATAAGATATTGAAACAACAAATGCGACATGCAAAGTAAATGGCAAAGGACGATCATATTTGTTGATGAACCAGAAGATTTGATTACAATGAAGCAAGACAAAGTAAAGTACAAATTGACCCTATCAAACTATACAAGTGGATCCTATACAAGCTATGCAAAATGATTGATGTCATCCAATTTCTTGAAAGCGGCCACAAGCTTCAACTGGGTCTTCTTCATGCTTTCTACTATATCTCGATAATGAGAATGCAATTTGACAGTTCTTATGCCTTATTCTTAGCACTATGAAGAGATCGTTGATGCTATTCCTGCTTCACAGACAATTTCTTCTTCCTATCGAGTTACCTCTCTCGCTGCTATCAACCACCCATTGTCTGCTCAATACCGCCATCTTCGTGCACCCTTAAAGCAGCACTCATATCGCTATCACTTGTGTGCTTCTTGCCGCCAATATCTACTTTCGTGGCCAGAAGTTCACATGTTTGCACGAAGCCATGGTATCGTCTCTCTGTTGCAAAGTTGCACTATGCTCAGACATGCCTCTTCATTGTAAAGTTGTAGTATGCTCAAGCCTTTCGCGATTAAGTCCCACAAATACAAGCTCTTTGTCTCGCTACTCACATAGATGCAATCCTCCAGAGTTCAAGTTCAAACGAGGAATTAAATTTCGTGCTTCATTCACTCCAAGTCCATAAATGACCGTGAACAAAGCACGAGCTGACATTTGTAAATAGATGAAATTGCACCCTACTAAATAATGACACGTGTATAAATCAAATAAATATCAAAATGACATTTATTGTACACGATACAAGTTATTATTAAATTACGAGTCTCCCAACACTCGTATGAGGCAATAAATGTTTTGATTTTCCCTATTTATTCGGAATCGTAAATATTTTGTATAAATAAAGTAGACGGTGGAAATCAATCAAGCTAAATTTGGTCGATTCATTAATATTGCCAATCAAATCAACATCAGCCAACCAAATCGCGCCACGTGTCAGCGCGAATAAGGTAGGTTTTCAAATTCTTATCCTATAAATAGAGGTCAAGTCCATGCATTCCAACACACCAAAGATGAACGAGTAAAGAATAAGCAATCAGCAACAATCCTCTTGATGAGTAGACTGTGAGCTAAGAAGATTCAAGCTAATTCTTCAAAAATTCAAGCTGGTCTTCAAAAAATCTAATGAAGTTCTTTGAAGATTCAAGTTGTTCTTCACCATATTCAAGTAGTACTTCGTCAATGTCAACCAGAAACAACGTTCAATTCAAGATCAAGAGCCTATATCCCACTTATTCGACATTTTTCTTGAAGAACACCTCAAAGACCAACAATCATTCTTCGCCATCTTTGATTGTTCTTCACCAAATCCAGCCAGAATCATCCTTCGATCAGAACCAAAAACACCCATCCCTCTGATCAAACGTTTCCAGCCTAAGAACAACTTGAAGATCAATAAATGTTCTTCGCCATCTTCAACCGTTCTTCGTCAAATCTTCCAGAAACATCCTTCGATCAGAAACAAGGAGCTTTATCCCTCTGATCAGATGTTTCTAATTGAAGATCAACTTGAAGACTTCAAGCGTTCATTGCCGTCTTCAAGCATTTTTCATCAAATTCAACCACAAACACACTCTGTTCAGAGATCAAGTTTTAAGACCCCTCCGATCTAGTGTCCAAGCCCAAATCCATACTTGAAGATTTAAAGATTGTTCTTCAGCAAATTCAAAGGTGTTCTTCTCCAAAATCGTCAATGACTTCGCTTGATCCAAAACAAGATAACTCATCCTTGGAAAAAGTGTTTCAAGTCAAAACCCAGTCAAAGTCAAAGCCAAGTCAATCTTCAAAGAGGAGAATCAGAGGTTCATAGTTAGAGAGAGAACCCCTTCAATTCAAGAGAAATCATTATATATCATTCATTGTGTTAATAAATATTTTATTTTCACAAGAATTGTTATGACAGCGGGAACACACTTTGTTTAAAAATAGAGTGATTTGTGTGTTGATTTCATATTTGAGACAAAATTTCACTTAACTATTTACATTCTATTTTCTTTTAAAATATGAATACATCAAAGCTCTATTCATTTATAATATTATCTAATACAATGTATTCTCGTCCACAAGATAAAATTATAAAAAATATATTTATCATTTATTATAAACTAATAGGGAGTTTAAATTGGTTAATCTTCTGGACTGAAAATAGAATCTTATTGATCCAATCACTAACCAATCTTATTTATCATTTTATGAGTTGTTTGTTGTCATGTGCAGATAAAAATACACACCAATCTTTGTAACATTCTAAAAAAATATCTTAATTCATCTACTTAGAAAATATTGAAAATGCATATAAAAATGGTTTAGATTGAGATATCAAACAAAAATTGAAATATAAATTATTATTTAAATTATTTTATAGCTGCAAGAATTATGCATGAGTCGAATGAAAATGTAATTGAAAAACTTTTATATTTAACACAAGAAAAGAAAAAAAAAATGAAGATTATGCTTCCAAAATACTTTTAGGGTGGATTTGAAATTCGTTGATTGTACACACAAATAATCACTCTCTCTATGAATTTACAAATACTTAGATTTGAGTTATGTTTAAAATGGAGGAATTCTAAATCCTCCTCAAACCCATGTCATTTGAAATCCCTGTTCTCTACCCCTTTCTATCTCTGTCTCTCCATACTTTTTCCCTTCTCATTATAATTTTTAACTTGAAATATTTGCCTTTTCACATGTATTTTTTTTAAATTCATTCATTTTCAAATCTATCCATCCAAATGGAGCCTTAAGATTTTACCTTTAAAGACTTTTTATATTTTTACAAACTAATGTCAATAAATTATCATTAAATAAAAAAATAACTAATTTTTTAATACTTTTCTTACTGATTTGTGTTGGTCCCTTTAAGTGGTGAAAGTCTAGAGGGGGAGGTGAATAGACCTTTAAATACAAATTTTAAACTTTTCAAACAGGATACTTTAACCTTCAAAGTACTTTTAAAGTTTAAGCAAATCTACAAGGTTTTAAGGCCACAAAGGTTACAATTCTACAGAGTTTACAAAATTTTAAGAAAAATCAAACCAACCTGGAGATATTTTTCAGAGTGGTTTCTCACACTTAAAAGTGTATTGAATTTTTTTTTTAATTGCAACAGAATAAGTGTGTATGTTAATGATAAACAATTTGAATTGTGGAGTTTACAACTGAGTGATTATGGAGTCTACAGTTGTAGAATCCTGATTCTGTAAGAACAACTTTTATGCAGTTTTAAAATAATGATGTATGTAACAATGTAAGAATAAATAGTATACAATACAACAATAGATAAATAAGTAAGACAGACAGAATTTATAGTGGTTCAGAGTCTATGCAGGACTCGTACACCCACTGTTACACCAATTAGGTGTCAAATTCACTAGAACTGATCACAAAGATCTTTTACAATTATTTTCCCCTCATAACTAGATCTCACCAAAACCACTAATATAAGAACAAGAAACTCAAGACAAATTCATAAAGAATACACAGACTCACCATGAGTCTGATACCTCCCTAAAACTTGTCTACACAAATATTACAATAGTATAAAAATGTGTGAGGGAACAACAAAAAAAGTTATTACTGTTAAGAAAATCCTAACCAACTATCCTATAAATCACAAAGAAAGATCTATCAAGTAAAGCTCTCAGAAATTTAGCTGGTTGTAGACTTGCTTAGGTTGAATGCTTGAAATATTCGTGTTGTTATTGTTTTCTCCTCCGAATCCTCCTCTATTAATTTATAGGGGAAGAGGTGTGACATATTTGTTGAGAATTCAAAATTTGAAATTCTGGATAAGGCTTATCTTACTCTCTATAATCTTTCATATGTGTGAAGTGGTCCTCCTCTTCCATTCACAGTAGTACTAGATGTACTATTTGTCTTTATCTTGAAATCTGATTTTGCCCATCAATAATCCTTCAGATTCAAAAGACAATCCCTCTTTAAGTACTCTTCAGTAAGTGCATATTAATGCTTCACTAATATGAGCTTTTAAAGTGTCTTCGAACATCTTGATTGGTTGATATTTGAACTTAATACTCCAACGATCTTCAAAAGTTGTAGGCTTTCTCTTTGACATGTGACTTTACTCCTGCAACTTTCAGTTCCCAACTGTAAGATTAAACTTATAGCTGTAAGGTCTTGTCCAACTGTAAGTTCATCAACTCTACAGCTGTAGACTTCCCTTTCAAACAATAATTTCCCCAGTTCTTCAATTTGAACCTGAAATGTTAGTTTATACACATGCATTCTTATATTTTGCTATTATCAAAATCTACTCAAGATAGGATTCTAACAATTTGAAAGAAAAAATGACAATAAAAATAAATCTATATTTTAGACATAAATATTTTTTAGATATGTATATATATGATAAATAAATGTATATTTGATAAATAATAATATAATTTATATAATATTTAAAAATTTAAAAATATAATGTCGGTGCAGTGGTTTGAACCTTGTAACCCAGAGAAAATATAAATGGTTTTATTCACCGATTTTCACAATAATAGCTTCGACCCGAACAAGCTCGAGAATTCATTATTCAATCGCCCGTGGATAAGTTCTATAGAAAGAGAGTTATTCCATAAAACCACCTAAACTATATGATATAGTATATGTTCAAATCTTACCAAAAAAAAAAGTAAAAAAAATCTTGGGCCCAATTTGGCCTAAGATTTTGTTATTATATATGCACTAGTATTTTCACCCGTGCGGTGCACGATCAATGATATTTATTAGATAAAATTTTAATTTTATTAATATAATTATTTATATTATAATATGCATGAATTTTAAATTATAACGTTAAGTATTAATTCTCCTACATATTACTTTCTATGTTTCAAAAGATATTGCACAATTCACTATTCATTACTCACAAAAATCTATAATGCATCACATTCCACTAATAATTACCCACAAAAGCATCTTTCTTTTATTTTTAACTTTAATTGGACAATTTACCCTCATAAAAACCATTTTATTCATTTAAGCGTACTATAAGTTAACTCATATACAAAAATTCTAGAAAATTTAACTATACAATATTTTCTAGGCCAGAGAGAGTATGGATTTAAATTTTGACATGTGTCATGATGTGGTTAAGTTTGATGGTGCATCATTGATTTGCGTTTTAAAATTTTGATGTGTAAATTAACTATTTTCAAGAAATATGAGCCTTTTATTATCAAAATAAAAATTTAACTAAAATTAAATTAAAAATTATTTTTTATTTTACTACTTTTTTATATTAATATTTACTTATATATATATGTGTGAGAGTATATATATATATATATATATATATATATATATATATATATATATATTTTAATTTGTTAATCAACAAATATTAAAATTCTTCTTGGGACTATTTGTTTTTTTTTTTTAAATAGTTTGATCAATCAAATAAAAATTATTTTATATTTGAATTTTATCAATATTTATAACAAAAAAATTTAATACAATTAATTTATACCACAAAACTTTAGAATTATGAAAAATAAAATTCATACTAAACTTCATTAATATATCTTTTAAAAATCTTATTTTTTATTATATTACAATAACATTATATACTATGAATTTTAATTCTTACTAATATTTCGCGTAATATGCAGGAAGTAGGAACTCACTTCGTTTAGAAATATAGTAATTTGGGAGATGATTCCATACTTGGTATACAGTTTCACTTTACTATTTAATTTTTTTTTAAATATGAATATATTAAAGTCCTATCTCACTTATAATATTGTCTAATACAATGTATTCTCATGCATAGGATACAATTATATTCATCATTAATTATAGACTAATATGGAGTTTGATTTGCTTAATTTTTTGGATCATTGAAAAAATATTCTTATTAATTCAATCACTAATCAATTTTTTATGACGTGTTTGTTGTCATTTGCAGATAGTAATACACACTCCATCTATGTAAAATTCTATAATAAAAAAAAAAACTGTCTTAATTCATCTACTTAAAGAAATATTGAATATGCATATAAAAAGGGTTTAGAAGGAGACACCAAACAAAAACTGAAATATAAACTACTATTCAAATTACTTTATAACGGCAAGAATTATGCACGAGTCAAATGAAAATATGATTGAAAACTTTTATATTTAACGAAGAAAATTAAAAAAAAAAATTGAACATTATGCTTCTCAAAAAAACTTTAAAGATTTTACTTTAAAGACTTTTACATTTCTACAAACAATGTCAATAAATTATCATTATATTTTTTCAGATTTCAAATTTGCAAGAATTTGCACTCGCCAGTTTAAAGAATTTGCACTCTACTCTCGTCTAGCTCCTCTGTAAATTTTAAAATATTTTTCTCACTAAAAGTCTCTTTATTTAAAGAGGTATCAATCCCCTTACTAGGCCACTTTTATTTGCTTATGAAAAACAAATAAAATATAATTGATAGATTATAATGCTAGTTGACAAAACAAATGCTTAGTTGACAAAAAATGTAATTGATATTAGAGAGAAAGGAATTAGTTGTTTATGTACTAGGCGGAAAAGGAGAACCATCATTTTCTAGCTCATTAATTAATTTATGCTGCATTATATATTAATTTGGCCCACTAACTAATAAATTTAAGAATTAAAGGGTTTTAATGACTAAAAGAGGATGTTATATATATAGTAAAAAATAAAGCTTTATTCTTGTATATGCACGAGGCATTTTTAAAAAGTTATATAAAATATTATTGAAAAGTTACATATATTATTAATAAAAAATGTATATTTAATAATGTAACTTTTCAGTAATAATACGTGTAACTTTTCAGTAATAATAACTTTTTAAAAATACACTTTAATTGCACAATGCATTTAATGCAAAAGAGACTTACTCGAAAATAAAATATTCATAAAGCATGATTGCTTTTAATTAAGATTGATCGATGTTCCATGTGAAAATACCAATTCGAATTCGCGCGCGTCTGTAATTGTTTAGCATTTCTATTCTGCATTAGACGATATATCATACAACTCATGTATCCAGGCCCGTTCTTTAGAAAGTGTACCTAGTGACATGTCACAAGGGCCCAAAAATTCAGGGGGCCAATTTTAAAATTTTTGTTATTATAAATAAATTTTATTATAATTATAAAATTATAAAGAAACAGCAAATAAAAATTCGAAAAGAAAAAAAAGCAAAGATATTTTTTTGGAAAAATATTGGAAAGATGGCAAATCTTAAATTTCAAAATGGATTAAAATTGAGCTCCTGAGTTTAAACAAATCTAAAAAAGATCGAGAATATATTATGAAAATGAACTAAAATTTCAACAAAAAAATTCAAAAATCGTAAAATTTTCACCTAGATCAGAATAAAAAAATGCATAAAATTTGAAAAAAAGATGAGAATATAAGGAATAAGATTGAAGGATGAGAAAAACTAAATTTAATATTTTACCTTTTACATTCTTATTTTTTCAGATTTATAGTATCAAATGAAATCAATCGATAGGCATGTACCGAGAAAAGAAAGGAAGAGAAGAAGTGAGGAGAAAAGTGGAAAGGAGGAGAAGAAAAAGATTTGATTAAATTCATTATGTTAGAGGTGTAGGCGTGGAGAGAAATAGGGGTGAGGGGGTTGGACGTGGGGTGGGGGTGAAGAAAGAGAGGGCCGAAAAAAAAAGAGAAAGTAGAAAAAATAAAATATTTTAAATATGGGTAAAAATGATATTTAGTTGAAAGTGTACTCATCTTTTAACGATTGTATTTATTTTATGTGTACTATAAATAAATATGGATGCATATAACCTGAGTCAAGATTTGAGGCCTCATTTTAAAAAGTAACACAAGACCTCTATATTATTTGGGACGGGCCTGCATGTATGTTATTAAAGAATTATAATTTTTTTATTGAACAATTAAGCTACAGAACAGTTATGGCTGAATAAACTATAACTATCTTTTCAATGAATACAACATTAACTGTCTAAAAATATACTTAAATTATATGATGTACCTTACCTGTGTGTATATGACCGTGACTTAATTTTTTTTATATGTTTATTATATTAAGTATTTAATATCACAAAATCATATCGAGACTCACCACATATTAACATTTTACACGCAAATTAATTAGTACTCCATTCGCCCCGTAGGAATTTGCACCCTACGGAATGACACATTATTTAAAAAAAAAAAAATTATATATAAATTAGTGACATATGAGTAAATATGTATATAGGTCTGTGACACGCAAATCAAGGTTTTTTTACACTACAAAAAATGCGGCTTTTACCGATCGAATTATCAACCGCTTTTCGGTCGCAAAATCATATTAACGACCGATTTAGCGACCGAAAATGATAGTCGGAGAAAACGCGTTAGGTAACATTTACCGATCGCTTTTTCCGGCGGTCGCAAAATAGCGACCGCAATAACGGTCGACAATTCATTCGTAAAACCATCCGGGTTTTGACCCAGTATAATAATTAATGACTGCCAATGGCGGTCGTAAAATTGGATAGAAACGGTTGGGAAAATGTTAATGTATTTTAATTTTTGTTAATATAATGATTTTGCGACCGCCATATTCGGTCGGTAATTTAAATTTACTGACTGTCTCAAGCGTTCGGTAAATATAATTTTTTTTTTCGTTTTCAGAAATATTTTCCGACCGAAAAAAGCAGTCATTAATTGCTCATATTAGCGACCGATAGTGGCGGTCGCTAAATTATTTCGAAGAAAAATAAATGGCCAAGCTGGTTCGAACCAGACCTCTCCGAGTGCCGGGCTTGGCTCGAACCAGCTTGGCCAAGGCCCAGCATCATTCATATTTAGCACAAGGTATATATGAGCCTTCCCAGGCTCAGAATAAATAGGCAATTTTTGCGCCCAGGGGGAGTCGAACACACGATCTTTGGGCAAATGGCGGTCGCTAAACTTCAAACCGGATCGGGTTGACATTTATCAACAATGTGATCGGGTAAACATAATTTGCGACCGTCGATAAGTTGTCAAATAAGAATTACCGACCGTTTATAGGCGGTCGCTAGATTATTATTATATTTAGTGACTGGCGGCGGTCGGTAACCGGTCGTTATTGCCTATATTTTGACCGTTAGTCAATGACGGTCGCAAAATCGGTCGCTAATTTTATATTTAGCGACCGATTTGCAGGCGGTCGATAAACGCTGCGTTTTTTGTAGTGTTAGTAGTGTTCAAATTTATGTGAGACGTTCGAATGAGAAAAATGTATAGGAGAAAGAGTATAAAATATTATGCTCTCTCCGCTTGTATATTTATTTTATTTGAAACTTCTCATAATAATTTGTACACTATAAAAATATTAAATACTTCACAAATCTCACTATTATAATATTCTTATACTTACATAAAAACTGTCATTAAATTGGCCACACATATAAACATAATTTAGAAACTTAAAAAGAAATTAAAAAAGAAGGAAATTATAAAAGTAGTGCTAGTCGTAGCGTAAGTTATTTCATTCATGAAAGTAACAAAAATTTATGGTGGAATCAAACCCACCGCAAATATATATATACGAGACTCAGCTAGCCACCCTGTCCTCTTTTAATTGTGGTGTCCTTTTCTCACCTTAATTCATCTTCTTCCCATGTAGGCCCTACGTACCTCAATTCTTATGCAGTATAGTAGATCTTTCTATTAATTCATTTCGCCTCACTACATTTTAATTTCTTCACTATATTAATCTTAGAGAGAGAGAGAGAGAGAGGAGAGAGAGAAAGTCTTACTTCCTCTCTATCTTGCCTTGAGCTAGCATCCATCAATCTACACCATTCTTGAATCTTATCCATCACTCTCTTAACTTCTTACAAACCACAACCAAAACAACAACTTGCATGAAGAAAGATTATACTAACTTCCGATCAAAAAATGAGACTATAATTTGTTTGTAGGCGCCAATAATTAAGGGTTTGCCATATATATATATATAGTTTTATATGGGCGCTATGAACAATCAAGAAGACATGAGTAGCAGCAAGCAAGACGAGCACGAAAACGACGTCGTGATGCCCGGTTTTCGCTTCCACCCGACCGAGGAAGAGCTTGTCGAATTCTACCTCCGCCGTAAGGTCGAGGGCAAGCGTTTCAACGTTGAACTCATTACCTTTCTAGACCTTTACCGCTATGACCCTTGGGAGCTTCCTGGTACAACTTTTTTTTTCTTTTTATTTTATAATCTCAATTCCTAATCACTCTTTTATCAATTTACAAATTACAAACCTAGCTAAATTATATATTTTATTTTGTGGACGGAATTAATTACAGCTGTTTAAATTACAATTTGTCAATTCCATGTATATTAATTCTTAAAAAAACCGATCAAAGAAAAATATGCATTCTAAAAAAATTGAACTTAATTAATAGTAATTGACGATTGCATCCCAAATTCTATTTTTCTGTGGCCGGAAAATACCATAAATGTAGTAATAGGCAGAATTATAAAAAATTAAACAAATTACAAATTGATAGTAAAATTAAATTTGATGATAATATAATTAATTAAGCATATATATATATAATAAGTATATATAATTGAGGGTGTGGGGTGCAGCTATGGCGGCTATAGGGGAGAAGGAGTGGTACTTTTATGTACCTCGGGATAGGAAGTATAGGAACGGAGATCGGCCGAACCGGGTTACGACGTCGGGTTATTGGAAAGCGACGGGTGCGGATAGAATGATCAGAGGTGAAAATTCGAGGTCTATTGGCCTCAAGAAAACCCTCGTTTTCTACTCTGGTAAAGCCCCCAAAGGAATTCGGACCACTTGGATCATGAACGAGTACCGTTTGCCACACCACGAAACCGAACGTCTTCAAAAGGTTTTTCTTTCTCTCTTCTTTTTTATTTATGCTACTTCACTTCACCAAACACTCCAATAATATCTCCAAACTAACCTAATTATATCTCTTTCTTAATTCATTCTTAGAGAGAATCAAACTCGGATACTCACTCATCCGATGCCAAAACGAATGGATTTTCTTTTTGTTTTTTGCCCGTGAATTTTATGAGCCTTTGATGATAATGTATTGCAACACTGTCTTGTTTTTATAGATTTTTAAAATATATCTATATTCCCATAAATTTATTAATATAGGACAGTCATGCAAGTGAGTTATTTTGAGCTTGATTTTTGCTACGTTTATAAATTTTAAAATATAATACTGACATTTAAAATAATTGTCCTTAAAATACAAAATTACGAACCAAAAATTAATTTTTCATTCAACATATAAATAAAATCGTTGTAAATAAATTTATGATATTTTTATAAATTGCAATTTAATCAAATTTTTTGAGTGTTAGATATAAAAATAATATCCCAATTTTTCATCTATTTTTCAAATATATTTGCTGAGATAATTAAACATAAGAGTGCATTTGTTCGTTAATTTGTTAAAATTGCTAAAATATCTTAAATTGATTATTTTAGATTAAATTAGAATTTCCATTAAATTTATTATGATTTTTTTTCCAATAAAATCTTGTAAAATTTTTAGACGTGTTTATAGATCTTTGTTGTATATGAAGAAAGGATCTAAAAGAGAGATGATAAGGGAATTCAAAAGAAACAAAATTAATATAGTCCGAATGACAGATGAAATTAATGCTAGGATCATTTGTTTCTTGTGAGTGAAAGAAGATGCAATCTTAAATATGTTCACAAGAAATTCATGAAATTGAAACCAATTGATGAATATATATACACTGAAAATATCATCATAATTAATGCTCCCTGCAATCTGGGTATATATATATATATATAAATTAAAACTCAATGACCTTTCAAATAATTACCCTCCTTACTAAAAGTATTATATATATACCTGCTCGTACTCCCTACGTTCTTTGCGACTCTTTTTTTTTTATTATTATAAATATCATTTTAGATAAGAATTTTTATTTCAAAAAATTGGCATATATATTATATTAACCTAAAGAATTAAATATCATAATCTATGCATCCGGGCTCCTCACTTGAGTGAGTGACCAGGGTTTGATTCCCTTTGGGAACGAATATAAGGGAGATATAATGTTGGCTTAGAGATATGAGTGTATGGAGACTTGGTGAATTAACTTTTAACCAACATTTACCGATAAAAAAAAATGCATATATTAAATTATTAATGGTTTTTAAGTAAATAAAATGGTGAAATTGTCACATATCAATAATTTTTTTGATTGTGTGAATCATTGGGGTGGGAGAGAGTAACTAATATATGTTGCATCTTAATTTCAGGCTGAAATTTCCCTTTGTCGTGTGTACAAAAGAGCTGGAGTGGAGGACCACCCGTCTCTCCCAAGATATCTCCCGACAAGAAGCACATCCTCCAAAGGCCCGGCCCGAAAACACCAGGAATCCTCAACCCCTTCAGACAGCCCGAATAGCAGCACCGACATTGGAACCTCTCTAGCTCTCTCGCACCAACACTCCTACACTAGTATCAACCCATTAGGCCCGATTACCACACAAGATGATCACAGGCCCATTTTCTCCACCTCCCATGCAAATGCAGTCGATGATCTTCAGAAGATTGTCAATAATTCTGTCTACCATCAAAGCCAACATTTTAATCAAAACAATGATGTCCCCAATCTTCTCTCCCACTTCGCCGCCGCGATGCAGCCGCAGCAGCCCGGGCCGGGCCTCAATGCAGTCCCGGGCTCCCTTCCGTACCCGGATAGGCTGTGGGATTGGAATTCGATTTCGGAGACGGGCAAAGACTACAACCACCTTTTCAAGTGACTCGTGCATGACTCATGTGTGTTATATACATATATTATATTATGCCTAATATGCTGCTGATTTTAATTGTTTTAATTAGGTATCCATTTTTCCTTTTTTGGGTTTATACTCGTGAACAATCACTTGTTTTCCAGTGATGATTATGATATAATTTATTGTTGTATCCTTTGTTCAACGTTAATTGGATCATAAATATTGTCATTGGAAGGAAATTCAATTACCTTGAGTGAGAAAATCTTGTGTAAAATTGTTTCATATGTCATACAAGAGACATGATATTTTTATAAGATTCACCTTTGATGAGCATTATGAAAATATGTAAGAATATCACAATTGACAATGTGATGGTGACGAGATCAAGAGATTGATTTGGTATTATCTAAGTAATGCAAATGAAGATCGTCGAGGGCGTTGCGACCACCTAGACGCTTGACAGCACTCGACCGCCGATGCTTAGGTCAGATCGATGAAAAAAATTGCTTAGTGTAGACGTTACCTGGGCGGTCTTGCCGCTGCCGAGAATAGACTGTCAATACTATTTTTTTAAAATTTAAAGTTATGCTAAAAAATGAATTATTGGAGGTGGATATCAATTGATGACAGTGTTGTTGGGGAGACATTAGCTTGATCTCGGGCATGTTTTCAGGAAGATTTTATGATGAGATGGAAAGTATTCCTCGAAAAAGTTCTAAAATTAGAGAACTTGACGAGGACGATAATTCATATGATGATGAAGAAATAAACATTGATATAGAGTTTGAATTTGATGATGAAGAACGTATACATGTAAATGAACAATCATTGTCACTAGATGTTCCTTTTAATTGAACTACTTGATAATTTATTCGTACTATATATTTTGCTATTTTTATATTGCACTTAGAAATTGGACAATATCGTATTATGATAGTTTTAAAATTTTGTTGAGCTTGTTGACATTTCGTAGAAAATATATTTAATTAATAATTATATTTTAAATTTACAATTATCGTACAATGTGCATTTTTATCAATATATGCTTTGAAAAAAATTAACAATAATAAAATAAAAAACTAAAAGCAAAAAAAATATTGGTGCCCCTAAGACAATCTAGGCACTTGGTAGCGCTTGACCACCTGACAACTATCAAACGTCATTTGTACCCTTAGTATTATAATTATAGTAGATTTACTTAATCAAATAATTAGAAAAATAAAAATTAGTACTTTATTTTATTTGATTAATTTATTTTCATATATTAATTAGGTTTTTCTTATTTAAAGAGTTAGTTTGTAATATTTTATTCAGCTTAATGTGTATAAATTAAGGTTTTTGAGATTGTTATTTCTTTATATTTTATTAGTGGTATTCTCTTAAGAACGAAGATTGAGAAAGTTTCTTATATGAATTCACGTCTTCTCTACATGACTACATCAGACTGTCCCGTATTATTGTCTTAATTTCTGATTTTGTAATTTAGCTTACGTGCATCATTATATATAATGAGTTCGAAGTTTTCTAATTAATATTAGGTAATTTACATATTGGTTCAAAAAGGTAACTATATTTAATAATTGGTTCACAATATTTGCACAGAAGCATATTTTTTTCTGCATAGAAGCACATATTTTTCTATACGAAACCAATTTGTAATTAATATTAATTTTATGAACTATTTTATAATTTTTCAATTAATATTTTCTTAAAGAGAATGCATAGTGTGAAACTTATATGTGGTTCGTTTGCAGATAGTCTTCACTAGAACGACACATATTCTTTAGTACTAATAATTAATACAATTCGGTACTAATATCCTTTAGTAAAAACAACTCATTTTTTTAATAAAATAATTCATGTCATTCAAACGATTTTCACAATGAAACTTATCCACACAATATTTTATCATTTACATGTGATATTATCTTTACATAACACTATTGCGTCTAATCAAAAAAAATATTTAGGGGCGCTTGGTATAAATTTTAACTTGTTTTTATGATTTCATTCATTTATAACAAATAATACCAAACAATCCTAATGAGAATGAATCCTAATTAATTTCCATTCATTCTCATTCTCCACTCTCATTACCCCAACCAAGCGGACCCTTAGTCTAATCTTTCAATCATAATTGTCGACAACAAGTTTAAATATTCATTTTATTTAAAAATTCTAGGAAACAAATTAAATAGAACATTTAGTAACTTATATTGCATGTATTATTTAGTTTACTTTAACAGTATTGCGTACGTATGTCCAAATTAAGTGAGAGATTTTTTTGTGCCGTCTATATATCAAAATTTATCAATTAACTAAAAAATTGAATAACTGAATACAATAAAATTTATTTTAATTTCGCTTATCATAATTCTCCCAACAAAATTTCTTCTGAAATTATACATGACACCTAGCTAAAATTAAAAATAAACATCATTTTAACTTCATTCAAAGAGTTGTTCGTTACTCACTAAATCGTTCGAGCTTCATGACAGAAATGAACAGTGATATTTGCGTTTGCATTGATTGTACTGTGTAATTTAATTTACTATATATACAAGTTCTGTTCTTTCTTTTGTGTTTTCAAAGTTTTTTTTAACGGAACTGATTTGCAATATTTAAATAGATAAAATAAACTTTTTATGAAAACATACTTATCAATTTAAATGAATATAGTTATAAGAATATTTTTACGGTTTAATTATCAGTGGAGTAAGATATAATTTAGTGATATATATAGAAAGTGAATAGTGTGGCATGAGAAAACAAAATTGAAATGCTGATAATATTGTAACCTCCAAATTTTTCACAAAAATTAATAACTCTTTTATTAATAATGCGAAAATTAAAATTACAAAGAATATTGTTTTAAAGATCAGTGCGATTGATTCGGGTCTAATCTCTATTTGATCCTCTGATTCTTCTCTTCGAGTCTTGACTTGGTCTTGACTTGATTTGCAGATTTTTCAGAGTTGGGTTCGAGGTTGACTTTGGGGTTGGACGTTAATTCTAGGGCGTTGAACCTTATTTCGAATTAACGTTTTCTTGTGGAAGGACTTTGTTGATTTGTCGGAGTTGAGTCCGGAGTTGACTTTGGAGTTGGACGTTAATTCGAGAGCGTTGAACCTTATTTCGAATTAACGTTGCCTTATGGAAGGACTTTGTTGATTTGTCGGTGTTGAGTCCGGTTTGATGTTGAAGTTGATATTAATTTGAGGGCGTTAAGCCTTATTTCAAATTGATATTGCCTTATGAAAGGACTTTGTTGTGTATTCACTTTGGACTCCCTATGTTGGTGTCGTCGTAGATGAGCATTGTTGATTGTCGTTGAAGACTTGTTGTTGAATGTTGATCGGAGGGGCTTCGCGCCGTATTTTTCTAATCGAACGCCAATGTTGATGAAGAACGTTGACCGGAGGCTTCATACCGTGATCCCGGATCAAAACGCCTTGTTGATGAAGAACTCGAAGAATGCTCTTGAAGATCGTGAAGAACGCCTCTGAATCTTCAAAGTTGCCCGAAGTCTTGGATCTTGATGCTTCTCTCTAAGCTCTGATCTTCTTGACTCCTTGTTGTGTGTTGTTGTTGTTGAAGACTTGTGGATAGTCGTTGATTGGAGGGGCTTTGCGCCGTGTTTCTCGAATCAAACGCGGATGTTGATGAAGAACATCGTCAGGAGGCTCCGCAGTGTGATCCCAGATCAAAACGTCTTTGTTGATTAAGAACTCGAAGAACGCTCTTGAAGCCGCGAAGAACTCCTTTGAATCTTCAAGGATGCTCGAAGAACGTCTTTGAATCTTCAAAATTCCCGAAGAACGCCTTTGAATCTTCAAGGACGCCCGAAGTCTTAGATCTTGATGCTTCTCTCTATGCTCTGATCTTCTTGACTTCTTGTTGTGAATGAAAATGACTAGAATGAGACCCTATTTATAGGTGTAGAATTCTAGATTTGTAGGTCAGATTTGATGGGCCGGAAGATATGATTTGAGAATATTTCCAAAATATCTCATATTTGATAATCTTCAAAGATATTTGTGATGATTTGATAATCTTCAAGGATATTTGTAAAGATTTAATTTCTTGGGCTTTTGACACGACCACACTCACTCATACCAACTAAATACAAATTTAAATAAAATACAACCTGAAAACCGGCTATAATTTTTTTTTCACATACATACAACATAATACAATGTCAAACCCAACAACCTGTCACATTCATAAACAAGATCTCCACAAACCAGTTACTGTAAACTTCCAAACCAACACCATTACATATTATATATTACATAACCCAAAACAACAAATATACAACGGAAGCAAAATAAGCCAAAATCCTGCCCGCAGGTCGTCATCTATGTACACCGCAACTCAAAAAACCTGCAAAAGCGCCGCAGCTACTCCAGTTTCATCACCAGATTACATATCATCGGGATTACCTACAATGCATAAACTAAATGTGATTTATAAATCCCAGTAAGTAGATATTATGCATGATGATGTGATTCTTTTGGAAACCTCCCCATGCATACTCCCTTTTGAAATCACCAATTTATTTATGAAGACTCTCCAGGGCCCTATCTAGACACACTGTTATACACCGGCACGAGCACACAGCTCCAATATACACATAATCAATGGCCAATATATGTATCCCGACGCGGGGTCCATCCTCTTGTGGCCCAATTCAGGGTTCGAACCTCACATACGTCCCCATGTCCACCAAGAAGTCATCCCCTACACGCCGACCCATGTCAGTGAATCCAGGGATCTACCCTCTAGGGACCACTGAGATCCATCACCAAACATGATCCCATGTCCCCTCCAGAAGGCCCCCCACGGAAACACACAATATAATCAAATAAGGTGTCGGCCCACACCAGGTAGTCTACACTAGGTTTCCACACTGGGTTTCCCTAGGTCGCTTCTTCCCAGGTCCCCCCTTACCACCCTCGGTGTATAATCAGTGGCCACTTTCAGAAAATCAATTAATTTTCAATGCATGATATGCATGATGCTCGTGCAATCAATGACATTTAATAACATTCATAGATTATTGAACTCACATATTCAACTTGTATCAATTATGGAGCTCGCTGGCTCCTTCAACATCAACTGGAGCTCACAGGCTCATTCAACATAACATATAGAGCTCATAGGCTCATTCCACATCAAATAGAGCATATAAGCTTATTTCCACATATTCACAGGACATAATTCACATATTACAATCTATTCAAAATCACATGTTATCACTTAAACATAAATAATTTATAAAATAATATATTAATGCATTGCAGTGTAAATGAATTTCTACTTACCTTGAATCCGCAAAAATAACGGTAATATAAGTCTCTAAAGCACCCTAGCACCTTCCCGTGTAGTATATAACAACAATTAATTACAAATATTATTCAAATCCACTAAATAATTATTTCTACCAAAACTTTTCCCTAATTAGTATAACACTACTAAATGTTAAACACGAAAGTTACCTGGATTAGGTTTTCATGATTACAACTCAAATTTCTTCTTTCTCTATTTTTTTTTTCTTTTCTTGGAGTCTCTTCATTTCTCGAGCGCTCTCTCTGTTTCAGTTTCTCTCTCGAACTCTCTTTCTTTCGAATGGAAAATGGGATAATAGGTTTCGGGAATGGGGAGTTGAGAATTATAATCTCATTCCACCGCCTCAACTTTAGCCGCCTAACTTATTATCCTTTCTTTTTTCTATTTTTTTTTTAATTTTAATTACTTAGTTACTGAGTCTAACTACTCCAACTCACAAACTATATATTTTATATATGTATATTATTATTAAGCGCCACTATGGCACAACTGTGTACATATATATATATATACATTATTATATATTATGTACTACTATTATATTATATATACATATATAATTTATTTAATTAATACAACTAATGTTTAAATAATCTCAATCTAACTTAATTACATCATTAGTGCCCAAATAATTAGCACAACACATTTATATCATACAGGGCCTCAAATAAATTAAACAAGAATCTTCTCATTAATAAACAAATAAAGACATATACCAATTCAATAAATAATACAACATTTACAAGTAAAATAATAAGCACAACATCTCAAGTAACACATGAGTATATAAAATATACTCAAATAGCAAATAGCATGATAATAATTAAAGTTCACATCCTTCAATATTATTGTCTCAATAATTAATATAATAAATAAACATATTTGCATAAATAACATAAAGGAACTAGTGTAGCGATTTCATTTCTAATATTTGTAAATCAATAACTATTTCAATAAAATCTAAATAAATTATGTTTGACTTCTTCATTACTAGACATGTAAAAGCATACAAATAATTCAAAATTTAAAACAAGATAGATAACATAAAATTACAAATAACACATGAACAAAATAAAATACCCTCAAATAATAAATAGCATAATAATAATTAATGTGCACCTAACGCATGAAATATTTTCAAGCAATTATAAATTAACACATAAATAATTTAAATGCACACACAAAACATTAAATATATTGATCAATGAGTAGTGAGAAGCTCGGGTATCACAGCTTTTTAAAGATCGGGCTTGATGACTTAAAAAATTCAGAAGAATTAATTGGACTTTTGAGGCCCAATTAAATTTATTAGGCTTTTGAGGCTCAATTGAATTTATTAGGCTTTTGAGGACCAATTTGACTTATTAGGCTTTTGAGGCCCAATTGAATTATTAGGCTTTTAAGGCCCAAAAGAATTTATTATTTAAGAATTAAATTTATTTAAATTCCCAATAATAAATTATTTTAACATGTAATTTCTACATGTTATTTTTTATTACAAATATCAAATAATATAACAACCACTTCACATTAGCAACATGCGGATTATATTTAAAGATTGTCGGATTATTACCTTATAAATAATATGATCAAGGGTGAGGAAGCTAAAAATCGCTAGTCGGCCGACGGATTCTGATCATCTTGCGCGCCTAGGCTGCCTATTTTTTTTAAAAAAAATAAAACTTAAAAAATCACATAATAAATTATTATCAATATTTTTCCAATCAAATATACGTATATATATGTATGTATGTTTCACTTTTACCCAAATATATATAGATATAATAAAATTTTGCAACAAATATATTTTTGTATACCATGAACAAGGGAAGAACGAGGACGAGCAACAAACTCGAACTTGAACGATGATATTGTATAGCGTAACATATATATTCATATATATTGTAAGTAGTTCGTTTATATATATATATAGTGCTCCAGAAGTAATTTAGCCAAAACCAATGTCAACTCAATACATATGTGTATATATATAAAAATGATATATTTAATTTGTTATATCTATGTGGCATGATTAATGTTTGTCTTTTTAGATACCAATATCAATTTTTACAGTGGAGCAACCTTATAAGAATATATATATATATATATAGAGAGAGAGAGGATCCGACGAGGACAAGGTATAGATTTGTCTTGGCGTTTGAGAAGGGGTCCAAAACTTCTTCCCTACTTGTAGAACGTGGTACCATTGTCTCTGTGCAGTCGTCTGCAAGTCTTTTGATTTGTCTGTAACTATTCAATCATCAGATTATCATTCTCATGCCTAATATCTGCTGTTTTATTGTGGGGGGAGAGAGAGAAAGAAGCTGCACTTCTTGTCGGTCACAAAAAAAAAAAAAAAAAAGAACATAAGATGAGTATTAATGCTAAAATATTCTCCCCTCTTAAAGATTTGGGTAAATTGCACTCAATTAGATCACACGTTTTGGGTCCTTTTTAAAGCATATTTAAGTCTCATATTTTAAAATGAATTACATTTTTATAAGAATTTGTGCTCAACTGGTTTTATCCCACATTAGTCTATTAGTTTTAACAAAAAAAAATTATAGGATCATTTAGGTTAGAAAAATATCAAATTCATAAACATAAATTTTAATTGGACTATTTGTGCAATTTATCCTAAAAAGTAATTGTCAATTTTTCAAAATTATGTTCAGTATATGTAAATGCACAAATACTGTGTAGGTGTCTTGTAAACTTAAATTCATCGGGAATTATATTTTAATATGATCCAACATTAGTGACACGACCCCAACTCACACAACTCAATAACAAAACTAATTAAAAATACTTTTACTGAAAATGACTATTGCCCACGTGCAACATTTTTTTTTCACAATATTTACTAGAAAGACGATTCCTTTCACACATCAAAAGAAGATAAGTATTCATAATATAATATACCATACATTGTAAAACGTTTTATAATACAAGTTCTCGGTGTAGCCCAACAGGTCGTAATCTGTGTACACAACCACTCAAAACCTTTAGGAGCTTCACAACTTGTCCAGTAGAATCACAATGTCACAAGTCAGCAAGTTGACCTACAATGTATAAACTATGTGAGACTATAAATTTCAGTAAGTAGAAATTGAACGTGTGCACGAGGGTAAAGTGTGAATATTTTTTAAAGATGTTGTTAAAAATATTGAAACATAAATGACAACACATACACAGCGGAAGACTTAAACACGCACACTCTTGCAAGGAGATATAAAAAAATTCACATATTATACAATGTATAATATGTGACACTTCATGGCGGAAAACGTTCACTTTAACGAAGTAGTGACACAAAACAAGGTTTACAAAAGAAACAAAAAACACAAGGCCATGTAAGACCAAAACAGGATCCACACAAGGGATCCAAACAAGATGTAGTAGGGTAATTGCCTACTCAAGTATCAACCGTCTGACGTCTAGGAATATTCATGAACTCCCCACGTCTTCAACTTTCATACCTAGCCAAATATCAAAAAATAAAATTATCATGAGTTTAAGTTAGTTGAAAGTGCAAATTTTGATGTTGCCAAAATTTTTAGCCCCAATTTGATCTTTCTACTATGTTGACAAGAAAATTATACCACTGATTAAGAACGAGCTACTAACACTTAGCTAAAATTAATGAAAGCCTTAATCACAATGGTATTAATGGCGAGCAAAAGAAGTCTGAGTCAGCAAGCCAAATAGGTTAAGTCAAAGATGCTCGCCATGTACTCCAAAGATATGAGGTTGACAAGGTGCTCACTTGCTCACCCACATTCCTAAGGCAAAGAAAGTACAAGTTAGAATTGCTCACCAGGCTACTCGCCCTACACCTTAGGCAGTATCGATGGAATAGGTGGTCAAATGAAGAGGAGAGGTGTAAGTAGAGTTGCTCGCCCATCACCCAGAAAGAAGGCGAGCACCACATGAACCACTCCTATCCAAGATTGCTCAATTTAGTTGATGTGTCGCAATAAAAGGACTTTATAGCAAGCCCAGCTACTCGCCCAGAGACCCACAACGTCACAAGATAGGAGGCGGGCAGGACAGACGGTAATTCAGTCATTATTGGGTCATAAAATGTATTAAGGCTTAAAAAAATAACAAGTGTTAGGACACTTGTCATAAGATTAAGTCAATTAGCCTAATTAAGTGACACCTCATCCATGCAATCCTATAAATAGGCAAAATGTAATTATTTGTAACAGATTCCAACTCTAGAAATACAAGCAATTATTCATATTATCTCTCACTATTTTCTCTCTTAGATGTCCATATAATATTAAGTTAAATCCATAACTTTGATTATTGTTTGGGTGATTTCCACGGTCAAATTAGCCACATAATCAACTTGTTAGAAAAATCATCCTACAATTTGGCGCTAGAAGAATGGTCTGAACTTCCGTTTTATCAAAATTTGGAGAGATAACTTGAAGACTTGAAGATATTCTTCAAATCTTCAAGAGTTTGAGGTTGAATTCTGGAAATTAAGCCAAGAAACAAAGAAACCCAGGCAGGAGATAAAAGGAGCGAGTGGGTATACATCTTCAAGTGCATGTGTGCAAAGAATTATCATTCTCCACACACACGGCTAGTAAATGTGTTTTCACATATCCTGCATCTCTAAAGAAAAGTGAACCCTTAAGATTCAAGAACTAGTAGTCCATCAATAATGAGGCACACACACAAAAGTTCACATGGAGAGTCACGTACCACATCGACAAGCAGGAGGTGGAAAAGAAGAATCACCCGTGGGTACCGCCCTGCAGTTGGACCCTCACAAGCTATCCCATTGCCCATCGCAAGTGGAACCCCAAATTGAGATGGCGTTGGAATCAATGTTAAAGACGCCAAAAGACGTTGAGCGATTAATAGCCACACTGAAGAAGATTCAGAAGCAACAAGCACAGGCTGCTCACCCGCCTATGATCCAGGCCATCCCCACGGAAACAAGGCGAGACACTGCTTGCGAATAGACTAGAACCGAGCACCACACACAGGAATAAGAGGTGAGCAGTGGGTAAGCACCCCAACCAGGCTCAAAAGAAAAATAAAAGATGAGTGATTGAGTGGGTCCTTAAGGATGACGAGCAGAGAGCAAGAAGGGATATCCCAGTCAAGAAAGATCCAAGGCAAGTCTACGGGAAAGACTCAGACGTCCGATAGGTTGGGTCCACATGGGGAGTGATTAGGGTCATAATTGCATCTTTTTGCATCCATTTCTAGATGATTTATATGAGATTATGTTCATATTTGACCCTAAAATGATATACTTTGTGCATTTGACCCTTTGTTGGCTAGAAAGTTGTGTTTATAGGTGAAAACAAGCAAAATGGTGAAGAGACGAGCAAGTTCGTGAAAGTCCAGATTTCTTGACTTGAGCCAATTGGTACAAATGACATACCATGTTGAAGATCTCGAAGTGCGGGTCGCAACGGAAAAAGAATCAAGTCAATCAGAGCTTTAGAACTCAAGATACGACGAAAACAAGAAAGTTGAAAGATCCACCGACACAGAAGGTCTAGACCGTGCTTCCAGCAGACCGAGACCGCGCATCCAGCTGAAGGAGACCGTGCGCCCAGGTACGGGACCACGCGAGATTCTTGGTGAGTGCACAACCGCGCGGTCTGGACCGCGCGTCCACCTGCTCAGGACCGCGCGCCGGTCTGGTTTTTTATACTCTTCAAGGGCTGTTTCATATTTTGCGCATTTTAATGAAGGGCATTTTGGTACATGCATGGAGAGTACTATATATACTTCAAGCTCAGATTTCCAAGGACAATTCCACTCACTTTAATTCATTTTTTAGATTCTTCTTAGATTAGAGAAGTTAATTGAGGTTACTAAATGGGTTTATTAGATTTTCCAACTTTCAATCTTTGATTACTTTTTATCCGTCCATCAGATTTTTGATTTGTCTGTTCCTGCGTTCTTATCTCGATTCAAGCTACGTTTCTACAGTTCAATTTTGTATTTCGCATTACGGATTAGAAGATATCATTTGGAGGTTTGTAGCTTGAATTCCAATTCATCTACTATTGGTAAATTTTCATTGATTTCTTTAGTAATAGTGATTAGAAATGATGTTTAGATTGTTAATTGTAGTTTTCCATTCCCAATTAGCCATGAGCTAATTTCCTTATGCATTGGTGTAAGAATCCTATGAAGTAATTTGGTGATTTCGTTAATCCTATGATTGCTATGTGATATGGGATGATTGATTCTCTTAATTGATGCTCTGAATGAATGTTTGGTATTGCCAATTGTATGCTAGGGACCTTAGTAAACTAGAAACATATGAGAATTGAGCTCTTTCATGATGATTCTTAATAGAAGGTTGTGCATGCTACGTGTTTGATGAAATTCCCTTAGGACAATGAGAATTGCCTAAGTGTTAGTCACCCAATTAGAGCTTTAAGTGTCATTAGGGAGACCTAGGCAAACTAATGAGGCATTGCCTAATTGATTATCCTATTGAACTTGCATGATTAGGAAAGACAAGCACCAAATGAACCATAGGAGGACTACACTAATTCATGTCTTCACACTTGCTCACTTTTGTCAAAAGGTGATAGGTAGTTTTACTATTTTTGCAAGAGATTAGTAATAAACACTTGATCCTTTAATTGCTTTCATAGATAAGTCCTTTAAACAACAATCTTACTTCACATTGCCCCGTTTCCCTATGTTCGATATTACTTGGTCAACTTGCCGATTATACGACGACCACGTACACTTGCGTGAGAGCTACACGGAATTGGCAAACAGTGAGTCATCATACAAAGGCTAGTACGAAAGACTGCCCGAAGTGATGGCTTGCAGGAAGCTCCTCGCAGGTGAGCAGCAAGTCCTGAACAGTTTCCAGAAGGGGAGTCATCTCTTAACGTGATAGAGAAATTAAGGCGAAAGTGGAGGACCTGCGCGAGCAAGGAAAAGGTGGAGACCTTGACCTCCCTACCAAGCAATCTTGACAGTGTCTATACCGAAGAAAATACAATTCTCAGCTATGGCCCTTTACGAGAGAGATTCAGATCCCAAAGTTCACATAACAAAGTATGCAGACTTCATGATATCGATGGGAGCTTCAAATGCCACCCAATGCCAAAACTTTCCCCTAACTTTGGGAGATAGGGCTCACATATAGTTCTCAGCTTTGGCACCAGGATTCGTCCAGTCTTTTGGACAACTCACCCGAGAATTCCTATCACACTTCATGAGGTTCGTAACGTACCTAATGCAAAAATATAGGCAGTCAAGTATTACATAAGGTGCTGAAGAGATGGACCAGCAGTGCTTGGAGAGATTTGACAAGATCCTACTAGAGGGTGAACCATTCATCGAAGACACGAAGATTGTGGCAGTGATGGCCGGATTGGAAAAAGGGCACAAATTTGTGGAAGGAAATGCATTTATCATGCCCAAGAACATATGTTGATTTCAAACATAAAACCAGAGTTTATGTTGCGATGCAAGAGGCTCTCCAAAGAGAATTAGGCACAGAAGCTGAGAGTAAGAAGAACAAAAAGAAACCGGGGGGCGAATACAAAGCCCGAAAAATTTGAAATCATTTGTAGATGGGGTTGAGTATAAAGAAAAATTGAATGAAGTGTTGGCCACCACTGTTGAACAAGTGTATACTGCCGTGAAGGATCGGGACATGCTTTCAGCTCCCCAAAGGATCCGACAAGATAGAAATAAATTATATCCGAAAAAATATTGTGCCTACCACTGAAGCATAGGTCATTTCACTAGTGAATATCGAGATTTGTTAAAACAGTTGTGAAAATTTTACGAGGATGGCAAACTGGCAGAATTTGTAAAAAAGGTACCGGGAAAAAGATAAAGGTCTGCCTTACACGAGGAATCAGAAAATAAAGAAGAAAGCGATGAAGAAGACAGGTAGCTAAATAGACAAGTCAGAAGGGGGCCACCAGGACCCCCAGCACATCAAGAAACAAACAGAGAAATCCTGGTACTAGAGGAAATGGGCCCTGTTGGGGGAATGGTTGATGGGAGACCACTTCCTTCGAAAAGAAAAAAAAAACATAAATAAGGGCGATCAACCAAGTGCAAGAGATAGGCTCGGGATCAAAGATCCCCACAAGACCGACAACAGAAGTAGTATTTTCTCAAGCAGACTTAGAGGGAGTCCTCACACCCCATAATGAGTCGTTGATAATTAGTGTCAATATCATGAACACCAAGGTCCACTGACTGCTAGTAGATATTGGAGCACACACGAACATCTTTTCAGAAAGACACTAGAACAATTAAGGGATTACGAGTCATATATCGAAGATTATAATCATAAGATAGTGGGGTTTGGAGAAACTGTAACCATCCTCCTAGGAATAATATGACTGTCGGTCGAACTTATATCGATCGAGGATCCCGAATAGACACTGACTAGGTTGATAGATTTTCTAGTAGTAGATCAATAGTCTTCCTATAATGGGTTCCTCGATCAATCATTTATTTCTAAATTTAAGGCCACGTGTTCAACTTAGTATTATTGTGTGAAATTCCCAACACCCAAAGGTGCAGAAATAATTAAAGGAGATCAGAAAAAAACACGAGAGTGCTTATTGATGATAAAGAATTCTGTCACTCAGGTGTTGGTATACGAAGAAGAAACACAGCACCATCCTGAGGAACCTAACATTCTAGACGTCATTTCAATTAAAACAGAGTTGATGGAGGTAGTCCAACAGCTGGATGAGCTAGAAGTAAGTCAAAACCCACAAGCAGACCCACAATAAATTGTTAAGATGGAGAAAAATGCAGAACCAGCAGTCAACCTACCTACAAACCAACAAAAAAAGAGTCAGGCATAACTCGGGAACCTACTGACTAACAAGAAAAGCAAGATGATTTCGAACCTAGGCTTGGTTATGAACCAATGCAGGTGGAAGATGAGCTAGACTTGGAAGGACCTATCTCGAATTCGCGATGGAAACGTAAAAAGAGACGAGCTATCCCGGTTGAAGAATTAAGAGCCATCTAGGTAGATCCCAACAGAAAAGACTTGTAGCTTTTCATAGGGTCTAAATTGCAAGAGCCCTACAGGAGTAAGATGGAAGGATTTCTAAGATCCAACCTAGACATATTTGCTTGGTCCCACGAGAACATAAGAGGAATCCCGATGGAGCATTCGTGTCATCGCCTCAACATTGACCTAACGAAGAAGTCCGTAAGATAAAAATGGAGAAAATACAGACATGATAAATACGAGTCCCTAACTGTAGAAGTAAAGAAACTGCTAAACAACAAACTAATACAGAAGGCGTTATGCCCACAATGTGTTGCAAACCCAGTCCTAATCCGAAAGCCGAATGGAACATGGCGACTATGTATAGTTTTCAATGACTTCAATGCCGCTTGTCCAAAAGACAATTTCTCATTACCACATATTGACCAGGTGGTGGAAAACACAGCTGGTCATGAGCTGATGACACTTATGGATGCTTTTCCAGGTTATCACCATATCACAATGCACCCAGACGATCAGAAGCATACAACCTTCAATACAAAAAAGAATATGTACTGCTGGAAGAGGATGCCATTTAAACTCATTACCATCGGAGCCACGTACCAAAGATTGGTCTACAAAATATTTGATCAACATATTGGCCACACAATAGAGGTGTACGTAGACAATATCATGGTCAAGAGCCTAAATAAAGAAGATCACTTGGAGCACCTCAAACAAGCATTTGACATCATGAGGTCCTACAACATGAAGTTAAACCCAAAAAAATGAGCTTCAGGGTACATTCTGGCAAATTCCTGGGTCACCTGGTGAGTTAGCGGGCATTGAGGTTAACTCAGCACAAGTCAAATGCATTTTGGAGATGGCACCACCTGACTCTGTGAGAAGGTTCAAAGACTCACCGGGTGTCTAGCAGCATTAAACCGCTTTATTTCCAGATCCGGCAATAGGAACATAGCGTTCTTCAAATCCATAAAAGTAAAAAAGAACAAGATTTCCAATGGATAGATGTCTGTCAAAGAGCATTCAAAGAGATAAAGAGCTATCTAAGCAACCCACAAATCCTAGCGAAGCCAATCCTCGGTGAAAAACTATATTTATATCTGGTCGTGTTTGAGGTGGCCATCAGCTCAATGTTAGTTCGAGCTGAAGGAAACTTCTACTTCCCGATATATTATGTTAGTCAAGCTCTTCACGATGTAGAGACACGATACGCACTAACAAAAAAGCTGGCATACATACTTGTGATGAGTGTGAGGAAGCTTTGACCATATTTCTTTGACCACCAAGTGGAGGTGTTAACTACCTTTCCCTTGAGGCAAATCCTACATAGACCTGAAATGGCAGGACGCCTATTAAAATGGTCACTCGAAGTAAGCCAATACGGGATAACATACGCTCCCCGAACAACGATCAAACTAGTAGAATTCATTGTAGAGCTAACTTACCCTCAAGATCCGATGAGGGGATGTATATACCCAAGGCATCTATATATTGATGGCTCAGCAGCCAATACTATAGCAGGAGTAGTCCTCATCAGCCCCGACAGACAGGTGTTCACCTTAGTCATACGATTTGAATTTCTGGCTACCAATAACAAAGCTGGGTACGAAGCACTGATTGCGGGACTTAGACTGTCATTAGCTGTAGGGGCAACCAAACTTCAAATCTTCAGAAATTCCCAGCTAATAATATCTCAAGTTCGAGGCGAAAATGAAGCAAAAGATCAGCAAATGATCCTCTACCAAAAGATAGTGGCAAATTTAATATCGAAGTTCGAACAAGTTTACATAGAATATATACCTCACCTGGAAAATACACAAGCAGGTCCTCTAGCACGGCTAGTAACAAGTAATGGGGAGGTAAATATCACGGAAATAGAAGTTACAAGAATCACCAATCCTTCAATATTTGATTATATAAATCAAATGTTGAATGAGGGCAATAGACATTAGACGATTGGAGGACACCTATCAAGAAATACTTAACCAACAAAGATAAGCCTGAAGAGCCCTGGACTGCGAGCCAAATAGTTAAACAAACCGCTAGATATACAATTATTGAGGGACAATTGTACAAAAGAGGAATTTCTCTGTCATTACTTAAATGCATTTCCCCAGAAAAAGGACTAAAAGTGCTTGAGAAAATCCATGAAGGAATCTGTGGAGGACACACTGAGGGACAAGCTTTGGCCTACAAGACCATTAGACAAGGGTACTATTGGCCAACGTTGCGAAAAGATGCTGTTAAGTATACCAAAAAATGTTTTAAATACCAACAATTTGCTCCAAACATACATACTCCAGCACAGGAGCTAAGATCAGTATATAGTCCATGGTCTTTTGGAAAATGGGGTATCGACTTGATCGATCTATTCCCACTGAGAAAAGGTGGAGTCAAATTCACAGTGGTAGCTGTGGACTACTATACTAAATGGGCTGAAGTCGAGGCACTAGTGATGGCAACACAGGAAAAGATGATAAGCTTTATATGGAAAAACCTGATCTGTAGGTTCGACTTACCACAGTCAATAGTTATAGATAATGGAAAGCAATTTGATGGGAAAAAGTTGAGAGACATTTGCACATTGTGGGAAATCAAGAAGCATAACTCCACCCCATATCACTCTCAGTCAAACGGAGAGGTAGAAATAGTGAATAAAATTTTAAAACACATCTGAAGATCCGATTGACTGACAGAAAGGGTAGTTGGGCAGAAGAGCTACTTGAGGTCTTATGGACTTATGGAACATCCCATAGGACCAGTACAGGAGAAACCCCTTTACATTAGCTTTCGGGGTTGAAGCAGTCATTCCAGTGGAGGTCCAAAACCAAACATGGAGGATTGTTAGTTATGAAGAAAAAATAAACGATGAAGCAATAGTAGTTGAAAAAGACCTGATAAAAAAGATACAGACTTCTTCAGAATTGAGAAATGCCGCGTATAAGCAACGGGCAGAAAAATATTAAAACTCAAAGGTTAAAAACAGAAGGTTCAAAATTGGGGATTTGGTCATGAGGAAATTGCTAGCAGTCCCCCTAGGAGTTTTCGGATCAAATTGGGAAGGACCGTTTAAAGTAATGAAGAACTGGCCCAACGTAACATATGACTTGGATGACCTACAAGGGAACCCATCACCATACACTTGGACTGTAGCCTATCTTAAGAAATTTTTTCAGTAGGATTATTTAAAATTTCATGTCATTTCTATTCGCCCTACTTGTATACACTGGTCGAGCAACTCTATGTATGAAGGATCAATATATTCTTTATGAAGATAAATCATGTATATTATTCAATAGTTAAAAAATGATCTTTTGTCAACATTAGAACACAAGTAGTAAAGAAATATTCCTAAGTATAAGATGTCAGATCCATGG
Source organism: Prunella vulgaris (assembly GCA_026898435.1). Lineage (NCBI taxonomy): Eukaryota > Viridiplantae > Streptophyta > Magnoliopsida > Lamiales > Lamiaceae > Prunella > Prunella vulgaris. The sequence goes on from JAPKLY010000307.1 coordinate 283,495, forward strand.
TTATAAGCGCAAGATGTTAATGTGTTGTCTTAAGTTAGCTCGAAGTCAAAGACTTATTATAAGGTAAAGTGAAGAAATCAATCATTCAAATACTCAAAAGGGTATTCTCACCAGTCAATAAGCCCACACCATAAAGATAGAATAAAATCTAAGGTGTAAACTCGCGATCCAAATGAGGAAAATAAGACGAGTCGGCAAAACATCCTATTAGAGCGAGCAACTTAAAGTTAATAAAAAATAACGGGAAAATAAAGATGTGCAAAAAATTGAAAGAAGACATATTTCATTAAACTGGGAGATGAAGTACATAAGGGATGCCTTCGTGGGTGAGAAGGTTCAAGAACCTTACAAACAAAAAGAAGTGAAAGCAAAAGAAAGAACATACCTCATCTTTTGCCATCAGGTAAAGATCATCATAATCATCATCACAGAACAAATCAGGAGAGCGCCTTCCTGGTCCATCTGATTCTAAGCTCTCCTCAGCAATCATGGTTTTGCGATCTGACACTCTCAGATCCCTCTTTGCTCTCTGATCCTCTCTCTCTCTCTCTCTATCTATCTATCTATCCCTCCCTCTCTCTCGGGAGTTGAGCTCTGTGCAATCATACTAATAGTGCCCAGTCTTCTTGTAGTGATAGCACTGATCAACATCAGATGCATAAGACTTAAAGTCAGATTACCTTTTCGATTCAGGTTCTCTGCAGCTCCCTAAGCTCCTCTCAAGTTTTGAGCTGGATCTCCTGAGCTCATGATCATCCTTGCGCCTCTCAGGCCCCTCTCGATCACGCCTAGATTCAGAACCACTCATTTATTCCTTTTGGGGACTGGATCTCCTGTGGCTATTGTATCTCCTCTTTTCCCTGCTATTATTGTAAAAAAAAATTATACCTGCTAAAATGGGAGTTGAGCTTTTCAAAATGTCTGGCCATCAGCCTATACTCTTCTAGGATCTCTTCCTTGCTCATCGCCTTCAGGGAACGGGAAGTAGCATCAGGTTCAGGATTGGCTTTAAGAGCTATGCTCTCCTCCTTTTCAGGAGTCCTCCTCTCACTACTGTCTCCACTGGCCTCAATCTTCTTCTTCCTCTTATTGAGGTCAAACTCCAGAGCCTTTAGCTCTAAGAAAAGATGAGTAGTGGTTACACTAGTGAGATCCTGAGTGTTCTTCAGCATAATCACTCATGTTTCCCATCTATCAGGAAAACAATTCAGGATTTTGGAGGACACCTCCCTCCTGTGAATCTCCTTCCCAAGGGTTGCTAACTCAGTCATCAGTTTTATTAATCTAGACTCATCCTCCAGCATCTTGAAGGCCTCAGACTTCTGATTTACCATATCCCTCTTGTTCTCCTCTTGATCTTTTTTTAGTCCTCGCACATCTCTATCAAAGTATCTCAGATCTCCTTAGTCGTCTTCAGGATTATTAATCTGATTGATTCCTCATACGGAATGGTGTGCAGAATGATGTTCTTGGTGATGTTGTCAAGGCCAATATGCTTGAACTGATCTTAGGTTAACTTGTTTCTCTCGATCGACACAAGACCTATTAGGGGAGGAACTGGTACATTTCCTGCAATAGGAAAGGTAGCTGTTGTATCAGTTAAGAAGGTAATAATACCCTTCTCTATGACCAGATACATCTGATCATGGATAGAATGTAGATGTGCCAAGAACCTGAACTTCCAGTAGTCATAATTTGCTACGGAGAACTCAGGAAGGCTGCCCTCAAGGTGCTTAGAAGATGCCATTAAATGCAAATTTTCATAAAAAACTTAAGATCTAGTTCAGTAGACCTCCAACAGTGTCTCCTCAGAAACTATTAGTATTCAAAATCAGTGGTCTTGCGAACCACTGCTCTGATACCACTTGTTGGTCCCGAAACGAGTCTAAATCAGTGTATGGGGTAATACTCTGATAGTAAATTTTCCTTATTTAGGAAATAACTCCTTAGGAACTCAGTCAGCTTAAATTGACAGTGCTCACTGGTACTGAAGTCTCAAGAACTGACAGCCCGGGAACCAAATACACTGAGTCCTAAATAGTGCTCTGAGTGAGCTTAGTAAAGATAACCCACCTACTGACTGCTGATGAGCTGGTCAGTTGGATAGCTATCTAAACAAGCTTTTTATGTGCGGAAGTGTGAGCCCTAAATTATACTCGTTTAAGTGTTTACTGAAAATGTTTAGCTTAGTTACTGAAAAGATGGTCAAGGGACTGTGCTCAGATTTCAGGTTCACGAAGATTGATTCTTCCTGAGTTTTAAATCAATGTTGAATGCTCTACTGATCTAATGATATGTCAGTTCAAATATGTAAAGCAAGTAAATCAGCACACAGAGGTTTAACGTGGTTCAGAGACTCAAGCTCCTACGTCCACGGCCTGATTAAACAGGAGCAATCCACTCTTAGGATTGGTTCTTTTATTTTAACGTGCCAAGGTGCACGAGCAGTCTCCTTCCTCTCTAAGGAATTCAACCCCTTTGTGATTTTACAAGTTCCAGTCCTTCCCAGTTCACCAACTCACAACTTAGAGTGGTTTAACTTTCAGCTTCCAACTATTGTGACAATCCTTACAAACAAATCTAATGTTAAGGATGTATTATCACTCTAAGCTAAATACAAAATAGATTCACTAACAATAATAGGGAAATTTAAATTGCAGAGTGTAGTAACTTTAATGTTTTGAGCGCTTGAATCTTTGGTAAATCTCGACTTGGAAATTTCCCGTTACCTTGTTTGGGTGCAAGGCCTTCTGTATTTATAGTAAAGATTTGTAATAGATCTGTTGGAGGAATCAAAACAAATCTTCCTATATTAGGTAGGTGGCGGCCTAGGAATAGACGTTTACTTTTCACCATGTTATTTTGGTGAAAGTCTGCTACTATTGCCTGTGACTGTGAACATTAATTGAGTCTGTCAACTCCGTACACACGTGTCTTCATCTAACTGACTGCTTTTCAAATGGCTAAATGTTGACAAGACTTTATGCTTCATCGTACCATAAATACTCCGAGTAAATTGCACTTAAACTCAGGTATTAATATTTGTCTTTAGTGGATCTGGCATTCTCTTTATTCTCAGCCTTTTAGCATAGATTCTAAGTCTCAAACGATCAGTAACCTTTTCTGTCAGGACTTACAAAGTGTCAGTAAGATCAACACTCAACCCGATTACTCAGGTTACTTTCGCTTTCACTTAATATGCTCTGTCCTGACTGCTCTTAGAACAGTCAGTAGAACTCTATCAGTGGTCTTCTCAGGGTTGCCCTCTCAAGATCGATCTTCTCAATATCGATCTTCTCAGGAACTATCTTCAGGATCTTCAGGATGACTAAGCTCCAGGACAGTTTATTTGAAATTGGTCTTCATTGTGCTTTCTGTCCTCATGGATGGTTCTTTCTGACCTCGATCTTCAAGACGTCTCCTTCTGACTTTAGCCTTCAGGATGGTTCCCCCTGAATTGAGTACCTGTGAATATAAAACAAGTCTAACCTATCCTGAACTATTCCTGAGTCTATACAATCCTGAAACTGTACTTAGGCAAATTCATCTTTTTAGGGTTTTTGGATTTGAATCAAAACTTAGATAATATCCCAACAGAACCAGTCAGTGAAGATACTAAAGTCATAGTTGCAATCGCAGGATTGAAGAAAGGGTCAAATTTGTGGAAAGAAATGCATCTTATATGCCCGAAGACATATGCTGAGGTCAGAAACAAAGCAGGGATATATGTCGCAATGCAAGAGGCATTGAAGAAAAGTCTTAGAGAAACCAAAGAAGTGAAGATACCCGGGCAAAAGGCTAGAACGGAGTATAGAGCTCCAAGGAATCTAAATTCCTTTGCGGACGAAGATGAATACAAGGATAAATTGAATCAGGTTTTGATTTTGTCTGTCGAACAAGTGTACAATGCAGTTAATGGAAGAGGTTTGTTTCCAACTCCGTGAAGGATCAGGCAAGAGCAAAGCGAAGCAAGATGAACCCGAATACATATTGTGCCTGTCATCAAACAATTGTGCACTTCACCAGTGAATGTAGAGATTTGTTAAGGCAGTTTTTTAGATTTTACGAGGAAGGAATGTTATCCAAGTTCGTAAAAAAAGGCAGCGAGTAGTGGAAGTTAATGAATCTAATGATGATGATAGTGATGAAGGAGAGAGAGATCCACAAATAAACCGGCGAGAGCGACAAGCTCCACCTCCTCCGCCGGGACCCAAACATGAAATTTTGGTAATCGAACAAGAGGTGGGCTGAGCTGGCGGATGTATAGATGGAAGAACACCCCCATCGAAGAGGCAAAAGAAAGCAGAGTTGCGCACAATCGACCAGATTATAGAAACTGGTGTCGGACCTTCCACCAAACCAAATGCAGAACATACATTCTCTTAAAAAGATTTAGAATGCATCATGACACCTCATAATGATTCGCAGGTCATCAGCGCAAACATAATGAATGCAAAAGTTCACAGACTTCTGGACTGGAGCTTACACGAACATTTTATTCAAAAACACACTAGACCAGATAGGGGATTACAAATCCTACATAGAAGATTGTAATCATAAGATTATAGGATTCGGAAAGGCTGTTACAATCCCCCTTGGTACAATAAGGTTGTCAGCGAAACTTGTATCAGTCAACGACCCTGATAGAAGAATGACAAGGCAAATAGATTATCTTGTTATAAATAATCCATCCTCCTATAACGGGTTCCTCGGCCAACCCTTTTTGTATGAATTTAAAGTCCCATCTTCGATGTACTACTATAGTTTGAAATTTCCAATACCAAATTATGCGGGAACAATAAAAGGTGATCAGAAGAAAGCTCGTGAATGTTTGTTGCGGGTACATTCATTAGAAACTCAAATGTTGATGATGGAAGATTTTGTTAATTGTTCTAGATTGAGATGTAGATCATTCAATACTTCGCAACACAAAGCAGAACCAATGGAGGTCAACTTACAAAGCGAACAAGTCAAAGAGCATCAAATGGAATCGAATATACAATTAGAGGAAGCAAGACATGAACATAACGGGCTTGTATAAGTTGAAAGATAATCCAACAAACAATCAATGGTCATCTTTGATCAAGATGAGCAAATAAATAACCCTCAATCAGGGAATGAACAATCAAGAGATTATTTATTAAGTGAAGATTTTGAGCACGATTAGAGTGTGAGCCAATGGAAGTTGAAGACGAGTTAAACATGGATGGGCCAATTTTAGATCCCAGGTGGAAAGAAAAGCGAAAAAGAGCTACACCGATTTAGGAATTAACAATAATAAAAACATATTCTGATAACGATGATCTAGAGCTCTTTATTGGATCAGAATTGACAGAACCCTATTGAACAATAATGATGGAGTTTCTCAGAACCCTATTGAACAATAATGATGGAGTTTCTGAAGGCAAATCTTGATGTATTCGCTTGGTCGCACTCCGATACGACATGGATGCCACCTGAACATGCCTATCATCGCTTAAATATTGATCCCCTGAAGAAACTGATACAAGAAAAAAGACGAAAGTTTGGCCCAGAAAGTACGAGGTATTGACAATTGAAGTTATGAAGCTGTTGGATAATAAGTTGATAAATGAAGCATTGCACCCGCAATGGGTTGTGAATCCAGTCCTTGTTCGAAAACCAAATGGCACATGGAGGCTTTGTATTGACTTTACTGACTTAAATGCTGCTTGTCCAAAGGACAATTTTCTGCTCCCGCACATTGACCAACTGAACATGAGTTAATGACTTTTATGGATGCATTCGCCAGATATCATCAAATAGTGTTACATCCTGATAATCAAGGACGCACAACATTTTATACCAACAAAAATATGTATTGTTGGGATAGAATGCCATTAGTACTAATAGATGCCGAAGCTACTTATCAGCGATTGGTGAACAAGATGTTTGATGACCACGTTGGTCATACAATCAAAGTATATATTGATGATATTGTTGTGAAAAGTATACATAAAGAAGATCATCTTGAGCATTTGTCTCAAACATTCAATATTCTTCGGGCTTACAACATAAAACTTAACCCAAAAAAGAGTAGTTTTGGAGTACATTCAGGTAAATTCCTGGGTCATCTGGTAAGTCTACGAGGAATTGAAGTAAAACCTTTAAAGTTCAAGGCAATTATGGACATGAAACCACCCGATTCGATCAAGAAAGTACAATGATTAACAGGGTGTCTGACGACCCTAGCTAAAGCGTTTCATTTCAAGATCAAGAGACAAATGCAGACCATTCTTTGAAGCAATGAAAATAAAGGAAGATTTTGATTGCACAAGCAGTTGTCAAAAAGCATTCGATCAAATCAAGGAATACTTGGGCAATCCACAAATATTATCCAAGTCATTACAAAGCGAGAAGCTATACCTATACCTGGCAGCGTCAGAAGTGGCAATAAGCTCAGTGCTCGTAAGAGAAGAAGACAAGTTTCATCTTTTGATCTATTATGTAAGTCAAGCTCTGCATGGGGCAGAAATATGTTATTCTCCAACTAAGGAACTTGCATATGCACTAGTGATGAGTACATGACAGTTACTCCCTTACTTCTACGATCACTCAGTAGAAGTACATACAATTTTTCTGTTGAGGCAGATTCTTCATCGTCTAGATACTGTAGGACGATTGCTGAAATTGTCACTTCGGTATAACATATGCATCTCGAACTGTGATCAAGGGACAAGCGCTCGTGAACTTCATTGAAGAGTTAACTTATCCCCAAGATCCAACAAGAGATTATAATCATCCCTAGCATCTGTATGTGGATGGATCTTCTACAAACACAACATCGGGGGCAGGAGTGGTGCTAATTTACCCAAACCGACAGGTATTCACATCTGTAATTCAATTTACCTTTTTGGCAATAAATAATGAGGCGGAATATGAGGCATTGATAGGAGGGTTAAGATTGGCTCTGGCTGTTGGAGTCAAATTGTTACAAATATTCAGCGTTTCCCAATTTATTATATCTCAAGTACGAGGAGAATATGAAGCGAAAGATGATCAAATGATTCTTTATTAAAGAATCGTAGCTCATTTAATATCAATTTTTGAACAAGTGTACATTGATCAGATACGTTGTCTAGAGAATATGTAAGCAGATGCATTGGCCAGATTAGCATTTAGCCATGGAACAACTGAAATTTCAGAAGTCATCATCACCAAACTCGAGAATCCTTCAACCTTTGATTAGAAAATAAATCAAACGTTGAATTGGAGGCAAGAAGTAGATGATGGTGACTGGAGGATAGCCATAATGAAGTACTTGTCCATTGGTGAATAGCCTAAGACTCGTGGTTAGCTATTCGACTAATCAAGCAAGCAGCTCGATATACATTGCTAGATGGACAACTATATAGGTGAGGATTTTCATTACCTCTTCTTAAATGTCTTACACAAAAGCAAGGTCTAGAAATTCTTGAGGAGATCCATGAAGGCATTTTTGGAAGTCATACTACAGAACAAGCACTGACATACTAAACAATGAGGCAGGGGTATTATTGGCCAACTCTGAGGAAAGATGTGGTAGCTTTTGCGAAGAAATGTCGAAAGTGCCAGTTGTTCGCCCCTAAGATCAATCTTCCTCCACAGGAGTTGAAAGCAGTTTACAGTCTATGACCATTTGCCAAATGAGGAATTGATATTATGGGTCCTTTTCCATCTGTGGAAAAGGGAGTGTAAGATTTGCGGTGATAGCTGTAGATTATTATACCAAATGAGCCGAAGCTGAAGAAATTATAACTATTGTGCATGAGAAAATGATTAATTTTATTTGGAAATTTTTGTTCTACCAATTCGGTATTCCTCGATCTATAGTAACAGATAATGGTCCATTGTTCGATAGAAGAAAAATAAAAGAATTTTGTATAACTTGGGTGATCAAGAAGTACTATTTAACTCTTTATAATCCACAATCAAATGGACAAGTAGAAATGATTAACAAGATTATCAAACACACTTGAAACTCCATTTGGCTGAAAAGAAGGGTAGTTGGTCAGAAGAGCTCCCAGAAGTCTTGTGGTCATAGAGGACATCATTCTGAACGAGTACAGGAGAAACACCTTTCACTTCAGCATTCGGAATGGAGGAAATGGTACCTGTCGAATTGTAAAATCCTACTTGGCGAATTAGCACATATAATGAAGAAAAAAGATGAGGCAGTTGTAGTTGAGAAAGATTTTCTTGAAGAAAGACGTGTAGTGGCGGAGCAACGGAATGTAGTCTATAAACAATGTGTGACTCGTTATTATAATTCACAAGTAAGGGAATAGAGGTTTAAAGAAGTGGACCTTGTACTGCAAAAGGTATTAGCAACCCCACCCGGTGTCTTTGGACCAAGTTGGGAAGGTACGTTCAGAATCTCGCGTAGCTGGTAGAATGGAACTTATGATTTAGAAGATCTGGTTCAGCAACCTTCATCTTAGACCTGGAGCGCGGTACATTTGAAGAAATTCTATCAATGAAAGATGTGTAATGTATATATGTAATTAGTTGTAAATGTTGAATAATGGAATGGGGTATGGTTTGAAGTCTTAAAGTTTGAAGAGATAAACAGCTTTATAAAGATGTTTATCAAGAATTATGATGTTGCTTGATGTAAAGAGAAAAGTTGTTATATGCAAAATCATTAAAATGCATTTCTTGAGAAGAAGCATTACGACTATAAATACCAATAAATGCTCTAGACAATAAAAATTGCATAATGATAATAACTGTCCTTTTACGATGTAAAGGCCAAGAATCCCAATAATCTCAAAGATAGACAATTTTGATTATAAGGAAGAAAGACTCATTCTTAAGTGTATAACTCGTAAGTGTTGTAAATGCAAAACGAAAAAAGCACCATAAAATAAAATAACAAGCAACACGCAAAGACATAAAAGCAAAATAAATACTCCATTTCATTAAGATAGTTGGAGTACATCAGACATTGGGAAAGAAAATTTGACTTCAACTATTACAGCAAAACAAGTTCTTAGCAAACATTCAAAATATAGAGTAAGTTAAGAGATAAAAACACTAAGTGCTCGGGGGCACATCACCCTCAGGTACAGAAGTAACATCAGCTTGCTCGATGTGGGTAGTTGAAGGAGAAGCCGAATGTTGAGCATCTGGAGTTTCATCAGATAAAGGAGTGGCATGCTCGCTTGGAGGAGTCTGCAAAAAAGACAATGCCATGACAAGATCGCTTTCTAGATTACACCCTTCAACGCCAATTTGAACATGGATATTTGTAGCAACAGTTACCTCAGTAGTAGGAGCTGGTTCAGTGTAGGTAACCTCAGTAGTTGGAAGAGTCTGAATGGTTGGCGGATGAATAATGGGGAACCCTTCTCCAAAAAACGGTTAAATCAATACCCATATTAACCAAGTCTGCAACTAGGAGGGGCAGTTCATTGTTAGGTATATTGGCTTTGACATAGTCAATGAATTCCTTCTTCACAACATCATAAATCTTTCTACCTTTGTCTTCTACAAACTTAATAGCTCGAACACATTCTTTGTATGAGCAGATATAGCCGAAGTTAGTGGCATTCTTCATAACCTCTACCACTTCCTTCTTGAGATAGCGATTCTCCACCTCGAGCTGAACGCCAATTTCTCTTACTCAAGCACCAGTATCTTATCCATCATTTCAACGTTGGCAACGCAAAATTCTGATTTTTCAATTTTGAGGTGAGTAATGGCTTATGTAGCTTCTTTAAGCTGCTCCTCAACTTTTCTGGTGCTAAACTAAAGATTGTGATAACCATCAATGACGGCTTTCTCCGCATCCATCAAGCTCTTCATTTTAGTTTCAGCACGCTTCAGCTCATCATCCTTAGCCTTTATTATTTTTTCTTTCTCCTCAACTTCAACTATGAGGCAACTATTATTTTTATCGATCCTAGCACCCTGATCGACAACTAGCTGAAAGATAATCGTTGCTAAGCTATTGTACATGGCTCAGAGTAGGTGAGTTTTAGTAAAGTTCTGAGCATGTTTAGTATTTTCACCTTCAGTTGTTCAGGATTCGGCAACAAATTGTGCAGCACGCTTCACCTCAATATCAGAGATATCGTCAAAGTAAATCGGCATCTAAGAACACGCAATTTGGTGAAGAGCGTCGCAACAACCAAGATGATCGCTGGGGTGATATCTGTAAAAAAAGTAGTGGATATAAGTAGAAATCAGTCAATATACATCTGACTGAAATTTAGATTTTATCAATCGTACGCTTCTCTTTTGTTACGGTCCCAACCAAGATAGGTGGCATCACGACCGAAGCTTACGCCACGGGGTGACGGTGGAAGTTGCGGTGAACTGTAGGGTGCAATTAAGCTTAGGGTTGGAGCCTGACGACTAGATCCACCAGTTGACCCAGTCTTGCTTTTCTTGGCTGCCTTTTGCGCCTTTTCAGTAGCTCTGACTGTGGAGCCATCACCTCATTTTAAGCAAGCACCGGTCGTAGTTTTTTCTAGCGGACTCTTGCGAGTCGGCTTTCGGGCAACAATAGTTGCAACGGGGGCATCAACATTTGTGGCTGCAGGCATGGTAGCTTGAGCTCCTTTTTCCCTCTGAGCTCAACGATGGCTGCTGGGGGATCCATCTTGCGCCTGTTCTGTTCAAACTCAAGGTTCATGATTCTAGTACATAAAGTTTTAAACTCTAATGGAATAGCAATTGTAATGCCCTGATCTAGGGAAATAGAAAAAATAAAAGATAACAGATGGGTCAATCAAAATGTCAAGAAAATAAATGATAAATCAATTTAAATCTACCTTCCAGGGCCTGAGCTATCGCTTCAAGATGATGCGGACTAATAATCAATCGAGCCGTGCATCTACAATTCTCTTTCTGTAAATACTTGATAGTACGATCTTTTTCATTCCGAGAAGCTGCACAAGTAAAGGCAAGAATGAAAAAATCCGACAATCCTTTTTATCCCCACTTTGGAAGTCTTGGACCTGCAAAAAAGATGATATCATGTTAATGTACCTCAAAACGAATGTTATATGAAGAACTTTACTTACATTTTTATTCTCCATATCATTCTGGAGTTAAAATTTGGCTTTCGATTCCAGATTAAGTTGTGGCTGCCCGCCAATCGACTCCGATGAAAAAGAATTGTTCTTTCCATCATTTCATTTTATTCGGAATTCCCTCAATGACTTTTAGACATGACCGGGCTTTCAGATAATAATATTATTTTCCTTCTTCCTTGCACTCTGAAATCATCAGTGCAAAATTAATTTCAGAGGCTGTCACTCTGGTAGGATAACCTTCTAGTCTAATCACCATCAGAAAACCCAGAAGATTTATCCATCTGTTTGGCGTGATTTGAGTAATAGCAAATTGGTGTCCAACATAAATTGACCAATCACCAGATGTAAAGGAAGAGGGAATCCCACTTCTAAAATATCAACATTGATAGTTGTACAATCTGGTGGAGGCCGATCCGCTCGTTCTTTGGTTCATGAAAGGTACATATGAATATCAAAGGGAATCTGGTATTAATTCCAAATATCAACGAGGTCATCACTTATCAAAAGACTTCAATGACGAGAAGTATCATATTGGGTATCAACATATGGTACCAATGGAAGGACATGTTTAATAAATTGATCTTGATAACTTTCAAGATAGGATGACCAATCCTCTTCACGAGCTACACCCTTGGAAATACTTTCCTAAATCAGCTGGAAAATTAGTTGATAGATTTGCTCAAGGTTCTCCCAAATATCGTCTTTGCTTAACTCAAAACCTTCTCAAAGGTCGGAGTTAGTATTTTCTTCAGCAGAGACTTCTTCTCTAGGGATGTTTGTCGTTTGGTCTCGAGCAGTCTCAACTTCACGAACAATATCAGGCTCAGGAACAACTTCGCTATTAGGAATACCCTCTTGAATTTCAACCTCTGAAGATTCGGGACTCGTTCCAAAAACATAACACATAATAGACTCGACATCAGACTCGGTTTCCTTCTCATCAATAAATAAAAGTCTTCTAACTAGGTGGGTTAGCTCACCTGGCCACCGGGTTAGTCACTTGAGTGAGTGACCTGGGTTCGATTCCCTCTGGGAACAAATTAAGGGAGATATAAGGTTGGCTTGGAGATTATTCTTAGAGTGTTTGGAAACTTGGTGAACTAACTTCTAAATACTAACAACTAATATTTACCGATAATTTTTTTTTATAAAAGTCTTCTTTTTGGGGGAGAGCGAGCTGCTCGCCCATGGCGAGCAACTCTAATATTACAAGCAGATAGAATGGAGTGAGCAGCTGGTTGTCCAAGACTAGCAATTTGAGGGTGACCAACTCTCTAGGGGCGAGCAGCTCCTTGTGTAAGTCCAGAGGGGAGAACAGCTCCTTGCGTGAGTCCAGTGGAGTAAGAAGCTTCTTGAGTTTGTCCATAGGAACGAGCATCTCCATGGGAGCGACCAGCTGATTGTAAGCAAGCATCCCCAAGATAGCGAACAACTGGTTGTGGGCGAGCACATCCAATGGAGTGAGCAGCTGTAGATCTTTGAGCCTCCCTCGAAATTTGTTGTTCATGAATGATTATATTCCATTCGTGAGCCTCTTCACCGATGACAACGCCTCTGGTGCCAGAAATATCGGTATAATCCCACAAAGGCTTGATTGACGACTCTTCCATTGGCCTTTTCTCAAGATTCTGAGGCGGTGAGTTTTTAAGGCGAGGATCCAAACTCCATTTTTCTGGTGAAACACACATGAATTCCTAAATTTTCAATTGGCAACATAAGATACTGGAAGAATTTCCCTAGGAATTGATACAACCAAGATTGAATTCTTAAAATCCTAAACCCCTAATGTTCAAATGGAAATAGCGAAGGCGATGAAGTATATACCAAACCCAGAAATCACAAATCCCCTTTGATAGAAATTGAAGAGAAATAAAAAGAAGACAAACATTTGATTTTAATCTATTAGCCCTATTTTTTAGAAAAAAATTAAACTATTTTGTTAATAAAGAAATATTATCAAAATTATCGAAACGTATTCCATAACATTCTTCATCAGAATCAAATTCAGTAACAAAAGATATGTTTTTAGAACTAGAAGAAGCATCATTTTTTAAAGCAATAACTTTTTTATCTGAAATAGCTTCTTCCTTTTGCTCAAAATTCAGCTCATAAGTTTTCAAAATACTGATCACTTCATTTAGACTCATAAGATCAGTGTTCTTTGTCTCTTCAATAACACATATTTTTGCATCAAAACATTTTGGAATTGTTCTTAAAAAAAATTGAACTAAGTGAGTATTAGAGATAGGATCACCTAGTAAATGAGATTCATTTGAAATTTCAGTAATTCTTTCATTATATGAAGATATGTCTTCATCATCCTTCATTTTAAAATTTTCAAATTTTGTACCAAGCATTCGAAGTTTTGTCCATCGAACACTTTCAGAACCTTCGCAATGTTCTTGAAAATGGTCTCATGCATCCTTTGCAGACACACCATTCAAAATTATCTTAAACTTAGAAAACTTAGTTGATGTGAAAATAACATTCAAGTCTTTCGAATTGTAGTTAGAAAGGGTGACTTTTTCATTATTCCAGTCCAACTCACGCTTTATATGAGCTTCATTGTCATCGTCGGCTACATGTAATGGTTGTGAGCAACCATAAATAACACTCCTCCATTCTCTTTCATCAAGAGACTTTATGTACATCCGCATCTTTGGTTTCCAATATGCATAATTGGTATCATATAAGATCGGAGGTTTAAGCGCGGGAGTGAGAGGATACTCCATTGCAGACTCAAATATACACAAACACAAGATCTTTAACTATATGTGTCTAGTTTAAGCTCTGACGCCACTTGTTAATGGATGTGCATATAAAGTGAGAATGTTTTTGAAAGATGTTGTTTATAATGTTGGAAACATAAATGGTAACACATACACAGCGGAAGAGTTAAACACACACACACACACTTGTAAGAAAATATAAAAAAAATTCACATATTATACATTGTATAATATGTGACGCCTCATGGCGGATAACGTTCAGTATAACGAAGTAGTGACACAAAACAAGGTTTACAAAGAAACAAAAAAGATAAGGTGACTGTTGATAAAAAAATATAAATCAAGTGTTTACCAGTTAGATACAAAGATTATCACGAGAGAAAATGCATCAATTTAAAGATGATGGCGAGCAGCCAAATAAGAAGAAGAGGCAAGCAACTCATGCGAAAATAGGGTAAGAGTCGAACAACTCATATAAAAATGATATATGGTGAGCAGCTCATATAATGAGCTGTTCACCACTCACAAGCTATTCACCTCTCAAAGAATGATATCTATTAGCTGATCGCCACCATAAGAGTTGGTCTCCAGTCTGAAGAAGATGATCAATTTTGTTATTTTCTCAAGTATTTTCTTTGTAATTATCTAGTAAGGAACACGTGTAAATTCCTTGTAACATGTGGCAATGACAATGCCACCACCTGCTTGTACTTTGCCTATAAATAGGCCTAAATTTCATAATAAATGGCAAGAAATTCAAAGCCTTAACAAAATGTTGTCCTTTAATTCCAGTAACTAAATAATTAGATTGTTGATGAAATTATGTACTTAAAGCCATTAAATCTAGATGAACAAAATTTCATCAACAGTCACGTAGACCAAAAATGACTCAACAAGGAATCTTATACAAGATCTAACTAGAGGCTATACCTAAACAAGCTTAGCATATCCACGTTTAGTCAAACAGAATGCTAATGCAAAAATTGAATATTGCTCTAAGTGCCTAGACACTTATCACAACATTCTGGTGGAGGAATATAACCGCCTAGATCCTAAATAGACAAACTACTTGATAGTTTCTAGGTCTTATATTCCACACTCTGAAATGTCTAATGTCTCTTCTATTTATAGATGTCAAAATCAGCATCCATACTCCACTAGGGGCCGAGATTTTACAAAAGTAACTCTTCTAACTTCCCTCCATGATGTAACTTCAATATTAGTGGGGTAATTGCCTACTCAAGTATTAACCGTCTGACGTCTAGGATGATTCTGGAACTCCACACGTCTTCAACTTCCATACCTAGGCAAATATCTCAACATAAAATCATCATGAGTTTAAGTTAAACGAACGGGTAAATTCTGATGTTACCAGAAATGTTGGAAACACAAATCATAACATTATGTCAACATTAACAATAAACACGACTGAAAATGTAGTTCTGGTTATCTAACTAATTACTACGTAAAATGCATAAATTAAAATGAATTAAAGATGTAAAAATAATAACCTAAACTAACACTTGCTTGTGCAAGAGTAGTGATATGCTTCGGATGACTTCCATTTTGTACTAGTTACAGTCAATTCCATTGTAAAGACTATTTGATGAATGAGCCAGACATTTCTACCCAATCAAATATAAACTTTCATTTATACTCAATCTCTCATATGTATTGTTTGGTGCAACAAGACATTTCTCAATGTCCTCGATACATTAACCCAATAACCTACAACCCATTACTATCAATTGAATATTCATATCATTCTCGCTCAATTCTCATATGTTGTGACTAGGACTCAAATATTAATTAGTAGAAATGTAAACTCTAAGTGTCTCAATAACCAATTGAAAGACTCTATCAGCAGAATGCCTATACTAAAGGAACGCAACATAAATGATCAATGATTAGTTCATAATTTTCTTCACCCAAAACATTGAGAGGATTAGCTCATGGCTAATGGGTGAACAAGAATATCTGAGACAACAAACATTATTTATGACAACATAATATGAAAATAATGAAATTATATTACCAGAAATTCTTCAAATGGAAATAACTTGCCTACAACTAAATAGGAATTGAGATGAATCTTCAAGTATTCGGTGTTATAATATATGTAAATATATTATTATATTGTGTGGATATAATATTAGATATATCCAGTGGGTTTTAGGCCCACAAGACTTAGGGTTAGGTATTGTATATATATATAGTATCATTCCCTGTATTATGTACTTGATACTTCCACATTGTAACGGCAGTTCATTATTAGTATAATCTCCTGGCTTGGTCGCCCCCAGATGTAGTCACTCCGTGACGAACTGGGTCATCAATACTGTGTCTTTTATTTTACGCTTTACGCTTTCCTCTCGATTACAACACGTTATCAGCACGAGTCTCTACGAGCATTAAGGATTTACGAGAGGATTGCTCCAGCTGTTTTCGGGATCAAAATTCAGGATTAATTTTATAAATTGCTGAAATCATAAGTTTCTGTATTTAATTAATCTGAAAAATCATGAAATCAATGAATCGGGAATTCTGCATGTATGCCTAATATGTTTTGATTCATGATATATGTAAATTATATGAATCTGTGAATATCCGATACATATTTGATTTGATTGATGCATATCCTACAATTTATCCGTATGCACTGCTTATATGTATGTTTATTCGATGGAATGGAATAAATCTCAAATTCCATAACACTGTGTTTATGAATTGATTATTGTTTTTCGTATGGATATTTTTTTTCGTATACACTGATATACCCTGTAAGGTTTTATTCTGTGTTGATTTTGTTATCAGCATAACAAAACCCCTGTTTCCAAAAATTCTTTGAAACCCAGTTTCGAGAAAAAAAATTAACAACTGAATCAATTGTACATATGCTATCGAATTGTTGTTATGCTATCTGATCGAAGATATTATGTATTCGATTATATGGATTATATGCATGATTAATTCTGTGATATCCTATGCCTATTAACAAAACCCATAATCAAAATGCATTGTTTCCAGTAATCAAACCAAGGTTACAATTCTGTAATAACATTTTTCGAAAACTAAACCAAATCGGAAATTGAAAAAAAAAAGGCCCCAATCGACACGTACCCGTTTTGCCGACGAACGGCGAGCGCCGTCGATGGCCCCTGAAGCGGCCTCGACTCACGGCGACAACAACCCATGCACGGCAATCGCGACGGCTGCACAGTAGCAATAGCGCTGCCATCTGCGCGACGGCCCTTCCTCCCACCGCATCGGCTCTCTTCCACAACGCCGCCCCTGTGCGTGACGTGACTCCGCTACGGCGGTACGACGCTCCGCCCTTGAGCAAACAATGGAGACGGAGATAGCTAACAGTCTGCGCGCGACGACGCGGCTCGTTCTCCACTGGAGACGATGCAACCCCCGTGCGCGATACGTGAACGACGATGATTAGGTCGATAGGTTCGCCTGAAGCGACCTAACGCCGCGACGACGGCACCTGTGCACCGCGGCTGCGCGAAAAGGCGACGAACGATTCCAGGCCACGTGCGCCGGAAAAATCGGAACTCATGGACTGAAAACCCTTGACCAATTCGTTCCTGATTCACAAAACCCTAATGGTTTAAATTCTGAAATTGGGCCTCCCAAAAATCTGGGCCGCATTAACCTGTTTATTTTATTGTTGGGCCAGTGCCCCCTTTATTCTGAAATTTAGGCCTTTGCCTATTTTTTAATTCAGAATGGGCGCCAGTTTTGGGCCATTTTAATAATAAAAAAAGGGCCTATTTTCCTAAATAGGCCGTACCATTATTATTAATATTATTATTAATTAATTACTTAGGCCATTTTTTTACATTGATTGGGCATTTTATTTAGTTGATCCTAATTAATCTGGATCCTAACAATTATTTTTAGGCCCGATGTCCCATTAATAAAAATTCATAATGGTATTATGAAAGCCCAAATCATCAAAAAAATTTTAAAAGGCCTTATCCAATAATTATTTTTGGGTTCAAGTCCCATTAATAAATGTCTCATAAAGTCATACACCCAATTCTTTATTAAATACCCCATATAATAAATTTTTGTCTTAGCAATATTTTATTGATTGAGTCTTAATTATTAAATGCTACAAACAAATAATTTTTAATAAATTTCCATTTATTAATTTTTGTAGCAAAAACATGTCAAATATCACTAAATGTGAATTCAATGAATTGGCACTTGTTTGCCATAACTTCTTGGCATGAGCTCTCAACGTTGAAATCCACTTAGCCTCTAAAGACTTTACCGACACAACTAGACAACCATCTAAATCCACAACTGCCTAAAAGGCACAAGCTCTAATTTTCTTAAGACATCATCTTCACGAATACCTCACTGAAAAAAATCCATCGACGTTGTGGAAATCCCTCCAGGATCAATTCCAACAACAACATGATGTGATCCTTCCCGAAACCAGACATGAATGGATAACACTTCGTTTCCAAAACTTCAAGTCTGTAACGGAGTACAACTCCGCCCTACATCGCATAGTTTCTCAGCTTAAGCTGTGTAAAGAAACAATAACTGATGATCAGTTAATTGAAAAACTCTTTCCACTTTCCACGCTATTAATCTTGTACTCCAGCTGCAGTACAGGGCCAAAGAGTATCAATCACACTCCGACCTCATTTATGCACTTCTAGTTGCAGAAAAGCACAACCAATTGTTGATGAAAAATCACAATACTAGATCGGGTGGCTCACAAGTTGTGCCTGAAGCACATGCTACTCGGAGGAACTCTAAAGGCCGTAAACGTGGAAAAGGAAATGAGGCGAGTGGGGAACGCGGATCGACCCGAAGTCGAGAACTTGGTAGGGGAAGAGGTCGAGGTCGCAACAATGCACAACCTAGTGCAACTGAACAGAATGCACCTCAAGATCAACCATTGAGCTCACATGCACAGAACAAACAAGTCTGTCACAAGTGTGGATGCAACGATCATTGGTCTCGCTCGTGTCACACACCAAAACATTTGGTGGAGGCTTATCAACGTATGCTAAAAGATAAAAATGGGAAGGCTCATCACGGTGAAACACACCACACCGACCTGCCCAAAGCAGGCTTTGTCATAGACAAAGGATGACCTCTTGGGTGAACATATGACTATGGACTACAAAATTTAATACGTTTTTGATAAAGTATGACCTAAGCGATCCCTTGTGCGGCTGATCAATCAGCGTCTGTAATCTTGGCTCTCCTTAGCATTCCTCATATCTAAACGTATCCAAACATACACTTAAGTGCTTATGGAGATTAATGTTTTGTGCTTAGTAGATAGTGCTACTACACATACTATCTTAAAAGATGGACAATTTTTCCAAATATTAACTGAAAAGAAAGGAAGTATCACTACTATTTCCGATGACGACATACAAATCGTTGGCTCCGGAAGAGCCTCGATCATTCTACCTATGGGTACCGAATTAATAATCGAGATTGCTTTATTGTTTCCACAATCAAAGCGTACCCTCCTCAGTTTCAAAGACATTCGACAGAATGGCTATCACATTGGAACAAATACTGAGGACAATAGTGAATATCTGTTGATGACTCACTATTTAAATTGTCGTAAACACATCGTCGAAAAACTTCCATCTTTCTCGTCTGGCCTGTATTACACATACATCAGACCCTCAAATCTCCATATAGCCCTTAATCTAAAATTTAATGATCCAAATTCTTTCAAATTATGGCATGAGCGGTTAAAACATCCAGAACAAACCATGATGCATCGGATTATATGTAATTCATCTGGCCATAACATAACACGTAACAGAATCCCTTCTGTTAATGAATACATATGTGATGCTTGCACAATGGGTAAGCTAATAATTTGTCCTTCTAGTAGTAAAGTAAGAAATAAATCTCCTAAATTCCTTGAGCAGATTCAATGAGATATTTGTGGACCAATACACCCAGCATCTGGACCATTTCAGTATTTTATGGTCCTAATAGATGTATCCACTCGGTGGACTTATGTCACCATGCTATCCACTCGCAATACTGCTTTTGCAAAGCTTATTGCACAGATTATTCTGTTGAGATCTCAATTCCCAGATCATCCTATTAAATCCATTCGTATGGATAATGCCGGTGAATTCACCTCTAAGGCATTCGATGATTTTTGCATGTCACTGGGAATCAAAGTGGAACATTCTGTCCCTCATGTTCATACTCAAAATGGTCTAGCTGAATCATTAATTAAACATCTTAAATTAATCGCTAGACCACTACTACATAAAACGAACTTACCTGTTTCATGTTGGGGGCATGCTATTCTACATGCATCATCACTAATCCAATTCCGACCAACTGCATATCATGAATATTCCCCTATTCAACTTGTGCGTGGAAATGAACCTAACATTTCCCATCTGCGTACATTCGATTGTGCAGTGTATGTTCCAATACCACCACCTAAGCGAACATCTATGGTCCCACAAAGGAAACTCGGTATTTACATCAGTTTTGTATCTCCCACAATACTTAAATACCTTGAGCCTTTAACTGGGGATCAGTTTACAACCCGTTTCGCTGATTGCACATTCGACGAAGATCTATTTCCGGCCTTAGGGGGAGAGAAAAATACCACAATTAATAAATGCCGTGAAATTACTTGGAACACAAAAGATCTTCAATTCTTAGACCCACGCACAATTCAAACTTGAACCAGAAGTTCAAAAGAAAATAAACTTGCAATAATCAGCAAGTAATCTGCCAGATGCATTATCAAATGCATTACTGATTATAAATGTAGTGACTATGAATAATTGAGGTTCCAATGAAATCAAATAACATTGATGCCCCTGTACGCCAGAAGCGTAATGAACCTCCTTACACAAAACCATGGTATATTAATGCTAATAATATATATATTCAGTCACTCTTGAAATCTCCTGAAGAGATTCGTCCTGAAGACGAGATATCCTAGTAAAAAGCACGTGCACATAGCAATCAAAATACTAGGATTGCGGAACACCCAGATCAATGGGAAATGATCAAGATCTGGTTTACATGAATCTTAAATAAACACAGGAGACAAAAATATCACTGTTGTCGACAACATATTCGTACCCATAGTTGCTCTTTCTAAAATATGGTACCAGTATCTAAATTCAGTGCTCGAAGCACTTTGATTAGATGCAATAGAAAGAAGCAAATATGGAAGAGCTAGACTCGCAAAATAAACTGTTTTGTTCTATCGTACATACCCCCTAACATTTTATCCCTGAAGGATATAAATGGGTATTAATACGAAACAAAATGAAGTTGAGAGATACAAAGCGAGATTAACAGCTTAAGGGTTTTTCGCAGTGACCCATTATTGAGTTTGATGTGATCAAACAAATACTCCTGTTGTTAATATTATAAAGTTCCGCCATATGTCCCTGGCAGTTAAACGCAGTTAATGGACATAATTACCGCATACTTATACGGATCATTAGATTCTGACATCTATATGAAAATCCCTGATGGATTAAATATTTCCCCAAATTAGGAATAACGAACATCGTAGTATGTTCAGCATTAAGTTACAACGCTCGTTATATGGCTTAAAACAGTCAGGTCGTATGTGGTATAATCGACTAAGCGAATTCCTCCTGAAGAAGGAATACGTAAATAACGAGGCTTTTCCTTGTGTCTTTATTAAGAAATCCCTTAATGGTTTTTGCATCATCTCAGTGTATGTGGATGATCTAAACATTATCGGAACAAGGAACGAGATTGAAGAAGCAAGTTCAATCTTAAAAACTAAATTTGAAATGAAAACTTTGGGTAAAACCAAGTTCTGTCTCGGTCTGCAGATCGAGCATTTCCCTGAAGGAATACTGATACACCAATCAGCTTACCTAAAGAAAGTGTTGGAGAGATTCCACATGGATAAATCTCATCCTGTAAGCACTCCAATGGCTGTCTGTTCCCTTGCTTTGGAAAAGGATCCATTTAGACCTAAAGAAGATACCGAAGAGCTATTGGGACCTGAAGTTCCATATCTAAGTGCAATTGGTGCACTGCTCAATCTTGCAAACTGCACTAGGCCCGATATTGCCTTTGCATTCAATCTACTTGCTGGTTATGCTGATGCTGGTTATCTATCTGATCCCCATAATGCAAAATCGCAAACGGGATATGTTTTCCTCTGTGGTGGAACAGCCATTTCATGGAGATCTGTCAAACAAACTTTGGTGACCACATCGTCAAACCACTCAGAGATCATAGCTCTATACGAAACTGCACGAGAATGTGTGTGGTTAAAGTCCCTTGTAAAACACATTCACGATTCGTGTGGTATCCCTTCTGTTGACTTAAGCCCATCAATTATCTATGAAGATAATGCTGCATGTATTGCACAAATGAGCAACGGCTATGTCAAAGGGAACTTGACGAAACATATATCCCCAAAATTCTTTTATCCTCACGAACTCCAAAAGAGTGGTGAGATCACGATAAAACAAGTACGCTCAAGTGACAATCTTGCTGATTTGTTCACTAAATCCCTTCCCACTTCGACTTTTGAAAAGTACGTACATGGAATTGGGATGCGTCGACTTGGAAGGTTGTTATTTTCAGGGGGAGTATCAAATGTTAAACAATCCTGATGATTGTATCCTCGAGGCCATTTGTAACACTCCACTAAGTAACACTTGCATTCCTCCTTGTCATATTATATCCAAGGGGGAGTGTTATAATATATGTAAATATATTATTATATTGTGTGGATATAATATTAGATATATCCAGTGGGTTTTAGGCCCACAAGACTTAGGGTTAGGTATTGTATATATATATAGTATCATTCCCTGTATTATGTACTTGATACTTCCACATTGTAACGGCAGTTCATTATTAGTATAATCTCCTGGCTTGGTCGCCCCCAGATGTAGTCACTCCGTGACGAACTGGGTCATCAATACTGTGTCTTTTATTTTACGCTTTACGCTTTCCTCTAGATTACAACATTCGGAAAGTAAATGCAAACCAATGTATAATTCTCTTCTAGTTCAGGAAATCAAAAGAATAAAAATAAGAGAAATACACATTCTAGTCTATTTCTAGTATACACAATGCATACCGGTCATGCTAAAAAAACCCACTTACACCCAAGTCTAATTTTTTCCTAATACACAACTATGATGACCATTAGAACCAATAACACTAATTAATTATCACTCATAAACAATCTTGTAAAGAGCCCTTTTACATAATATATATATATATATATATATAATTCATATATACACATAAAGATAGAGCCAGAGTAGAGAGAGGGATAGGGAGAGAGCGTGAGGAGGGGGGAGAGAGAGAGGCACCAGCGATGCACATTTTCTTCCGATCTAGATCGAGAGAGAGGAGCACGAGCACCGGCGAAATGCGATTCCTTCCAGATCGAGAGAGGGGAACCGGGATAAGTCCGCGTACTCCAGCAAGGGGTCGCGGCCGCCGACGCTGAGGGACAGGTTCGGAGCCAGAGGATGGCGGTGAGGGAGTTGTCGAAGGCGGCGAGGAGGCGGTACTCGACGGAGACGACGGCGGCGGGGAACTGAGAGACGATGTCGTTGCAGAATTTCTGGAAGATGATGGTGGAGGCGCTGAAGAGGACGAGACACAGGGCGGGGGTTTAGCATCGGAGGAGTCGTTGGTGGACCCCACCACGTGCGATTCTTCTGTTGGCAACAACTCCTCCGGTCCAGATCGAGAGAGAGTCGTTTCTCTGAGTGTAGAGGGAGATTTTGTTGAAAAAAATTAAAATATACATTTGAGGGTTTTCTCTGAGTGTATTCATGGCGGGTGGGAAGAGATGGATCTGAGTGTAGAGAGAGATCTTTATTATTAGATTCAGATTCAAATGTATTGTTTTTTTTATGTTTAGTTATACTATAATTTGATTCGGTTATACCATAGTGTTACGATTTTACTATAGTGCATTATACTATTGATTATTGTTTATACTATAGTTTTCTCGATTATACCGTATTGTAGCGTCTAAATTTGAATTTAAATACTGTAGATGTCAATATAGGTTACTGTACCTTTCAGTATAGGCTACTGTAGCTTTTTCACTTTATTAACGTTTAATCACCAGCTGCTTACTTTTTGTTAATTTAGACCTGGTTGTATAATGTAAAAGTAATGCTGACCAGCCTTTAATTTTATTTGTTATTTTAGACCACTTTGGGTTTCTCCCTAAAAATAATCTCCAAAAATCTAAAAAACAAAAAAAAGAATTCAAAATGTCTTAAAGCTCTCTAAAACCTAAGTCAAAAAGTATCCCTCTATCTAATTCCCCCTTTCGAAAACTGCCCCTCTTCTCATTCTGTAAAACACCCCTCCAAGAATAATATTCTTCCCTTCGAGAATAATGAATCATTCTCCCTCTTAAATAAAATTACTCCACCTCCTTCATTTTCGTAAATTACCCCACTCTTGAATTTCTCCTCCTCAATTCATATGGGCTCAGAAATTAATTGGTAAAATGAGTGGGCCTTCATCCTAATTAAGAATGTGGGCTCTTCAATTAAAAACCAAAACAATTTTCCAAACCTTGGTAAATGATCTGGTCTCGTGTGTCCGATCGACGGTGAAAGGGATTTACAAAGGTGGTTTTTGGAGCTTCGGGGATGGCGAGATTCCAGCGACCAAGGATGAATTTCGATTACTGCTTCGATCGGTGGCGAGACTTAGGCTGGCGGTTTCCAAACGGTTTCTTGAGCTGTGGTGTCGATTGGAACTAGAGCTGTCAAAATGAAAAAGCCCGGTTTAAGGACAGGACGGACCTTAAAATTATATACCCGAAAAGAATCGGGCCTATTTGACCCGGCGGGCCACTTGGGCCCGGCCTAGATTTGGCTCGATCTTAAAAAAAATTAAAATATTTTTTTATATGATACTATTTTTCTTATGAATTGTTTCTATGTTCTTATGAGTTATACTATTATTTTTATTTTAAATTTTTTTCTTTGATTTTATATTCTTTTAAAATTTTCATTAAGTATTTTATTTGTATAAAAATTGCCAGTGCATCTCCATTGAAACTTTCTCGAAAGATATTTTTAGCCAAAAAAATATTATTTCAATTGATTAATTAATTAATTTGTATTATTAAAAATATGAATGAGATAAGATTGATAATATTTTATTCGGAATCATGATAATGTCACTTTATTTAATTAGAACTTCTTATATTTGTTAGTATGAATTATATTTTAAACTTATTAGGGGATATTGAATTAGTTGTTTAATTTTTTTTATCAATTAAAGTTTATAAAGGATTGTTAGAAAAATTTTGTTTGAATTTATTTTTGTGAATTATAGTTTATTAAAGTTGAATTATTGTTGTTTTAATATTATATAAAAATTTAAGTTTTATTTTAATTATTAACTTATTTTTGTCATATATACATAAATGGGTAAGTTACATATAAGATCATTTATAATAGTGTAATTGCACATAGGAATACCAAAAATCTAATGTTAAAAGGAGGGTTAAAAAATGGGACCCACTTCCAAAAAATGCATCAGCTCACGTGGGGGTTCTACTTTTCATATGATGAGCTGATTTGACATTTCTTTCATTACTGAGAGAAGCAACCTTGCTGTTCATTTCTGTCATTTATATATCTCAAAACAAATTCAAATTCAATCAAATTGTTGAAATTCAGAAATTTGGAGTTTTCACCCGCGATTTTGGCGATTCCAGTCGATTTCCAAGATAGTTTGTTGCATAGTGAAAGAAAATCTTCTTCCAGTGACGTTTACATGTTATGCATGTATATTTATTGTATTGTTTAGTTTTTTTTTTAAAAATGACATCCAAAAAATTTGAATATGTCTTTTATTTGGTGGATTGTTCCTCATGTTCTTTAAACTCGTTGATAGTAGTTTTTGAACATGCTCTTATTAGTTTAAAATTTTAAAATTATGTTTATTTAAAAAAATTGAAAGAATTGATTTTTTTTCTGTATATAGTACTTTTAGTGACTAGAAATGGATAGAAAATTGAAACAAAGAAGAGATTTGAATTGATAAGTGGTAGTTGAAGCGAGGAAACAGATGTTGATCGAACACCAATGGGAAAGAAACGTGCACGTAGCGGTGTTTACGTTTTAGATGGTTGTCTTGAATAATTCATCTTTATCTTTTTTAAGATTTCAGGGGTTAGGGTTTTGTTGTTTTATTGAATTTTATAGATAATATTTCTGGAATACAGTGTCTCACGGCTAAAAATCTCAATTTAGAGATATTGCAGTTAATAAAAAAGATAAAGTCTTGAATATTATACTATTTCATTGAAATTTAGATATTTCATAACTAATTTCGAATGAGATTCAGGGAAAATGATTGTTTAGATAGCACTTTGGAATCAGGTATTTGTGTTTCGTAAAGACAGATTATGGTTCAAGTTTTAAAGGTTTAAGATCATACAACAATTAATATTACTTTATATATGTAAATTTTATAGAGGACATCACTCCACGAAGGTTGAAAACTGGACATTTACGAATTGAATCAGGTTAATTCATCTTTTTTGAAAACCGGATATATTCAATTGTCTCTTCTTCATTAATCATAGATGAATCTGTTTTGAATCTATTTTTGCAATAGATGACATTCATTCGACAAAGCGACGAAACGTGGGAGACGTATTGTGAAAGAGATAATATCTACTTCTGAATCTGGTTTTGAACTTTCTTATATAACATTTGTTATATTTTGGATTGGTTTATAAAGATGAAGAGATTCCAATACATAAGAGGACTTTAAGATCAATGAGAAAAGCTCTGGAGTCGGGTTCATTACATATCAAATATACTTTAATGTACTTGTAGGTAAAAAATGGAATTATGTAATGCTTGTTGTGTTAAAGAAGCTTCGATCCCTTATGTGTGGAACAAAAAGAGGCGTCTGTGCCAAAAATATCATGTTCAAGTATTATCAATTCTAAATTATTTGTAACTGTAAAAACAATAAAATATTGGTTACAAAAAATTCTAATTAAATATGCTAACTTTGTAGAAATTGATAGTCAGAAATAAAATAAAAAACTTCGTAGCCGAAAGCAGCGTCTGATGTATTCTGATTTGGATTCAAAGATTAAAGGTATATAATAAGTTTTGTTCATTTTTCTTGAAGGTATATTTATGAATTTATTATTTCACGAAGTAATAACGTGTTGTTATGATATACAACCTGTCAAAATAACAAGAGTAAGGAAACACAAAAAAAACACGAGGCTAAGATTAGACAAGATGAACGTGAAGTGTAAAAAGATCAGGTGAACAGTCGTGTTGTACATCTACTGAACTGTTTTGGTAAGTCCAAAATACTACTGTCACCCCAACTATAGTAATGTATGCAGAATAATTGGGTTGTTATTCACATATTAGGTTTTGAATATAAGGTGACTAATTTTGAATGTAAAAGGTTTAATTTGTCATACTTTACATTTTCACCGGGTGGTCCTGGTGATGTGCCGAATGAGACACACTTTAGGTCAAATTTCCATACAGCTGTGAAAGAGATATGTTCTTTAGATTTTGCTGAACGACATATTGGAAAGCTGAAGTTTACACCTTTCTGGTTTATGTTCGAGTCAATAAATAAGAGATATGATGCGAAGATCACAAAAATGAGGAAGATATCGTGAAGATCATAAGGACTTACAATATTGAAACGGAAAGCTTCATTCTAGGGGATCATATGGTGCCACTGCTGAATACTAATGTAATTTATATATTTGGTGTAAGCTGTGGATCGAGGGAAGTGAAATTAATAGAGTTTGAGTATGATATTCATGTATGGGTTAGACGCGTGTTTGCTGAGGAAATGGGTGACCCGAAGTATTATTTAGTGGTGTATAAGCACTTGATATTAAAAAAATTAAAGCAGTGTTTATTGGGTTGGGATGATGTAAGTCGTGAAGATGTTGCGAGATTGATCCATTACTATCTTTTAGCATATGTTCTAACACCAAACAGAACTGAAGCTACATCAGTTCACCTTACAGTTTGCTTGGAGAAGTTTGAAGAAATATGTTTATATGATTGAAGCTGGTATATCATGAAATTCTTTAAAAATCAATTAAAGAACACTAACAACATGAATGTAGGGGGTTGTGCAGCAATACTACCGATAAGTTTTCACATAGACTGATAAGTTTATGAATAGACTGACACCATATGTTCATTATTTCTCTTTTAAACTTGATGCAGTATTAGTTCTGTGGCCTAATGGTGATGTGACGTTTCCAAGGTTCTTAAAATGTGATATGAAAGAAGCTCACAAAGTACTTAAACGTGTCAGATCTTCACAGATAACTACTGCAAGTGTAGACAAATTTTTATTGTTTTTATGTTGACAAAAAATTTTATGCAAAAGATTCCAATTTTTCATTATAAGTTAGGGAATTGTGCTTAGGACCATCTGCAATGGAGAGGGGTAAGCTATTTAATTTGCTACATATGTGAAAGGCGGAGTTCAAGGATACGTATGAAAGAAGTGTTGAGTACAATGGTGTTATCATGAGTGAGGATGATGAGCATGATAGCGAAGATAATAATGATGTGCCAGATAAAGATACAGTTGGAAACGAAGGTCCAGTCTATACCAAACATGATGAGAAACCTGATAACAAAACTGCTGGCAATGAAGGTCCAGTGTCTATAGAAAATGACAACAATTCGAGCCCATTTGATATATTTGGATTTGGAACTGCATCAGAGAGTATTCATCATCAGAGTGATTATCCTTCGTGGAGTATCAGATTGACTCAAGATAAAACTGATAACCAAATCATGGGGTGTTGTAGTCACTGAGAGAGGATCTTCAAGATGATCAGGGGCAAGTTATATCTTGCCGATGGAAGATGTTGAGGGAATAAAAGCAGAAATGCAGAATGAGAAGAACACATTTAAAAAGGAGCTGAGTGAGAAAGATGAATGTATCAGTAAACTACATGCAAACAATGAAAAGACACTTTAGGAGCTGAAAGAGAAAGAAGAATGCATAACCTAGGTGCGCGGAAAATGAAGTATTGATGAAGAGAAACAAGGAGTTAAGTGCAACAGTGGATGACCAACCAGTATACAATAACCCAGTGTCAAATGTTTTTGTTGATGAGGGTTTTAATAAGGGCAGGTCTGATGATGTAAAAGGGAAATTGTGTTGTTTTCCGAGAAACGCTTGGACTCTAATCATTATGTTCCCATAGAAATGCTGGTTGAAGGGCCAAGTGCCACACTAATTTTTGAGGACCCTTCTTCTCTTGACGAGATTGATGCAATGGCGACAAGCTATTTAACCATGAATGATGTTGACAAGCAAGGAAATGTGCAGGCTGATAAGACACCATGTGTGAAGGCACCAAGAAGTAAACGTCATCCAAGCCCAAGTTTTTTGGCTATGCATGTAAAAGAGAGAACACTGCTTGATAACAGAAAACCAGTGGAAACAACCCCCTAGATAAACACAGTTGAGCTAGTCAATTTGGAGGATAATACAGATGATATATTTGAAAAGCAAAAGGAGTTGATGTATAAGAAGTTTGAGTGGGATGACAGAATGGCTGTTAGAAAGAAATCTATAGAACTGAAGAATGAAATTGAACACTACTTCAAGACTGATAGAGGATAGTAAGTTTTAACAAAGCATTTTCTAATGAAAAATATGTGAACTTTTTATCAAAGAATGAAAATTTATTTTCATACTGACTTTTTTTTTTTTTTTTTATAATTTTAATTATATACTTTGGATTGGAAGAGAGACTTCAGTATCGGTGGGTGAGATAGTTTATGTTATGCATAATAAGTGTTACCCCGGGCAAGTATGATTCATTAAATACATTTTTATATGCAATTTTTTAAAATTCTAATAGCAATCACCAAAATTTAGAAAAAATTAATATGGCAGCTGATTACTGCATGGGGGAAGCTGCTGTCGTATAAGTATGGAAAAATAAATCCAAGAGCAGCGAAAACAATGGTTTTTAACTTTTGATACTGGGTAATATTACACACTTTGTTTTTTTACCAAAATAAAATTGTTAAATTATAAAGTTAATGTTAATTTGGTTTTTTTCAATTTATTTATCAATGTTAAGGATTTGATCAAGGACGGGTGCAGGTTGTAAGGAACATCTTTGAAAATGTTAATTGACGATCGTTTAGAGGATTGTCTTGATAAGGAGATGATGTTGTTTCCTATGTTAGTCAATGATGGGAGTACCTCAAGTCGCAGAATTGGGTTTCATTGGACACTTCTGAAGTTTAATGTGAAGAAAACTGAATGGACATTTTACAACTCTTTGTCTCCAAGGAGAGGAATGGCTGATGCTCATCTAGTTGCATCTGTAGTTATTTTAAGTATACAAAAAAAAAAAGAACCTTATATTATATTGAATTTTTATTTTTTTTATGGTTATAACTTTTTTGTTCAATATATTTAAACATGTAGGCACTGTACATCCATGGAAAGGTACGTGAATTATACAAGAAATAGATGGTCAACACTCATACTTTATGAAACCGTTCATATTGACAACTGCAGGGGAATGTTTGCAGCAGCATGCAGGGTCATAGACTGTGGGGTTGTAGTTTGTCATTTTGTTAAGAGTTTGATGCTTTGATAGCCTTTGAAAAGGGAGAATTCACAATGTTAGCAGCTGCAAATTATATAGTGAAGACGGTAAGGTGGTTCCTTGACCCAGAAAATGTTATTATCTAATGTTAGTAATTATTTCGATGTTAGTAAGTCCAATATGTGGATATTAGTAAGTACACTATGTTATTATCTAATGTTAGTAAGTACTTTGGACAAGGGCTGATTTGGATATGTGGTTTTTGTACATTCTGGGGATATTTTGGACATGGACTAATGGAGCTATGGGGGTATACATTTGACTTGGAATGGTATATTAATATTTATGTAATTTGGGAAGGCATTTGCGTTTTGTAATATATGAATTTGGGAATACATATATAGTCAGTAATGACTTTGGTTTAGATACTTTGTGGAGTATATATCATGAATTTCATTTCTGAAAATTTGTTTCAAAATATAATATTGAATATGCATATCTGTTTTTCTACATAGGATGTTTTCATTTTTGACAATTAAGTATGGTTGTGTTAAACTTGATTAAAAGTTTTGTAAGTGCATTGCATTTCTGTGCTGAACAAATTATAGGGCCAAATATGATGTTAAAGTACATTTTCTGAATATTACTCATTTTACACATTATATTCTAATGCAAAGTGCTATTCAACATATTTTACATATCCGCAATAATATATATCTGCATATATTTATTTTATTCTTGAATATATAGTCTTTTCACCCCACGCTAGAACAGAAATGGCTAAAAAATTGGTCATGTAAAAAATAAGATGTTAAAGTACATTTTCTTTTTGGAATTATTTATTAATTGTTATATTAGTTTTTTAGTACAACTAAAAAGTCACTGTTAAAAATGTTTAAGGCCTGTAAAACATGATTACAAAAACACAAAAGGCAGGAAACATGCATATTGTGGGCTGTAAAACAATAAGCCCAAGTTTGTGGGCTGCTATTAAAACAAATTGTATTATGGGATGCAAAAAATTATATTGTTGCCTGCAAAAAATTGTATTTGCATATGTTTTTAATTTTTTGAATACATATACATCGATATTGTATTGAGACGTACAAATAAGTTACCTTTTTAAGTGTGTCAAAGTAGAGTTGAGACATACAAATAAGGCAACTGTAAGGCATCAAGGTGACTTCGTTTGCTTTTAAGTCGTCGCAGCTCATCACACCTCGTGGAGCCCGAAGAAAGTAGTAAAATGCTACTATTTTTTAGCCTGACATTTTTTGGGCCTAGTTTTTTATTTTAATTTTTTTATATAGAGTTGGGCCTGAAAATATTTATACAGTACCCACACCGTCCTTAAATATATTACAGCTCATTGGTGGGCTGTAAAACTAACGGGCTATTTTGTGGGCTGGTTTTTTAAAAAATATTTGGTACTACTATTGTGAAAAAAAATATGCAAAAATTGTATTTTTTTGGGCCAAGACTATATATAACAAAAATTGTATTTTTCATGCCCATCACAGAAAAAATAAATATAAGCCTAACACTTAATATATCAACCCTTCATTAAGATAAACTTATACATATGCATTAAAATAAAATACCCCGTGTAGCATAGTACAATGCATAAATACTATAGGGGGTATTTTTACAAAAGAGAAAATTACACTTTTGGTCCCATCAACCACGGGGGTTCACGATTTGGTCCCATAATTTACACAATTAGTCCCAAATTGTAAATTTTGAATACATTTAGTCCCAACGTCTGTCATGTTGTATTTATGTCCAAGAAGACAATCATTTATTAGGACATCGTACTTGATCGTTATGTAGTATTTATATTATTGACCTTGTTTAATGATATTTGACATTGCACTATATTGAATACTGTGTTTTGATTGTTTGCATAACTATTGAGAATTGTGTTCCCATGAATTTATGTCGTCATTAAGGATGTGAGATCTTAGATGACCATGACATAATTCTTAAAATAGCTCTAATCAATGATCATCGAGAATGGGATATCGATGATGCGGTTGAGATTGGTGTGCGATCTGCATCATACTCTTAGAGAGTGTAGTGGTTTTCACAACTACGAGATACTAGGTATCTCATGATGGATGCACAGATACTTTGTATAGTATTAGCATACCCAACCAAGAAATCGTTTGATGTATTCTATTTACGTGTCTACGAAAGTATTGGTTTGTGGAGTAATGTAATAGTCCTCTAACTTGAGGTCAATACACACAACATGTATGGAGTGATGAGCTTTTGACCATGACCGACGCTTGCACTTTGAATGGAGTAGATATGGCGTGTTTTGAACACATCACGAAGTACATGTGTGTGCTAGTTGAGCTAAGAAATGATTCATTCCTCAAAATAGATTTAGAGAGAATATTCATCTTCTTATAACTAATTGGATCGTTAGTCATTGGCCGATGCACGTCATATTTGAAATAGTGTTCGAATGTGACAACATGATCAATTAGTAAAATGAGATAACATGATTAAGTTAATAGAATAGACACATTATCATATTCTAGACTTAATCAGAGTATTCGTGAATGAAAGGACTGTATCATTTTAAACTTCACATTACAGGTTGTTGCAGTATCCTCGCAACGTACCTCATATGTCGAGAATGTCTGGTTTATTGTCTAAGGTTCAACTAAGACCATTAGTTCGACTAATCGCTTGACATATGAGGGTCTATGTGTCACACAAAATGTGATCCTCGTTTACGAATTAAATGGTTTGATTAAATGATTCGATTTGATTGTAAATATTTAATCAAAGGAGAACTATGATAATTCTATTGGATAGAATAATTATATTTAATTAAATATGATTTAATTAAATTAGATTATATATTATATTAATATATTATAATATATATATATAGTAAATAATCTATTTAATATTATTATTAATTATGGTTGGGCCATAAATTAAATAGGTTATCATAATAATGGGCTTAATAGCCCATTAATTATTGTATTACTGTATATATATAAATAAGTTACTCCCTCCGTCTTTCTATAAGTTCCCCATGATGCCATTTTCGTCCGTCTTTCTATAAGTTGCTCATTGCTTTTTTACCTTTTTTTGGAAACTACTATTTACTTTTTTATTATTATTTTCAATACTTTTTACACTATTTTCATTACTTTTTTACTTTTCTCCATCACATCACTCATACTTTTTCACTTTTTCTATCACATCACTTATACTTTTTCACTTTTTTCATCACATCACTTATATTTTTTCACTTTTACCTTAATTCGTGTGCCCAAAAGCAACGAGCAACTTATAGAAATACGGGGGGAGTATTAGACTTATTTTTTTCATATACGTATAATCACAGTAAAACTCTAGTTCTCCTAAAACCTAAAAGTAACTTCCGCAGAAAGTTTTCTAGCATATTTTGGTGAAGTTGGTTGCTGCAATTGTTGTGGTTTCGTGAACGAGGATCACGGGGACACTATAATAGAGGATTCACGCAAATTATTTGTAAGATTTTTGTTTATCCCTTGATTAATTTTTAATAATCAATCTACTGATTCCGTGTTGGGAAATTAATTTTATTCCGCTGCTATCTAATATGTTTTGTGCCTAGATGCTTTAATTTTTCAACAGTGGTATTAGAGCTAGGCTTTGATAATAGGTTGTATATCATTTTTTTTGTTGATTTCGTGATTCTGTTGCTTATTTTTCTAATTTTGTTTTGCCCACTGTTATTTGAAAATCTAATAGTTTATGAAATTCTTTGTTTTGGAAACATTGTTTCTGGGAAACTGAATACATATCCTGAAAATTGCCGATAAACTTCTGGGAAATTAAACTGTTTGTAATGGGATAATTGATTTCGTAACTTTTTCCTTAGAGACGAACCTTTTGTTTTTGAAACTGAAATCGTCTGGTATCTCTTAATTGATTTTTGAAATCTGGTTAATGGACCTAATCGACAACAGCATTAGTCGCTATGGCCCTACGTTAAACGTTGCGACGCTGTGCCCTGTGCCGGATCTGTACACTCGCTTGGCGAGCGACGGCCGGCGCGTCTTACCGGACGCCATCAGTCTGAAGGTCTGGGCGAGTCGCTGGGCGGCACTGCGTACCACTCCGGCCGCTGCGTACGTGGCCTGGGCGAAATCATCGAACGCGATGACCAGTCGAACGGCCAAAATCGCCACTGACGGATTCGATGTACGGCGGGCGGCTGCGCGGCGCTGAGTTTTGCGTCGCGTCCAGGCGGCGCTGGGTTCACTGCCGGTGTGGGCCGCTGGAAGCGCCGTCTTCTCTCTGTGTGCGTATATGTGTATCGTGTCTGGCGTTAATAACCTGGGGGCGTGGGTTGAGAATTTGATTCTCCCCAGGCCCTTCCTTGTAATTATTTTTGAAATTGCAAATAAGCCCCTCTGATTAATTTTACTTTTAATAAAACTTAAAGGTCTTTTGGCTTATGTTTGTTTTAAATAATTATGTATTTTTTGATTAAGGGGCTGTTTGGTTATTAAAATGGAATAAATTTTTTTAAATAAAATTTATTTTGGGCAAAATAATTTTGGAAATTTTTTAGAAATTAAACTAAAAGTTTGGAACTTGTTGGTATTTCTAAAATTACAACATTTATCTACGAATATTCATTGTATGCGCATTTATTTGATTTATGTGCTATATGATAATTAAATGTTTTATCATATTAATTTATTTTAATAATAAAGCATGTTAAATTTGCTTGATTGCTTTATTTGCATAACTATTATGTGATTTTAATTTATATTAATAGTTATAGTCCGCTATATTGTCTGGGTAGACGGTACCCAGTACTTGACGGACCGTAAATCTTGTTTGGGTAGACGGCACCCAATATTTGTTAGATCGTGATTTATGTTTGGGTAGACGACACCCAATATTTACTCCTTTTGAATGAGTATAATGATTGATTGGA
The DNA here is from genome assembly GCA_026898435.1 of Prunella vulgaris. NCBI lineage: Eukaryota > Viridiplantae > Streptophyta > Magnoliopsida > Lamiales > Lamiaceae > Prunella > Prunella vulgaris. Next base: position 318,829 of record JAPKLY010000307.1, read on the forward strand.
TCTTGTTTAAGCAATTAAATACTCTGCCTTAAAATGTTCCTCAATTAATTGTGGTTATCATTTAGAATGCAAGACATCTTCCATCATAATTAAAAGTTAAACCGAGGATTTCATTCCAAGAGTATTTAAGACCCAAGTCTTTTACTCTGAATTACATATGTCGGAACTTTTATAGGGACACGAAGTGTCGCCGTATGATGGTTGTTAACCACCTAAGTTGTTTCACCAGCCCAAGCAGGGGAACGATGAGGGGATGTCAATCGGACTAGGTTCGATAAACTAGGAATTGTATATGTTACAATTGGTTTTGACACCTACCAGTTACACTATTGCAGTAATTAGCCCAAGCAGGTGCTGTGGTAGTAATAATGTGGATCCTAGTCCATTATAATTTATATTAGATATAAATTTGTACTCTTCCGATGAGGTCTTTGAGTATGTTAAAATAATGGAGACAAAATAAATTATAGGCCATGTTTATTTTGATTGTTGAATATCGATCATAGGAATTATGTGTTTTAATTCCCGTCCATTTTATTTCTTTATTTCTCTAGGTTGAAATGAATAATCTGTCGTTGAGATTTGTTTTGGAAACAAACAAACTGGTTGGACCAAACTTTCTGGATTGGCAACGCAACATGCGTTTGGTGCTGAGACAGGAACAAATTGAGTACGTGTTGGACACGCCAATCCCTAAAACCCCAGAAGTCGATTCTTCTCAGTCTGCTACATTTGACGTTGCAGCTCAGAAGAAGCATCAAGAAGATGCTAAACAGGCTCAGTGTATTATGCTGCTTGGGATGAACCCAGAGCTTCAAAGGCAACATGAGAAAATGGATCCCTATGAAATGCTTCAACACCTTAAGGATCTTTTTGACTCTGAATCTCGCTCGGAGAAAAATGAGGTCATGAGAGATCTGTTTAGGTGTCAGATGCCTGAAAGGGAAAAGGTTTCACCTCATGTACTGAAGATGATAGGGCTAATCGAGAAACTGGCGTCCCTAGACATTAAAATGGGGGACAATGTTTCTGTTTATGCCATTCTTCAGTCACTACCAGATTCATTTTCTAGTTTCGTGGTGAACTATAATATGAATTAGACGGTAGCGACAATGTCTGAATTGCATAATATGCTTAAAACTTTTGAAGCTACTACCACTATGGAAAGGAATGTGCTCATGGTGGGCCCTTCTGCTAAATCTGCTCATAAGGGCAAGAAGAAGCGGAAGAATAAGGCTAAGAAAGGTTCTAAGCCTAATACCTTGAAACCTAAGGGTAGCAATCAAAAGAAAGAGCGGGTTGACAAGGATGTGTGTCTTTACTGCAAAGAGAAAGGACACTGGAAGAGGGACTGCAAGGTTCTGGCTGCTGAGAAAAGAGCACTAGGTGCATCTGGCACTGGAACAGGTATGTTTGTCATTGAGATAAATATGTCTACTAATAGTTCTGTCTGCTGGGTATTATATACTGCATGTGGATCTCACATTTGTACAAATGTGCAGGGTCCCAGGGAAAGCAGAGCGGTTAGACCGGGTGAAGTCATCCTACGCGTGGGAAATGGAGCACGAGTTGCTGCAGAACGTGTAGGAACTTATGTAATAGACTTACCTAGTGGTTTTAGATTAGAACTTAATAATTGTTATTTTGTTCCGTCTATTACTAGAAACATTATTTCCATTCCGATGTTAGACATTGAAGGTTTTTCTTTCCATTTTTCTAATAGTAGTTGCTACTTTATGTTGAATGGTATTATTTATGGGAATGCTTCACTTGTGAATGGTTTATATTTGTTGAATTGTGGACATGAAATTCTTAATGTGCAAAACAAAAGACCTAAACTTAGTAATCGGGAAAATCTCACCTTCTTATGGCACTGTAGACTTGGTCATGCTAATGAGAAAAGAATTGAAAGGTTAAGGAAGTTAGACTATTTAACCCCATTTGACTTGGAGTCTTATGGAAACTGTGAATCTTGTCTAAAAGGTAAAATGGCTAATAAACCTTTTTCTGGGAAAGGGATACGAGCCAAGGAGGTACTAGAGTTAGTTCATACAGATGTGTGTGGACCACTACCTACTCTAGCAAGAGGTGGTTTTGGATACTTCATCACTTTTACTAATGACTTCTCGAGGTATGGATACGTGTATCTTATGAGACACAAATCTGAGGCGTTTGAGAAGTTTAAAGAGTATAAAGCTGAAGTAGAAAACCAACTTGGGAAAAGTATTAAGACTCTTCGATCAGAGCGAGGAGGAGAATACCTTAACCATGAGTTCCTGGATTATTTAAAGCTACATGGGGTCCAATCTGAATGGACACCTCCTGGAACACCTCAAATGAATGGTGTATCTGAAAGGAGGAATCGAACCCTGTTAGACATGGTAAGATCCATGATGAGCTTCTCCTCGCTTCCAACATTCTTGTGGGGTTATGCACTTCAAACCTCAATTTACATTCTGAACAGAATTCCATCCAAATCAGTTGAGCGAACACCATACGAGTTATGGTGTGGCAAGAAACCATCATTCTCACATATTAAGATGTGGGGTTGCCCTGCATATGTGAAAAAGTTGCTCAATGATAAGTTGGAACCCAAAGGTAAAAATGGTTATTTTGTGGGATATCCTAAGGAAACAAGAGGGTATTATTTCTATCTTCCCGTGAATCAAAAGGTTATTGTTTCTAGACAGGCGATATTCCTTGAAGATGACTACGTCTTTAAGGAACAAGGTCGTAAAATGATAGAACTTGAAGAAATTCAAGAACCACAAATTAACACTGAGGTTGAGAACTTGTCAGAGAACCACGACAAGGAATCAGTGGGAGCATTCAATGAATCTCATGGTGGAAGTCTATCACTAGGTGATCGTCTTCCAGTCAGTGGGAGCATAATTGGAGACATCTCGCATACGCAAGAAACTCCAAATAGATTGAATGAGAATGATATGGATATCTTTCAATTCTCTAGGTATTGATCAGATCAACACAAGAGAACCTTCTCAGTTCATAATGTACAGTCTCCATAAATGCAACTCCGTAAGTCTACTAGGATACGTCATCCACCAGTCAAGTTTAATCTCCTCTTGGAGGAACACGATGATGTGGAAATTCCGGACAAAGAAGATCCTAAAACTTATTCTGAAGCAATATTAGATATTGATTCAGGGAAGTGGCATAAAGCCATGAAATCTGAAATGTACTCGATGTACGTTAATCAAGTCTGGGACATGATTGAATTGCCTAAAGGGGTTAGACCTATTGGCTGCAAATGGGTCTTCAAAAGAAAGATTGATGCATATGGCAAAGTACAAACCTACAAGGCTAGGTTGGTGGCAAAAGGTTATAGTCAAAGAGAAGGCATTGACTATGATGAAACATTTTCACCAGTTGCTAAAATCAAGTCCATTCGGATTTTACTTGCAATAGCTGCATACTATGATTATGAAATTTGGCAGATGGATGTCAAAACGGCTTTCCTCAATGGAAACATTGATAAGGAAGTGTTTATGACACAACCGGAAGGTTTTGTATCCAAGTCAAATCCAAAACTGGTGTACAAGCTTAAGAGGTCCATCTACGGACTGAAGCAAGCTTCTAGGAGTTGGAATATCCGTTTTGATGACGCTATCAAGTCATTTGATTTTGTCTGAAGTGCGGAATATCCTTCTGTTTATCAAAAATGCAATGGGAATGATATTGTTTTCATTATTATATATGTGGATGACATATTAATTTTGGGAAATAACATTCCATTAATGCAATCCGTGAAAGATTGGTTATCCAAATCCTTCATGATGAAGGACTTGGGTGAAGCTTGCTACATCCTTGGAATAAGGATCTATAGAGATAGATCTAAAAGGATGTTAGGGCTGTCACAATCCACCTACATAGATAAGGTATTGAGGCATTTCTTTATGGAGAACTCTAAGAGAGGTTTTCTGCCTGCAAATCATGGGATCAAGCTTTCAAAGAAGGATTGTCCTTCTAACGAGGCTAAAATCGAGAACATGAAAAATGTCCCATACGCCTCGGCTATTGGGTCGATCATGTGCGCCATGACTTGCACTAGACCTGATGTGGCTTACGCTGTCAGTATAACTGGTAGATACCAACAGAATCTCGGTGAGCCTCACTGGATTGCTGTGAAGAACATTCTAAAGTATCTTAGACGAACTAAGGAATGTTTCTTAGTCTATGGTGGACAACCAGAGCTAGAAGTGACTGGATTCACTGATGCTAGTTTTCAGTCTGATTGCGATGATTACAAATTGCAATCGGGATATGCATTCATTCTCAATGGTGGAACAATGAGCTGTAATAGTTCCAAAACTGCAGATTCAACAACTGAAGCTGAGTACATTGCTGCATCAGAAGCCGCAAAAGAGGCTGTCTGGATTTTACAGTACTTGAAAGAACTAGGGGTAGTTTCGAGTGCCAATCGTGCAATAAAACTGTATTGCGATAATACTGGTGCGGTTGCACAGGCAAAGGAACCGAGATCTAACAATAGAAAAAAGTATGTACTTAGGTGTTATCATTTGATCCGAGAGATCATAGGGAGTGTGCATGTATTCCCACAGAGGATAACCTTGCAGACCCTTTCACTAAGATACTTAGTGTGCATGTACACGTCAGACACTTTGAGAGTCTTGGTGTTAGACATATGGGTGATTGGCTTTAGGCCAAGTGGGAGATTGTTGTATTTATGTCCTAGAAAACAATCATTTATTAGGACATCGTACTTGATCGTTATTCAGTATTTATATTATTGACCTTGTTTAAAGATATTTGACATTGCACTATATTGAATACTGTGCTTTAATTGTTTGCATAACTATTGAGAATTGTGTTCCCATGAATTTATGTCGTCATTAAGGATGTGAGATCTTAGATGACCATGTCATAATTCTTAAAATAGCTCCAATCAATGATCATCGAGAATGGGATATCGATGATGCGATTGAGATTGGTGTGCAATTTGCATCATACTCTTAGAGAGTGTAGTGGTTTTCACAACTACGAGATACTAGGTATCTCATGATGGATGCACAGATACTTTGTATAGTATTAGCATACCCAACCAAGAAATCGTTTGATGTATTCTATTTACGTGTCTACAAAAGTATTGGTTTGTGGAGTAATGTAATAGTCCTCTAACTTGAGGTCAATACACACAACATGTATGGAGTGATGAGCTTTTGACCATAACCGACGCTTGCACTCTAAATGGAGTAGATATGACATGTTTTGAACACATCACGAAGTACATGTGTGTGGTAGTTGAGCCAAGAAAGGATTCATTCCTCAAAATAGATGTAGAGTGAATACTCATCTTCTCATAACTAATTGGATCGTTAGTCATTGGCCGATGCACGTCATATTTGAAATAGTGTTCGAATATGACAACATGATCAATTAGTAAAATGAGATAACGTGATTAAGTTAATAATATAGACATATTATCATATTCTAGACTTAATTAGAGTATTCGTGAATGAAAGGACTGTATCATTTTAAACTTCACATTACAGGTTGTTGCAGTATCCTCGCAACGTACCTCATATGTCGAGAATGTCTGGTTTATTGTCTAGGGTTCAACTAAGACCATTAGTTCGACTAATCGCTTGACATATGAGGGCATATGGGTCACACAAAATATGATCCTCGTTTACGAATTAAAATGGTTTGATTAAATGATTCGATTTGATCGTAAATATTTAATCAAAGGAGAACTATGATAATTCTATTGGATAGAATAATTAATATTTAATTAAATATGATTTAATTAAATTAGATTATATATTATATTAATATATTATATATATTATAATATATATAGTAAATAGTCTATTTAATATTATTATTAATTATGGTTGGGCTATAAATTAAATAGGTTATCATAATAATGGGCTTAATAGCCCATTAATTATTGTATTACTGTATATATATAAATAAGTTATTTAGACTTATTTTTTGCATATACGTATAATCACAGTAAAACCCTAGTTCTCCTAAAACCTAAAAGTAACTTCTGCAGAAAGTTTCCTAGCATACTTTGGTGAAGTTGGTTGCTGCAATTGTTGTGGTTTCGTGAACGAGGATCACGTGGACACTATAGGATTCATGCAAATCATTTGTAAGATTTTCGTTTACCTCTCGATTAATTTTTTATATACAACCTATTGATTCTGTGTTGTGGAATCAATTTTATTCCGCTGTTATCTAATATGTTTTGTGCCTAGATGCTTTAATTTTCCAACATGTCAATTGTTTGTCAACCGTTAGCACTTTTGGTTCCAATAGTAAAAAGATAGCAATTGGCGCCAAATTTGGTGTCTAAAGTGCTAAATGGCATATACACTTGATATTTGGAGGGAGGAGGGCAAAAAATTCTATATAGAGGTACAATAACCCTAATATCTTCATTCCCTCATTTTACAATCACATCAAAACATAAGAATATGTCTTCATCTTCATCTTCCGTTCCCAAAACTCAACAAACTCAACACACTCTTCTATGTTATTGCGGAAAAGAGGCTCGTACATACATATCGAAGAAGGAAAAAAAAAAAGCAAAGGTAGGTTGTTTCGTACCTGTCCCAACTCCATTAGTGGTGTTGGATGTAACTTTTTTGTCTGGGCTGATGAACATGAAATTGTTGGTCAAAGAATGTTTCCCGGTATGATGAGGAGAATTGACTCACTCATATCTCAGAATCAAGATCTTCTGAACAAGGAAAAGAAAGCAAGAGATGTTCTAGAGATGTTGGAGACAGAATCTGAGCAACAAGCTGTAGAAATTGCCTATCAAGCTGCACAAATTGCAAAGCTAGTTAAATTGACTAAATTTTTTGTCATGGCACCTATGTTGTTCAAGTTCTTAGGTCTAATGTAGACATTAAAGTATGTAGTTTATTATCCTATTGTAATGCCTTTTTCAATTATGCATCAAGGCAATTTTCAATATCATTTCTCTACAAAATGAAGTCTCTAAATAGAGTATATTTCTCTACATTAATCTGAAACCAAACTGAATCATCAAACATTAATCTAAAATAAAATATAAACACATCAAACTGAAAGATAGGATTTAATCCAAACACATTATTCCAAACCAAAGTCCACATTGAACTGAAATATAGAGTTTAATCCAAACTAAAACATCAAACATAAAACCATAATCTTAAATCTTTCAAAGTGAGACATCAAAAAATCCAAACCAAACAGAAGCATCAAACATCAAACCATAGTCTTAAATCTTCCACACCAAACATCAAACATCGTTATTTTTCTTCCCTTTAGCCTTTTTCATTGTAGCAGCAGCCTCCACTAAGCTAGACATGGTGATAAATTTCTTACCTCCAGAATTTAGAACTCTCATTCCATCCTTATTCACTGTTGAATCACCACTGCCTCCTACATTCCCCTATGAATGTGTTTGGGGATCCCCTACTTGTGGCTGCATCAGTGGACACATTTTCTAATCCAATAAAATTATGGGGGTGAAAAGACATTGATAGAGGTGCCCTTATCTGAACTCCAGATTGGCTCCTGACATGTGCTTGCTCCACCTCATCAGTATTAACTATTTTTTGCTTAAGTATTTAACAAATTAAACTACATATTAAAGAAATGAATGATACATATATTCACTAAAATGGTTGCGATTCTTACCTTGTTAAGGCTTCCTTGAGATGTACTAGTTTTACTTTTTCCAGATGTAGATGATTCAACCCTTTTTCTCCCCTACACAATTCAATATGTTAAATAAATAAACACTTAAATAATTATATAAAAAATATTATATATATCATCAATCTCCTTCCTTCCCTAGTGGTTGGCCTGACAATTCTTGTGTCATCATTATCCTCTAGATCTGGCATTAATACCTATTATAAAAACACAAATTATATGTACAATGAGTTAGAAGTCGAATCAAAACAAATATAAATTTGAGGAATATTTTGTGCAAGCTTACTGTATCTTAGTGGTCTTCTTGGGTGTTAATTGGAGGAATATCTTGTGTTTGTGTCATCTCTTCCTGTGCATCACCAACCCCTTCACCAACTCTCATAGTTGTACCTTCATTAGCTCCCATGTCCGTACAAGCTTCATCATCTGCTATAAAATCTGGTGCAAGATTTTTCCATTGACACTTCTTCTCAGTGAGCCATTTTCTTTACAAAATTTGCAGGTGCTCTGTCTCTTTTACTTTGGCATTACTTGCACTTCTTTCATTTTTTTTCCTGACCCACCTTCACCTGCTGCCAATCTCCTTCCTCTTATCCTTCCACAAGTTTTTCTTCCTTCCCATTTCCTCTCAGAATTGTCCCTATTCTTTTGAAGTCTTGTCATCATGTACTCTCTCATCCATTCTAACATAGTTAGAATTGGTTTACTCCTTGTATCTAAGATACAAGAATTGAATTTTTCACACATATTATTCACCAAGGTGTTTCATTTTCCATAAGTAGTGAAATGTGACCTTAACCACTGAGAAGTAAGTCTTTCTTGAAGCCACTTCAAGCTCCTCACATCTATTTCTCCAATACTTTTCATAGCTCTGTCAAAAGCAGGTGCTGTTGTACCTTTGGCTGCACACCATAATGTTTTTTTAAATGCATCTCCCTTGAAACCAGCCATCTACATGTTGCCATGCAAATGTCTAATACATAACCTATTCTCTACCCCAGTTAAAACCCAAAGCTGGAATCAAACCTTTTTGTTTCTCTGACATGAAGATATAATTATCTTCCCTTCCTACAACCAAGTCTTCCTTCAGTAGGCTTAAAAACCAAACCCAATTCTCTATGGTTTCTGATCCAACTACTGCATATGCCAGTGGGTAAGGATCATTATTTGGGTCCATTCCAACTGCGGTAAGCATCACACCAGCAGAAGGTCCTTTCAAATGACAGCCATCAACACCTATCCATGGTAGGCTTGGCAGTGGGGCGGGAAATCCCCGATTCCCGCGGGGACCCGCCCCAATCGGGGCGGGGAATCGCCGAAATAAATGGGGACGGGGAAAAGTTTTCCCCCGTGAGCGGGGCCGTGGATAGTATTCCCCGCCCCACGGGGATCCCCGCCCCGTTGCCCGCGGGGTCACACACACACACACACATATATATATATATATATATTATATGATATAATATATATACATAATAATACATTATATGCTATTTTTAATAAATAGACTAATAAAATATAAAATACAATTTGAATTAGAAACCTTAAAGGCCTAAACCAAGCGTCCAAGCCCATTCTCAATTTCTCATACGAAGAGGCAGCTGAGTGGCGCAGCCCGTGTGCCGTCCCCCGTCTGCCATCGCAACACAACCGTCTTCTTCCTCATAGCGGTGCGCTCCATAGGGCATCGCAACACAGCCCCATCGGCCGTCGCAACACAGTCGTCTTCTTCCTCACAGTGGCGCTACTCACAGTGGTGCGCTCCATCAACCGTCGCAACACAGCCTCATCAGTCATTGCAACACAGCCCATCCCCTATCGGTGCTACTCACAATAGTGTGCTGTCCCGGTGTCCCCCATTGGCCGTCGCAGATCCACAGCCTGATACTCACAGTGGTGCGCTCAACTCGCCGGCCTCCGCTCCTCGTCTTCTCCGCACTCAACTCGTCGGCCACCAATCGTGATAGGTAAGTCGTCCAAGTAAAACAATGATAAATTTGTCTTGTAATTTTTAATACGATGATCAATTCGTCCAAATAGTTTGATTACTTACTAAAAAAGAAAGTAATGTTTGTCTATCTTCAAGTAAAACTAAAAGTTAGATGTTTTGCAAGTTTATTGATTAGTTGATACACATTTGACATTTGTAGTAATAGGGAAAATTGTCTTTTCTGTCATCATTTAACTTTGAGTTGATACACACTTATGGTAACAGGGAAAATTGCAGCTTCTATTTAATAGGCTTCTTTTATCTTCATTTAAATGGATTATGAAGTTTCTTTATATGGTTTAAGATCAACTTAGTTTGATTATTTTTAGTTAATAGTTTTTTACCTTACCTACATTAATTATGAGGGCAGATTACTTACACGATTTAAATCATTTTCTTATTTCTTTTTATAGGTAAGATGTCATCTTCAGGTGTGCCTACTCAAGACTCCATGTATGCCTCATCACCTTGCTCTACACCACCAATAGATAATGCTGAACAAATTATGTCTGAGGATGGGATTCCAACACCAACTGACTCAAATCAAGTAAATTGCACGACTGATAGTGCTGATACATTCGCGTTGGGAAGAAAAAGGGGTTTGAAGTCAATTGTGTGGAATCATTTCAAGGGAGAAAAGGTTGATGATAAATGGAAGGCGGTATGCAATTACTGTAATAAGAAACTTGGAGGAGACACTAAAAATGGGACTAAACATTTGCATGATCATTTCAAGATATGTTCCTTGAGGAAATCAAGAGACATTAAGCAATCTATTTTGGCACCTAAGTCAAACATGGACGAGAGAGTTAATCTGGGGACTTTCACATTTAATGATGAAGAAGTGAGGAAAAATATGGCTTCTATGATCATCGCAAATGAGTACCCACTGAACATGGTGGAGCATAGTGGGTTCCGTAGATTTGTGAGTTCTCTTCAACCACTATTTAAAGTGGTTTCTCGAAATACGGTGAAGAATGACATAATAAAGGTTTATGAGTTTGAGAAAAACAAAATAATGGGAGTTTTTTTTATAGAAATACAAGCAAGATTGTCATCACAACGGATATGTGGACGACAAACAATCAAAAGAAGGGATACATGGTTGTCACAGCACATTTCATTGATGAATCTTGGCACCTTCAAAGTCGAATTGCCAGGTTATTTAATTTTCTCTACTCATTTTTAATCATATATGCTTGCAATTCATTATTATTAGTGTTAACTTGTTATAATATACTTTTAGGTTTATTTATGAACCTGTCAATTGTTTGTTGGATTGGAATCTTGATCATAAGTTGTCTACATTGGCATTGGATAATTGCACAACTAATGATGCTATGATCAATTCAATTTTGACCAAAATTAATACACAGTCACTTTGGTTATGAGGGTCATTGTTGCATATGCGGTATTGTGCTCACATATTAAATTTGATTGTTAGAGATGGTTTGGATGTTATTGGTGATGGTATTTTAAGAATTCATGCTAGTGTTGCTTTTTGGACAGCCACACCTAAAAGGTGTGAAAAGTTTGAGGAGACTACTCGTCAGTTGAAAATTTCATTCTCTAGGAAATTGGTCTTGGATTGTAAGACTAGATGGAATTCTACGTATAAAATGCTTCTTGTTGCTATTTGTTATAAAGATGTCTTTGCTCGATTGAAATTGCGAGAGCCACTTTATGATAATCTACCAACAGAAGAAGATTGAGAAAAGGCTAGAGATATTTGTGATAAGTTGAAGTTGTTTAATGATGTGACTGAGTTATTTTCTGGGACCAAGTATCCTACTGCCAATTTATATTTTCCCAAAATTTGTGAAATTTGATTGACTTTGAGGCAGTAGCTTACTTCTGAGTAGCCTACAATTGTGGCTATGGCAACAAAAATGTTACAAATGTTTGCGAAGTATTGGGATCAGATTAATGGTATTATGGGTGTGGGAACTGTTTTGGATCCTAGATATAAGCTAAAATTGTTGCGCTATTACTTTCCTCTTCTTTATAATGGTGAAGTTGCAAAGAAGGAAATTGAAAGGATTCAACAGATTTGTGTTGATTTGTTATCTGAGTACTCGTTGAAATCAAAAGTTGGTGAATTTAATGCTCATTGTCAGTCTTCACATTATTCCATCTCGAGCATTGATGAAACTGATCTAATGAAGAATTATGACAAGTTTGTTGCCTCTGATTTGGACAATGATGCTTCAAGGACCGATTTAGATAATTACTTGGAGGAGCGTGTTATACCAAGGAAGGAAGATTTTGATATATAAGGTTGGTGGAAAAATGCTCATAGTTATCCCGTTCTTCAATTGGTTGCTAGAGATGTTTTGGCAATTTCTATTTCTACTGTGGCTTTTGAGTCGGCCTTTAGCACAAGTGGGATGTTTGTGAGCCCTCATAGTAGTATGCTTAAACATCATACATTGGAAGCTTTGATTTGTACACAAGATTGGTTATGGAATGACAAAAAAGGCAAGTAATTTATTCATATTTGTATATTTTATTTTTAATTTTTAACTATACTAATAACTATCTTTTGTTTTTATAGAGATTGGTAAATATCACACATTTTATGGTGATATTGATAGTGAAGAAGATGGGGTAAGAACTTTGCTTGCTTTATAATTGTCTTACTATAGTTGTTTCATTGTTATTATATTATTTACTTTATTTATCTTAATTAAGGAGGAATTTGATACGGAGGTATTGGACATGGAGTTTTGAAGATTAGCGTGGTAAAGTTTAAAAGAAGAGAGGGCAATGGATGTGTTTTGTTTGATGGGATTATGTTATTTATTACTTTTATTTTGCAATGGATGTTGATTATGTTATTGTTATCTTTGATATTTGAAGTTTGCAATGGATGTTGAATTATGCCTTTGATTTTGAAGTTTCATGTATTTTAAATTTTAAAATATTTGTCTTTAAATTTTATGTATTTTATATTTTCTTAATTATTAATATTATTTAAAATTTGAAAATAAATCGCGGGATCAGGGAATCCCGCGGGGGGCAAGTTCCCCGGCGGGGCGGGGATGGGGACAAAATATTTCCCTTGAAGTTCGCGGGGACGGGGATGGGGATTGTCCCCCGTCCCGCCCCGTTGACAAGCCTAATCCATGGTCTGCATCTAGCTTTGAATCCCAACTTAAGTGCATTCAAGCAGATATACAACTTAGAGAATGCATTGTCTTCTGTTGTTTGCTCTAAATTGAGTATCACTGTTGAACCAGGATTCTTCTCCCTTAGTGTGTTGCAATAATCCCACAATTTGTTGTATTGGCTGGTCATCTCACCCTCAATTGCATTCATTGCCTTCTTCTTTGCCTTGTAAGCTTAATTATTAGATATGAAACACCCTAACTTAATCGTTGAAGTTTTTTTGAAAGCCTTGACTTCTTTATTTGGATCAATCCTGAATTCTTCTTCAAACTTCCTTGCCAACCATCCAGGCCTTACATTCTTCACATGAAATGTCCTTGGACATGTATGATCTGCATTGTATTGTCGAATTTGGAATGCTTCTTCACCTGCAATCTTCAAAGCATTAATCTGCCAATTACACCATTTTTCTCTGCATCTTGCATAAATTCTCCTACTATCATTTTTTGTAATCTTCAAATTCCTTCCAGTTTTCACACTATGGTTGGTGATTGCTTCTTTGAACAGTTTCTTGCTAGAGAATATTTGCTCAAGGAAGAAAAAAGGTTTCTCTATTGTGAAGGCTTGAAAACAAGTTGTCCATTGTTATCTCTACCTTCATCTTCAGATTCTTCAGCACTTTCAAAGTCAAATTCATTGTCTTGGTAGATCTCATCCTCATCATTAGTTGAATCTGATTTTTCTTCACTTTGATCACCAATACCACCCCACTCAGCATCTGCATCAATATTTTCCTGAAATATGATATCATCTAGAACTGTTTCATCACTGGCTTCTTTTTCATATTCTGAATCCTCGGAATCTGAAACATCTTCTTGGATATATTCATGAACTTCAGCCTCAACAAGGTTGGAGTCTTCTTGCACCTCTTTAAGAACTTGTAAATCCTCCTTCTCTTGATGAACTTGTAAACTCTCATCCTTTTCAAAATTCCCCTCCTCTTGCACCTCTATTTCAACTTCTTTCTCAATCTCTTTTTTCAAATTGTAAATCAATCAATGTACAATAAAGCAGAAATATGTTATAACCACATTTGCTAAACCAATGTAAAAAAATTCTGAAAGCATTCTTACCCTAAATTGACTTTATATCAATTAATCAATGATGCTTTCAATCTGAATCTTTAATAAAAAAAAACAGCAGTTGTCATTGAACAATAAGGTTGGGTTTCAATTCATTAAAAAGAATGGCAGCTTTATTCATGAAAAAAAATAGCAGTTGTGGATGTTTTGTGGTTGCAAAACCAATTGAGTTTGAATTTGGTCGCAGGAAACATTCAATGAGATCCCTCATATTGTTAGAAAAAATCAGCAAGAAACATTCAATTGATTTGGTCGCAGGAAATTCAATGGATTTGGTCGTAGGAAACATTCAATGGTAGCAGGAAACATTCAAATGGAATCAATTAATTAGAAAAATCAGCAAAAAAAAATTTGGAGCACAAATCAACGATGTCATACTAAACAAAAATGAAAATTAACAAAAATCAACATATTATCGCATATGGAAGAAAAAACAGTGGAGCAATACTCATCGACGCACCCATTCGAAAAAATCGACCATTACTAAACAAATACTAATAAAATTGACCATTTCCACTTAGTAATTTCAAAATCGCAAGCACCCATTCGAATCTTTTGAACAAATTGAACATTTACAGTGAACAAATTGAAAAATTGCAACCATGAATTGAAGAATTGAACATAGGAAACTTACTTGGACTTTTAGGCATTGAAGAATGTTTCAGCAACCTTTTTATTTCATTCTCCATTTGAGTTGTTGTTTACCGTGCAAATTTCTCCATCGCGACAAGTTCGGGCTTTTTCTTAGGTTTCTTCGTGAAGGTCCTCTCCTACGTGAATACACTGAGAAAAGGGAAAAAATGGACTAACACCCACGTGAGGGGCACATGACATGTTCCGTTAAGTTTTAACGGGCTTGTGACTAAATGTGTGAAAATAATTAATTTTGGGACTAAATGTGTTCAACATTTGCAATTTGGGACTAAATGTGTACATTGTGGGACCAAAATCGTGAACCCCCGTGGTTGATGGGACCAAAAGTGTCATTTTCTCTTATACAAAATGATACTTATATTTAACAACCAACAAAAGCTGTTCAAAAAGACAAACATCAAAACACAATTAAATATAATTACTTTAGGTCCTAATCCATTAGCATCGTTGGGGATATTAAGCTATCCTTAGTTATAAGTTTAACCCCAAATCCCCAAGATAATTTATAGTCATTTATCATGACATATGTGTGTGTGTCCGGATCAAATACCCCAAATACACCAAGTGGGAAAAGAAGCCCACCATTAGTCCACAATTTTCTGGATCTTAAAGAAACTTAAATAAAAATAGAAGGATAGAGAGGGAAAGAGACTTCACCACGGAAAGGAAAGAAATTGTCGACGCCGTGGATGGAGGACAGAAAGAAAGACTAGGGGCAGATTTCCACCGCCTTTTGCACCTTACCATCGATTTCCACAGCTATGGCCGTCGTGCCCTCATCAATACCTCAACCGCCCCGCCTCCACCTCACCGTCTCACCCGCACTGACCTTTCATCTTCCACCCCACCTCCAGAGAGAGAGAGAGAGAGAGATAGATAGAGAGAGAGAGAGAGAGAGAGAGAGAGAGAGAGAGAGAGAGATTTTGCAATATGATATAGGGGAATGAAAATTTTAAATTTCGAATTTTGAACTTGATTGTAAATTAGAATTTTAGGTATATTAATTTGTAGTATAGGTGTGAGTAACAACAAATTTTCACGAAATTAAAATTTATTATTAATAACGCGAAATGGAAAATTACAAATTAATTTATTTCGGATCTACCGAAATTTTGGGATTCTACAATCTCTAATTTTCTCATCTGATTCTTCTCTTGAGTCTTGACTTTGGGACTTCGTGAATTTTCTGAAGCTTGCGGGACATTGATCTTGAAAGATCTTCAACTTTTGGATTTATAACGTTTATCCGACGGCACCGAGACTTATTTCAGATCAAACGTTATTTTTAGGGACTTTTCGAGACTTTGATCTTAAAAGATCTTTGATTTTCTGACTTATCAGACTTTGCTCTCTAATTTGCTTTCACTCTGGTTTTTGTGTCTCTCAAATGAATAGAATGAGACCTCTATTTATAGGTGTAGAATTGTAGATTTGCAGGCCAGATTTGATGGGCCGAAAGATTTGATTTGAGGAATATTCCCAAAATATGCCATATTTGATAAATCTCGAGGATATCTTGAAAGATTTGTTGGGCTCCTAAGATTTGATTTATTATACTGGACTTAATTTAATTTGTTGTGCTTTTAAGGGGCAATTTAATTTATTAGGCCTTTTGAGGCCCAATTTAATTTATTGGACTTTAAGGATCCAATTTGATTTATCGGGCTTTAAAGGTCCAATTTAACTTATTGGGCTTTAGAGGCCCAATTCAATTTATTGGACTTTAGGGGCCCAATTTGATTTATCGGACTTTAGAGGTCCGATTTAACTTATTGGGCTTTAGGAACCCAATTTAATTTATTGGACTTTAGAGGTCCTAATTTGATTTATTGGACTTTAAAGGTCCGATTTAATTTATTATTTTAGAAATCAAATTAATCTAAATTCCCAATAATATATTTTTCGACATTTTAACACATAATTTTTCTTGTGTTATTTTATTTTGCAATAAATTTTATTTGCCTACAGTGTGTATTTTGAACCTACATTGACCGTGCTGTCGAGGCACGCAAAATATAATCCTTAACTTGTGGGCTATTAACTAGTAGCAGTGACAAGCAAGGGTCGATCCCACATGGACCAGGAGATTAATTTGTGAATATCAATTATATTAATCTAAGAGTAATGTAACAAGGGGTGTTTTGGTTTGTAACTAATAAACTATTACTAAAATAAAGCAAATAAAAGAGAACAAAAGAAAACATAATTAAGATCAAGAGAGAGAAATAATGTTTCAATCTTAAGTTCAGTATCCCCACAATTTATACTATCCTAATTAATCTCGTGACAGTCTTACTCCAATCTCAAATCTCTTCCCTAGAATAACAATACGCTCAGTTAATTCGAATTAATTCTTAAGAATAGCTAGTTAAGAGACGCTTGTTAATTAACCCTATTTGATCAAACAACCTAAGTGAGACACTCACTAGATTTAATTTGTTAAACGCATTCAACCACCAAATTAATAGAAAAACTGGACTGCAAAATACGAAACATTCATTTCACATAACCCGAATCTGTATTACACCTAGTGAATGGTACACTATTTGTTACTCGTGAATATATCCTATAACAATTATGGATTATAATTTATATTCTAACTGTAGAATTAATTGTAAATTAACCTAGCAGGCCATTACTAAATTAATTACAAAAATCCTTGTACACGAAAAACCCAAGATTAAAAATAAGAACACGTCACGAGGAATTAATTAAAAGATAATATAAAAAAGTTCAACATCCCTAAAATTGGAATATAAAATTATATAGCCAAGCATAATCATGAAGTCTAAGATTAAGGGGGCGTTTGGTATAAATTTAAAATGTCAATAGTAATAGGTATCATGAAGGGGGTAATCACTATGTAGCTAGTGATTACCTTTTTTTAACATGTGTACAATAAATAATACCAAACACTACATAAAAAGCATCATAAGAAAAATTCAAGATCTAATTGAAATAAGATCAGAGTCTCTCCACTAGGAATGTCAACGGGGCGGGGCGGGGACGGGGGCCAATCCCCGTCCCCGTCCCCGTCCCCGTCCCGTCCTCGCGGTCGCAGGGAATCCCCGTCCCTGTCCCCGCGAACTTCGCGGGGAAAATTTTATCCCCATCCCCGCCCCGCCTGGGAACTCCTTCCCCGCAGGGAATCCTCGTTCCCCGTATAATATTTTAATTTTTAATAATTATTATTAACAGATATAAATATAAAATTATAAAATACATTAATATTTTTAAAATAAATAGCTAAAATCCAAAATAGAAATTTAAAGAATGTTTAAAATACGAAATAAATTTTTTAATTATGTATAAAATACAAAATATTAATACAAAGGATTAGTCTTGTATGCACCAGTTACACGGTGCAACTCAAGTTCATTTTTAAAAAGTTAAACAGTTTATAACTGAAAAGTTAAACAGTTTATTACTGAAAAGTTAAACTATAAAAGATACACTTTTCAGTAATAAACTGTTTAACTTTTCAGTTATAAACTGTTTAACTTTTTAAAAATGAACTAGAGTTGCACCATGTAACTGGTGCACATGAGACTTACTCTAATATAAAATATGTATAAAATTCAAAATACAAATTTAAAATCTAAAAAATATACTAATTACTTTATTAATTTAATTACTTATATTTTATGCATTATGTATATAATTTATTTATATATATAAATATATATTTATATGCATAAATAGTGGACGGGGCCCCGCGGGGAACGGGGCGGGGATCCCCGCGGGACGGGGAATACAATCCCCGTCTTCGCCCCGCCCCGCCCCCGCCTTCGGGCAAAAAAAATCCCCGTCCCCATCTCCGTTGTCTTCGGGGATTCCCCGCCCCGTTCGGGGCGGATCCCTGCGGGGACCGGGGATTTCCCGCCCCGCTGCCAAGCCTACTCTCCACCGTCCAGCTGCTTCCAGGCTTCAATTGCTTTTCATCCCCTCACCAAGATTGTGGCTGCTCCTAGTCAATTAATTTCCTTCTTCATTTCATGTGATTGCTCCTTCTGTATCTTCTGCCCTTGATCAATATGTATATATGGAAATCAATTATGTCCTCAGTTGGGCCTTAATGTCAATGGACTTCTCCACTTTAATCTAATCAAGATCTCCAACCATCAACTCATGTATGGGCTTTTATTTATTTAAACTTTCTTCACTTAATTTTATTCTTCTCAAAATTTATTCCTGCAAAGCTCATAATTCAAATAAAATAATTAAAGTGAGATTTATTCCACTAAAATTATATAAGTAGGAAAATACACACTTTTAATATAATTAAGTATAATAAATTGCACTCTAATAAACCAAAATATCATATAAATTTCTACTTATCATACATGTAATAATCTCATAAATTTATATTGAGACAAATGAAGTACAATATGATTACCAAACTAATACTGCATTCGTCCATAAAATTTATGCTCAAATTCTTTTTATACACATAGTAAGAAAAAATAATAAACTATTTAATAAAATAACACAATTGATGTGAATAAATAATTGACGTGAATGTAAAGTCAATGATATATGCATAATTAAATAAAAATTGATATAGATGTTAATTCGGCCGGGCTAAATGAGCTGACTCATTTAACCCAAAAAATTACAGGGTCAGGCCTACATTTTCATATGTCAATTTAAATTTGGCTTTTTTTTTTGGCTCGATCCTAATTGCCAACGGGCTAAATGGGCTAGCATGTTGGTAAATTGGGCCCGCCTGCTAGCCCGCATAATTTTTTATTTTGTATATATAAATATTAAATATATAATATACTTATTAGTTATTATTATTACTATTACTATTATTGATTGAAGTTGTTTCGAATTTCTGTTTAGGGCATATATTAATTTTAAGTATTGATGTTTGAACTTTTAAGTTTTGATGTTTTGAACTTTTAAGTATTGATTTTTGAACTTTTGTAACTATGCAGAAGTAATTATATGTAATTTTAATAAAATTATGGATAATGTTTAGATTTTAGTTTAAATATCAACATTTTATGACCACTATTTTAGATTTTGTGTTGAAATTCGTTTACTTTTCTATTTTATGTGACTTAACCCGTTTGTGACCCGTTTAACCCGAGAACTGCTTAGAGTTAGATTTCAAATATTAGACGAACATGATAAGACCATAATCCGTTTTGTTAGGACTGATCCTATAGAGTTAATGTTAGTCTGTTTAACATCTCTTCTGATAGGAGAGTGATAATAAAATGTTAGTTTTCATAAAGAGAACATACATATTTTTTTGTGGAAGGACAAATAAGACAAGTGAACACAAGTTTCATGAACAGAGAAAATATATATTAATAAAATAATTAATAATAAATGCAAATTTTTTTTGGACCAGAATATATTTAGACAAAGGAAAGAGATATTTTATTACATTGCACTTTGTATTAGTCTTCTGGATAAGTGTAAAATAAAAAGAATCATTAACATATTTATTTAGAAAAAATAATATATATAAATTGGTTCAAAATATATTAATAGACACAAATATATATTTTTTTCCTAGAAATAATTTATAAATAGTATTGTTTTTATTTTTATTTATTTATTTTTTTTGTAATTTTTCAAATGAAAATTACTTTAGGACAAAAATATATTATGACAAAAGGAGTAGGAATTTTATTTAATTAGTACTAGAAAACCGCGACCGTGTCGTGCTTTAGCCATTCTCCAAAATTTCCATTCCCGCTGATTCTCATCCGCAGTCTTAACAAAGCATCCCATCTCATCTCATTTTTAATTTAAATCTACTAATTTGAATTAATTGGGGGAAGTCATGTAGAAAGAACAAACCCTACCTCTCCAGAAAACCCTAATTCGGTGAGCCTCCATATAATTGCCTCACAGACCCCTTCAATTCCCAAACTATCTTCATTTGCTTTCTAATGGAAGGAATTCCGCATGTACCTAGAACTGTAGATGAAGTCTTCAACGATTTCAAGGGCCGTCGAGCAGGCCTCATAAAAGCCCTCACAATCGGTATTAGTGGTTTCGCCTGATTTCTTATTTTTGAATTAAATTGTTGTGGCTTTCGTCTTTCACTGTTCTGCATGCATTAAGTGTATGTATAATTTTGGGATGTGTCGTATACACGCTTGGTCTGGGGAGCATTCGTCTTTCTGGAACTTCATGTTGTTCGGTTGCTTGTTGGAGCTGAGGGGTTAATTAGTTCTAATTTATTTTCTATTGTTTTTTTTTTTCAGATAACGAGAAGTTTTATAAGCAGTGTGATCCCGGTGAGCTATGTTTTCCTCTTTGTCATATTTTTATTGTGAATTTTGGTCATGGAATCTGTTCTTTGGTGTTTTATACTTGATGATAACTGTTGTGATTGCGGAACATTAAATGTATGTACTATAGGTGACGATGCAGCCTCCACGCTTCAATGGTTGAATCGGGAAAATTGCACGTGCGTCGTATTTTTAGGCTCCTTTTTCTAATAATAATTTTATCTTTGGCGGGACATGCTAAACTTTTTTTTCTGTCTGGTTAGTTTTATAATTAAAGCAACTAGAAATGTTAGAAGCTCTGTGATTGCCTTTGAAGTTTTTCCACCTGTTGCTTCTTAATTTCGCCTACTCGAAACAAAATATCAAGTAGTTTCCAGTTGATTGGCAAGCCAGTCATTGTGTAGGGTCAACAAATTTGTTTTTAGCGCTGGGTTTTTAATAGATTGACCTCTGTCGCGTCGTCTTGTGGAATAGCTTATATGTTATTATATTCGGGTTTCACTAAAGCTTAGTGTGCTGCATATAACCATGTAATTATTTTCCCTTAAAACAATTCCTTTTATATATGTGTTAACTGCATTTTTTCTTCTCAAATTTTGAGACATGTGCGACATTCTTATTTGAACATAAATGTGAGGCATACAATGTTGCCTAACTTCTCAATTTCTATGCACAAAGATATAAAGGAATGGCAGGCTTAATCCTTTTAAATTAGTGTTGGGGGAATTTAGGGTTGGATAAATGTTCATAGTTCTTCCAAAGGCCAAAGTAAAGCCTGAAAAATCACGAGTCGAATAACTTATTTTATATATGAAGTGTTACATGCTGAAATTATCTTCTGACATTTTGCTTTCAAATTATAATCTAAGCTTTTTTATGGAGTATTCAGATTTCAAACTAAGCTAATTTAACGTGGTACAAAATACATCTCTAAAATCATCATTTTAGTGTGATGTCTACAATTTGATATTGCATAAGGGGTTGATTTATGGTGAAGTCTATCTGTTATATTTCATTTATTCGTAGCTAAAGACTTTCTGCTCGAGGTGTGAGATGTACCAGAGGGCTTGTGAATTTTGTTGTTCTTTAATAGTAAATTTTATCTTTCTATATGAATGGTGAATCAGTTTCTTCCTTTCAGTATATTTGTTAAATTCTGTATTCCTACTTTCTAGTTGTTAGAGCTGTAAATTGGAATTTATCCTTTGTGTGATGTTTACTGTTGTGCTTTGTCATTTTCGTTTAAGTTGTTATTGGTTACCTCTCAGGGTTGAGCTTTCTACACTGTTATATGCAATGTCAAGGCTATGTTAGTGCATATATATATATATGTATGTATATAATCAATGGCGTCCCAGTAAATAATTGAAAGAAAATTACTGTAATTCATTTGTTATTGTGTAGTGTGACAGCTCGGATAATGTATGGCTTGATAGGCTGATATGGCTTCTGAAAGAATTTTCTCTCTGATGTGTCCAAATAAATTTTTTGGCTGAACTTTTTGCAGATATTCTCTGCTTACAATATACATAAGCAGAGCAAGCACATTTAGATAAATTTGTATCACTCTGATTCATTTACCAATTTGTTCATGCCTAACAGAAAAAGAAAATCTCTGTCTGTATGGGCTTCCAAATGAGACATGGGAGGTCAATCTGCCTGTTGAGGAGGTGCCCCCGGAATTGCCTGAGCCGGCACTGGGAATTAACTTTGCCAGAGATGGGATGCAAGAAAAGGATTGGTTATCACTTGTTGCAGTTCACAGTGACTCCTGGCTCCTTTCCGTTGCATTTTACTTCGGTGCACGTTTTGGATTTGGTAAAGCTGAGAGGTAAGTATTTGAAAACAGCCCTAGCTTTTGGTATGCTTAATATTTTTTTTCAGAAATAATTTTCTCTTGTTGCTTGTAGCTTTAATTAAAATATTCTTTTCCCTAGCTTTTGCTGTGACTCCACACGAACAGAATGACTATCCATATTTTTAGGTGATGATTGTTTTGGGTTTTAAGATCTATATTTTAGACTTTTTAAATACTCCCTCTGTCCCGGTATAAGTTGCTCGTTGCTTTTGGACACACATATTAAGGTAAAAGTGAAAAAGTATAAGTGATGTGATGAAAAAAGTAATAAAGTATAAGTGATGTGATGGAAAAAGTGAAAAAGTAATAGAAATAGTGTAAGAAGTAATGAAAATAATAAAAAAAAAGAATAGTAATTTCCAAAAAAGGTAAAAAACAAATGACAAACATATAGTGGGATGGACAATAATGCAAAATGAGCAACATATAGTGGGATGGAGGGAGTATAAAACTGGTTCTAATTTTGAATCTTGGTAACAGTTTTAAAAGACCATCATTATCCCACTATACATCTACTATCACACTACACAAAAAACCAAAAAACAAATACCTATCCTTCTACTTATCAGGATTTCAAACCCCCTAGATTTCAAAAGCTGGTTTCTAAGAATCATATATAGGCCAAAACAATCACTTTGGGTATGTTTGTTTTGGGACTAGCACGGATAGACGTAGGACTTTGCGATCACGTCTCAACACGAGTTTGGGATGTAAGATCCGGATTTCACATTCCAAACTCAATCCACACCTAAAAATACCTATTAAACCTATTATTACTTTTTCCAACACAACACTCATAAAATACCTATTATACCTATTATTATACCTATAAAATCAATCATTATCACACTTTGATTTGACATAAAGTAACACCCCACTCTACTAAAATTCCAAAACAAACACACACTTTTACTATTCATCAAGGTTTTCACATCTCAGGATTTCAAAGTCATGACTTCCCACGACCCCCTTAATCCAAAAACAAACGTACCCTTTAGGTATTTGAGTTGAATTTTTGCTAGCTTTTAGGAATGAAGGCAATTGCTTCTGGTTATCGTAGTAGCTAAATAAATCCTTCTTGTCTGAGGTGAATTTGTATAACTATTCTAGCATTTTTTTCTTCATTCTATGTTGTAAATAAGATACTGGCTCATGATTGATAACTTTTTCTTCCTTGAGATAAATTATCATTTGAAGAAGATCATGCATTAATGTGGCAGGACTAGGAGGGCCCATATTGACTATCTTGAGGTTTTATTTATGACATGGAAGGAAATGAAGAGCGTGACACATTATATTTGGCAAAGGCATCTTTAGTTTCCTAGATTAATAAGTTCTATTCAATGGGTCTCTGCCATTGATTTTGTTTTCAAAGAGTCCCTAAAGTAAAATATGCAACTCTCAGGCTCATTTGTATTAAAAGTTGATATATATTGTCTGTCAGCCATTAAATTTCAATCAAACTTTGACAGAAAGTCCATTACGCACCGCTTTTGTAATAAAACTATCAATGACAAAATTTGTAGGTGGTAATCCACATCTACTTACACTTATTGATGCTCGTCCCTTTAAAACAAAACAATCCTTAGGGTCTTCATTGCACTCTTTGATGCAAGAGGACATTTACGAAGAAACCATACTTAAAATCTATTGAAACATAACAGAATACTTTCACGACCTAAAAATGCATTTTGCCTTAATATTAGTTACAAAATACTTTTATGCCTTAAAAAATACACTTCATTCTTTTGCCCATCACATTGTAATGATTTAAAATTTCCAAGAATACTGGGTCGATATATTACCTCTTACGAGTGGCCATTTGGAACTATAAAGTTTTAGCAGATTTCTATTATAGACTACATCTTACGAGTGCCCATCAATGTTGAATAGACTAAAGATTCTCTTGTAGATTCTGTTTCCTTGTGATCTTTATATTGCCCATTTCTTAGTAGATTTCTGTTATAGATTCACTGTAGTTTTTCAATACGTTCTTTTGGAACTATAAAAGTATTCTGCCCGGATGATATAAAGTATTGCCTGTGTACTTTAGATATACATTTAATCTCTCAAGGTGCATTGGAGTTTCTAGAGAAGAGATTATAGTCCATTCACTTGTTGGACTTGAGTGATTTACTTTTGATTGTAAATTCTTCAACTAACCATTGTGGATTAAAAGTCCCTTAATACAGTGGGGTCAAATATTTAGCCATAACATCTTGTTTAAGTTATAAATGCTCCAATATTACCTGACATCATTGGAACTGATCTGGTTCAGTTTCGCCTGAGTGTGGTGCTACCTCTTCCTTTATTATGTGTCTGTTTATTTCGGATGTGATATTGTTCTTTCTATGTTTTGCAAAATTGAATTTGTTACAATCCCACATTGGATCCATAAGAAATTGTGGATGGGTATATAAATGAGAGTTGATCCTTGACCTTTGACCATGATTTTGGTTTAAGTTAGGGCTCCCTGGCTTATATTCCTAACAATTGGCGCCTTCTGTGGGAAAAGTTTGGGCGGGCTGCGGAATGGGGGTTAAGTTAGAGCTCCCTAGCTTATATTCCTAGCAGAATCTTTGCTACATCTATTCTGTAACTAAAGAAACCAGTGAGCATTTGAGGGTGTCCATGTATCATCATTATTGCTATTGGCTTTGCTAGTCTTGATTGTAGCACATTTGTCTCTGATGATTATATACATCCTATGGTTTCATTCAGCCATAATTTTTGTTGAAAATTGATTTGCACAGGAAGAAGCTTTTCCAGTTGATTAATGATCTCCCTACCGTATTCGAAGCTGTGACAGGAGTTAAGCACGCGAGAGAGCAAGCTGCCACTCAAAATAACAGTAGCAAGAACAAGTCTAGTGTGAGAATGGTTGGTTCTATTTGCATCATTGATTATGTTGTGTTACTATCAGTGGTTCATCATCTTCAAACATTTTTTATTTATGGTTTAAATGCATAAAATTCAGGACATTTTCACGTTTTTTCAATTACAATATATGTTTCTATTTGCAATTAGAAACATTAGAGTTGTTAAAACTTGCAATTATATCATATGCCTATTTTCCGGCAACTTATGCTGGTGTGGCTGTAGAAAAAACCTTGATTGCAAATTAATTCAAAATGTTATCTTTTCAATTTGATCATAACTTGGTAGCTGTTTTGCAATTTCATACACTGCCATGTTGGCAGGAGTTGCTGAGAAATAGTCCTGCAACAGAATCTCACAACAATTTGAAAGGTCAATTTTTTTTAAAAACATATTGTATAGAAAAAAATGTGAAGAAGTCTATTTAATTTGCCATTAACCCTTTATTTCTTCACTATAACTAATTATTTTTATTTCTAAAGCCATCACGACAGCCTGAGTCAATGCCCAAAGCTGCTAAGGTGTCAGCACTGAAGGATGAGGACGAGAGTGGAGAGGAGGAAGAGGAGGATGACGAGCAGGGAGCGACATGTGGTGCTTGTGGTGACAACTATGCGACTGATGAATTTTGGATTTGCTGTGATATCTGTGAAATATGGTTCCATGGAAAGTGCGTGAAGATAACACCTGCAAAAGCCGAGCATATCAAGCAGTACAAGTGTCCTAGTTGCAGTAGCAAGAGGGCTCGAGTTTAAACCTACTGCTGCAACAAATGATGATGAAAGATGATCATTAAATTAAACTTTAGAAGTTTTTAGTTTTTAAACATTTCAGGAACTTGAGGGAAGGTCTGGTAAATGGATTTGTTCAATTTATACATTAGAATCTCTGTTGATGGATCTCTAATCTTTTGGACTTGTTTATATTATTCAAGTTTCCCTCTCTTGAACATGCTTTTGGAATCTGAATGTAATTTGTAGGGAGTTTTGTGGACATTTTCTTTTCTTCTGTTATTGAAAGACAATTTGAGATGTTCTTTGTTTGTATGATGAATTGGTACTGTTCAAGTGTGTAGAATGTCACTACCTATATTGTTTGGTAGTGTGTTAGATTCATTATTTGACCTCTCAAAATAGAACAATGCATGTAGATAAATATTATGTGTGATGGCAAATTCTGACATGATATTGTTAGGGAAATAAATAAATTGAATTGATTTCATCTCTCCTTAAAAAGGCTGATCATTTATCTTTTTTGGACTAGAGGGCCTCAGCTATAATGTTAATCTGGTGGAATGAACTCAATTCAAACTTTACTTATGTACTTGCACCTTAACTTGAATTGTATTTTTTGTTAATTTATTAATAAATCTTGATTTGAGTTTCAACGCAAATATAGAGGTCTTGTAAACAATTATTAATGTTGTGAGGGTAGCTCAGCAATTACTAATGCAAGTTGCGTTATAAGTAGAGCCTACCAATGAGATAGCATGATTTTAAATAATTGGATTAATCTTTAACAGTTCTTGATGTTACATTTCGTAAATTGTCATGTGAAATGAAACACCATTTAAAATTTATACCCCCATTCTGTTTTGAAACATGACGCGGATAAGGTAATAAATCCACATAATCATAATAACACATATTTTTATTACTCCCTCCGTCCATGATTTTTTTTTTATTTCTTTGTGGACATGTGATTTAATAAAAAATAGTATTATATTGAAATGATAGATAAAGTAAAAAAAAAGTAAGGATATGTTTGGTTTAGGGAACTAAATAGTCAATCCCACAAACACAGGACTAAATAGTACTCCTTCTGTCCCCATGAGTTCCAAAGGCTCATCTGGTGAAAGATTTGATATCATAATTAGCACTCTTTCTGTCCCGTATCTTTCTTCCACTTTTATTTTATTCTGTGAGGATAATATAATAAAAGTATGGATGGAAGGGAATTACTTGTCAAATTATAAGTTTTTCTACTAAAAATTATTGCAATGTAATTTTGTATTAATAAGTTTCACATTATACATAATCTTTGTAATAAACGATCATATCAATCTTTGAACAATTATATATATATATTCTAAATAATTCTTGCAATTTCAATCTATGAGTGGTCTCTCTGTCCTTCAATAATTCTTTGACTTGATGCACAATTGATTTGGACAGTTCCGAACTCACTTCAATATTATAGCTAACTCTAATTGTAAAGTCACTCCTCCTTTGCTTCAAGCCACCTCTCAACTAAAAGAACTAACATGACTAATTGACTTGAGATCATTAATATTCTAAATAAGTACATTTTCAAGGGAATTATATTATAACTGAAGATGAGATAGCAATCAACAAGGGGCTCTACGCTGCTTATGAGCTACCTCCTAGACTAGATACATTTATTTAAAAGTCGATTGATGAACTTGTAAAATATAACTCTATATTGTTGATGTTGTGTAAATGTGTGCAGAATGTGACAACATTTTGGATAATATTATTTTTTTTCCTTTCTCTTAATAACAAATTAGATTATTGTATGTTGTTTCTTGATATCTTGATTTAGGTTGACGACTAAAAGTTCTCTATGTTAGGAGATTACAACTTTAGGAGTGAAAAGTTAAAAATGAACATGAGAGAGATTATCGTCTTCATGAAGTTATCGGTTGGAATAGTTTTAGATCATGAAGAACTGATGTATAATTGTGGAAATGTACGTTGCTTATAAATACAAGGTTACATGGGAATGAGATATGCACATTGTAATTATTATATGTAATGAGAATAAATGAGGTACATAACATTATTTTTTCTTCTAAATAAGGTAATCATCACTCCCATTTAATTACCTTCATCCCACCTTATAATCATCATCCTCAATCAATCCTCCATAGCACAACCAATAACACTCTTTTTTTGTCAACTTTTTTAAAACTGGAGCACAACATTAATGATGTAACAGCATAAACATAAACTTTCATTAAACATATGTAAGGATAAAGGAGGAAAATGAAATTTCATTCTCATTACCATTGAAGAATTTGAAACAAGGGCCCCCTTAATTTAGGAAGGTCATTGTCTTCTCTTTTACATTGGTTGATTTTTCGAATATTTTTATCAATATTGTGACTATTTGTAGTGTGTGTTAGGCTCTGAGGACTTTTTTTTGTACTTTATATATTGGTTCAAAAAAATTACTATATTTACAAATTGGTTCATAAAAATTTGTACTGAAGTGTTTTTTTTTTTTGCACATAAATCAATTTGTAATTTATGCGAATTTGTTGAACCATTTTGTATTTTTTTTTTTTTATCGGTAGGCTCAAAGGATTGTTAGTTCCATACATATAGATAGGTTGTAATTTCACCTTATTTCAGAGCTTGAGCCAAGACTGTTTTATTATTTATCACTATAGGTTATAGAGAAGTTTCGCCATATAAGGCACATAAACATAAGTCTTCTGTTGTATAGTGTTCCCTTGAATGTTCCAACATTTTTGAATAACATCACCGTCAAAATACACACACTTCCATATATCCTTACTACAGGTTTCATTCTTGGCTCCAAAGAAAACCTCTCATTTCTTGTTTAAAGCCTTCTTCTTCTATTTTTTCTGCATCAACATAAATCTTCTTTCATAAAATTTCAATTTTATAATTTTGATATCATAAAAAATGAGTAAATTGTTAGGAAACTAAGGGCCCACTTGGTTGGGTGTAATTAGGGTGAAGAATAGAATGAATGGAGATTCATTCTCATTCATAGTGTTTGACATTATTTATTATTCCCTCCGTCCACGAAAAATGCGCTCATATATTTGCACGTGATTTAATGCAATATGTCGGAGGATATTACGTGATATTGTGAGGTCCGTTATGAATAAAAAGAATATTTATGGAAAGTACATATGACATACTTTTCATAAAGAATCATTTTATTTATAAATGGACTTCATAATATCCTGTAATACTCTCCGACATATTGCATTAAACCACGTGCAAATATGTGAGCGTATTTTTCGTGGACGGATGTAGTATATATGAATAAGATAATAAAAAATAAACAAAAGGGTAATTTCTAACTCCATAATGATTAACTCCTTAATAACACATATTGTCATTCTCATCTTAAATTCATATCAAACGCCCCATAAATTAGTTTTGACGATTATGTCAAAGTAGTATGTAATAGGATAATGTGAACTGTAAACTCTCTACAATTAAGTTTGTTTTGTATGATTCAATTGATGAAAGAACTCAATTGATGCCCTGAGTTGAGAATGATGATCTGAAGACAATCTTAAGCTTCTAACAATTTCTTTCTAAGCACAACTGATAAATACCTTAATTTTGATGTGTAAGTAATTTTGCAGAAGTATAAGATCAGCTGACTGGGGTATCAACTTATAAGATGGATAATGTTTTGAAGCATTGCATGATTTTAGAGACGGAACAATCCATAGAATGTAAATGTACATGAAGAGTCAAGAAGGCCAAGACAACGCTTATTAGATTATGAATCGGTGTTCAATTGAGCTAAATAACTAAAACATCAACTGATTATATAGATAAATTGATAACTCTACGTACCTAGTTGACGTGGACCAATGAGGAGTCCACAACATTACGTATTTGATACTATCTCCGTCCCGGAACTACTTTCATAATAGTTTCGGGCACGCGAACCAAGGAAAAGTAAATATGTGAGTGTAAAGTTAAATAATAAAATAAGAAAAAGTATATTTTGTTGACTTTTATGAGAGATTTTTTTTTTTTTTTTTGTGTGTGAAAGAAGAATTGGGACGTTCAAATAAGGAAAGTGTGAAAGTAATTTTGGGATGGAGGGAGCATAAAATTGAAGAAAACTGTGCAAAAATATTGTGAAATTTACATCTAAAAAAATGGAGTTACAGTTGTACCATATTTTACCTACTAAAGCAGATTCCAAGGACGACTTACTACTAGAAACAGTAAGAATTTAAGTTTACCCTCAAACTATAATATTAAAAAGGTAAATACACAATTTGGTCTATATTTACCATATAAACCACATCCTAGTCTTACTAAAAAAATAACTTGCATCTAGGTCAAATTTAGAGTTAATAAAAGTGTTTGATAGTGATTATATCCACAAAAAAATACACTTACTTATTATATGTAGGTAGAATAGGATATTAATGAAGTAGACCTTTTATTTTTTTAATTAGGCACGTCCAGAAATTCTTGAAAAGAGTGAGTTCTCACCATTCATTTATCATACACACACTCTCTCTCTATAGGTAGAATATGATATTATTGCTTGTTTTTTTTATGTTCAGTTATACTATAATTTGATTCGGTTATATCATAGTGTTACGATTTACAATATTGCATTATACAATTGATTATCTTTTATACTATAGTCTTCTCGATTATACCGTACTGTAGTATCTAAATTTGAATTTATGTACTGTAGCTGTCAGTATAGATTACTCTAGCGTGACAGTGTAAGCGTATTGTGACTGTCAGCCAATTAAAAATATAATTAAAATAGTTAACTTAATTACTTTTGACCTATTTGTAATTCAAAAAAGTTTTTTTTAGATCCGCCTTTAATTTCAAATAATAAAATTTTACATGGTACATTCTCATGCTTTTAATGCCGTTTGTAATGGGAAAGCGGAGTAAGGGGAATGTAATTGAATGAGTTTGATGTAAAGGATTTAATAAGCCTCGGCAAATTAGCAAATTCAGGGGAAACCATTATAGCAAATGGCATATATATATATATATTTTTTTTTTTTTGAAAACCTTCCATAAATCAGCAGTAATTCATTGAAATTAAATGTTAAATTTTAAAAAAATAAAAAATTAATTAATAATAAGTTGTTGATCCATTTTTAATTTAAAAATATATTACTAATTAATTAAAAATGTTATCAATAATTAATTAAAAAAATAAACAGTATTATCATATTTTATTATATTTAATTTGCATCATTATATGTGATGGTCTCACGCAAAATTTTATCCCTAATTAATTTTGATCAATTTCAACCTAATAATAATATTCTAGGAATTTGCCCACTATTTTTTTTAATTGAACGTCCCACACTAATTTGCATATTATTAAAAATATATTAATTTTTATGTTTTTTTAAAATTATATATATATATATTATCCATATATTAATATTTTATTTAAATTAATTGAAATTTAGAGGTGCAAAACTTTTATTTTTTTTGGATGGAAGAAGTATATAATCTTACCCTCTATATAAAGAGGGAATGAATTGGAGCGCCCAGTTTCCTCCCGGTTAACGATAACCCACAACACACGTGTCCTGCATCTCCTCTTCCACATTAGTTTTCATTCTACGCGTAGTAAGGTTGTAACTTTTGTTGTTTTCTTTTCTTTTTCACGTTAGTTTTCAGTTTCCCTTCAGTAGCCGTTATATTCTCGGCTACGTGTCGAAGAAATTTAATACGTGTCATTTTTCCTTTTTTCTAATTTCCCATCTCCTTTGCATGGCGCTGATGAAATCTCTCCCTCTCCCTCTCAGCACCCTCTCAGCACTGTTCACTGACGAAAGAAAATTAGTGTTCTCTTTTTCATTAACCTTTTCGATTTTCCCCATCTCCACCAGTGCCTCTTGCAGGTGTTTCCTCTCTCTGTATAGTTTGGGTTCAACATCTTCTCAGCAAAGGGGCGGACGAAATCTGTCCGTCTTCCTCTCAGTACAGCGCGAAGAAGGTTCAACATCTTTTTCGCCAGGTAATTAGATAAACAACAAATTTCCTTTTAATTCGTTCATTGACTATTGCTCCTGCTCATATTTCTCTATGTATTCAAATATTTGGAGTAATTTTGTTGAAGGAATTATCTTAAAAAATTCAGATTCAGGTGTTTCATATACACGCATACTACATGTTAGGTGAAATGCCTACTCAAATTACATTTCATGTTTTTGGGATTCGAGTTATAATCGTAGATCTATATAGACATAGTGCATTTACTTTATATTTAATGCCTCTGTCTTGTCAATACTCTGATATCTCTTTCACATTGAATTTCATTTTGTTGGACCCATATATCGTGGAGAACCTGATCCTCACGAGGATAAACCCATGTTTCGGTAAGCCCCGGTTTAGTGACAAGATTTAGGCATATTATAAGATAATTCATGTGGCAACAGTATTAATTGCAAATTATGTAGGAGACATTTTTTTGTAAATTTAATGCAAAGTCAATTATTGTACTACTACTACTACCCTGTTCTATATGCACGTTAACTTTGTGTTGGTGATTGCAACTCACTGTGATACCTGTCCAACATGTAGTGAACTTTCTACTTGATCTTGCGTCCCAGACTTTTGAGTTCCAGGTATGTTTTAGGCTAAACTCAAGTTTCTTTTAGCAAACTGAGCCTGATACATTATTTTCTTTCTAAAAAAGGCAGATGCATTTGCCAAGAAGCTTGGTTATGCCACAACTCTTCGCTCTGGTCTTGTCGTAATGCAGGTAATTTATATTTTGTTTCCAACTTACTTCAAACTGAGTTATGTCTTACTGAATTACGTTATGGCTGTTGGATAAGTGCGGATGTAAAGAAGAGAATGCCACGCATTGCATAGTAGTATCTTCCATCTGCTTTTTCCTTATTTTGTTTATCCATTTTTCCTTGACGTTTTTGCTCAGTGTGTAACTACTTGATCCTGGTTCTTATCATGTATTAACCTTTTACAACTTCTTGTTAGACATGATCTTGGATCATGTCCTCATTGCTGTTGGAGCCTCGCCAAAGTTCCTTTCATCAATCTTTTTTAAGCATTTCTTCTCTTAGGCTCCTTTAGTGCAATTCCTGACAAATAAATTGTTTCCTTGTTGTTAATTTCCACAAACACCCTTTACATTGTCATAAAAGATTTTATTGTATTCGTCTTCCTATTTGTTTAAGGTCTTAACTATTTCTGCCCTTTTTGTCTACATCAAACTAGGCGAGGAAACTTGAAACCCAGCTGGATGAGCAGATGCACATGTATTCTAGATTAGTATCAGCAAATAGTTGATAGTTCTAATGACAATGATTTTGAATCTGGAGTCGAACTTTTGAAACAGCTTCAACAAGTAAATATGCAAATTCAAGCATGCGTTTCATCTAGAGGATCAGAAATCTTTTGTCATACGTTGACTCGACACCGATAAATTCTTCAGAATCTTACTCAGGTATAAAATGTAATTTTTACTTCACAGTGTCAAATAATAGTATAAATGCAACCTGCTTAACATCATATACCTTAATCTGCTGACCTATGCCCATTTGCACTAAACAATACTTTGATGTTATATCAAGGTTCTTTGATATCCTCTCTCATATGTTCATTTGTTGTTTATTAAAAAACAATTTTATGCTGCTTCATTTTTTTTATGTTTTAGGAGTTTAATCAGCTCCATTCCAGTCACAGGGCTACCAAAGAGTGTGTATCATTTCATGAGGATTTTAGGGAGTTTGATCGTACAAGATTAGACCTTGAAGATGGTGGGAGTTCCTATGGACACTCTCTTCTCAAGGAGCGTACTTTTGTCCATACAACTTCGGGCCAAATAATGGATAATCTTGTTTATAATATTGTTAAGGAGAAAAATGATTATTTAGTAGATGCCCATGTTGTGACTTAGAAATTGGGCGGATATACAGCTTGCCTCAGAAAATATGTTGAACTGCCACTAAAAACATGAATATGGAGTCTCTGACCATGTTATATTACCTTAAAAGGCCTCTGGATTTACTTTGGATATGGAGTCTCTAACCATTTTGGAAACTAATAATATTATCAGAACATTGAAATACATCTTCGGACCATGTTATATTACCTTAAAAGGCCTTTGGATTTACTTTGGACCGAGTTTGTCTTTTTGCCTCAAGATCAAATTTGAGAGGTAAATTCAATATTTCTGGGCATATTTGTAGGTTCAGTTGGAACTTGGAAGTACTGGGACTTGTGAGAATATTTACTTGTTCTTTCCTAATGCCACAAGCCTTACTAAGAGCACTTCCAAGGGTTTGTGGTAAATTTTCCACCAAATTCATAATTTGTCAGTAAAATCATCTCCAATCATAAAGTATAATTAATTTTATAATTTTTTATTCATATTTAAATTTTTAAAAATTAATCAATAAAAACCTATGTTTTAAAAAATTGGTCCGATCGGTCGAACCGCGAACCGGGATAGGCAACGTACGGCTCTAAAGTGTTGGACCGCCCAACTAATGAGCCGCTCAAGAACCGGCCAAAAATGGAAATAAACGGGTCAAACCGGCCTCGGTTCGACCCTATGAACCGACGGCTGGGACTTATATTAAAAAAAATTGAAGGACTATTTTGCAATTTAAGAACTTTGTAGCCCTAATTTCTAAATACTAAATTCCTAAATGAAATCCCTAATCTCAGTTTCACACTTTCACATTCACGACATTGAGCATTGACGAAAAAAAATAAGAACCCAACACATATAGGCGGCGGCTGCGTTCCCTCCAGCAGCGGCAGCGGGCGGTGGCGTTTCCTCCAGCAGCGGCGGCGGTGCGTTTCCTTCAGCAGCAGCGGCGGTGGCAGCGCGTTTCTCTCCAGCGGCGGCCGCTCTCCTTCCTTCGACGGCGACAGAATCTCCGGTCGATTTAAGTGAGGCTTTACTCTTTTATATAAAGTGCGTATGATATATATATATATATATATATATACATACATACATACATATATGAACTTTTGTATTTATATATTTCTTTTTTAAAAGAAAAATTTAATTGAGAACCAAACTTTAAAAAAAAATATTACAGAACGAATTTTATGTATCAGGTTTCTTAAGTTCATTATATTGAAGGCCTACCACTAATATCCTCAAATGTTGGTTATCTAATTATACAAGGAAGCCAATAGACCATTTGAGACATCAGAACGGCAAAGCTCCATTAACATTAAAAAAATCTAAACATTAACAATATTTGATATTTGTATGATATTTGGTGGATTTATTTTAATATTAAATATATATTTATATAATTATGATATCATACCGGCTCAACCGCTTTATTAACGGTTTGACCGATCGAACTCGGTCCGACCAAAAATTCTAAGATGTCCGGTTCAACGTCCGGATCCGCTTTTTAAAACATAGATAAAAACATATATTAAATAAGAAAAATTAAAGAATAATGAATCAATTATTTAAATTTGACGACCATTGCTGAGCCGATTAGACGTGAATGGTTTCGAATTGAGCAACTAAAAATCATGCAAAAAAATTCCAGTCAAACTCAATTTGGAAACCATTCCCAGACCTTTGGGCAATTTTTAGGTGATATTGGAGGATCTGGAAGTGATCTCGAAGAGTACTAAAATTTGTATTAGTCAGATTTGACTTGTATTTTATTTGTTTTGTTATGCTTTTGTATTTTATTCATTTATTTATTATTGTGTTTTAGCATTGTATTTCTTTTATGTTCTATCCGTCTATTTGCTATGTTGTGATCTTTTAAATTTAAATATGATATTTTATTTACCATTTTAAATTTTATTTAAATACAATAATTATTTATATTTAATTTTTAATTTTTAAATTATATTATATCATAAATAAATATAATATTAATATATAGTACACTTACCTAAAATATATATAATACATTACATAATACAATAAATATATAAATCATATAAATAAAATGATAAAAAAAAAAGAAAAAAAAGAAAAACATTTGCGTTATGAACAGTGCGTGGCAAATTTGCCACACACTGTTCATAGATGGTATTTTGCCTCAACATTTGCATTTGCGTTGGATCTGTGATTTGCGGCAATTAAGTGTTTGCCACAAGAATAGCGTCCCCATTGGGACTGCTCTAAGGGTGTGAAAGTATTGACTATTTGAGTCAGTATTGAGAACTAGAGCCACCATCTGATGGTTAATATCTTACAATATAGCCACCTAATATGGTGGACATTGGGTGTGAATAATTAGTTTTTTGAGAAAGAGGTATAGTAATTATTGAAATGTGTCTATTCAAATTCTCAACTAGAAACCTACAGTACATAATTCAAATTCTGAAAAAATTTAGTAATTGATGACCGTATCATGTCCAAGTGTTCATAAATAATGAATGTGTGTAAATATATGTCGATGGATATGTATCTAGGGGTGTGTTTTAAACATTTTGCAAGTCTGTGTTTTAAACATTTCTCCTTGCTCTGTTTTTTTCTTTCATGTGCTGCAATTATATTTTTTTGTATTTGTATTGCACAAGGAACTGCCGCACTGTGGCAACAGACGCTAGTGCCGTTGTGGAGGAAGCAAAAACAACATTATGACAATTTAGTTATAATATTGTACATACGCTTTTGTGCTAGTATTTAAAGATCGGGCGTGATTACTTGTACACTATAGTTGCTGGTGAACACATTTGGAATATAAGCACATAATTTACAACAACTTTATTGCATGGCTAGTCCCAAAGTGCTATAGTTAAGTGCAATTATGTTGTTAATTGATTTACAATTTATGCTTATCAAATAAAGTTGAAATAAAATTGATGCACATTCTGTGCATGCACATTCTGTGCATGCACATTTCGTGCACAATTCGCAACAGTCTTTTGTCTATTTCAAAACTCGTCTATAATTAATTTTTCAATATACATTATTTTCCAACCAGATTTTGTGAATAAATTCAATATTTAGCCTGTAAAAAAGAAAAACTCCAATAACTTATCATAAAACTATTTTGAAACTATTTCCTGTTCATCTCGAAATTCGTCTTTAATTCATTTTCTCTTTAGTATCCATTATTTTCCCAATAACATTTTGTGAAAAATTCAATTATCACTTTTAAAAAGAGAAAAACTCCAATTATTTACCATAAAATTGTTTAATAGTTTTTAAATATCAAACATTTAATATATATATATATATAGTGTGTTATCATTTAGGAATATCAAACAACAATTTATTTTTCCCTACTTAAATTATTCATATCTAATTAATAAAAAATATACAATTTTATAAATCAAACAACATTTAAGATATTTAACTTTATTTAGCCTCGGTTGTAGTAGTGGCCATGGTGACCCTTGTTCAAGCTTGCTTTCTCAACAACCTTCTAGGTGTTCATGTAATTAATGAGCTCCCATCAAATTCTACAATGAAGGAATATTGTAGATCTGATGGTCAGGACCTAGGATGCTCTAGGTTGAATTTGACACAAGACTTCAGCTGGAGTTATTGTAAATGGAACCCATTCACGGTATATGATGGTGATTGCCATCTTCTCTGGGAGTCGAGTTCCAAAGAAAGAGAGCTACATATGATGATCTCTTACCCATATAAATGTAGAGTGAGAAATGAAGACTATTGGTGGAGTGCAAGGGCCGATGACATTTATATGTTGATTAGTGATTAGACCACATTGTGTATCCATGGAAACCCCTTGAATTTCACACCGATTCTGCATGCTCCAATGATATGCTGTTCTCCTCTCTCTATTTTTGATGTATATCATATATACGTTCTTACATTTGTGATTATTTAATAGTCTCAACGACAATTGAAATTAAGAGGAAAATAAATACATTTCTCCTTGCTCTGTTTTTTCTCATGTGTGATTGTCATCATGACTACATGCTGCAATTTTTTTTTTTTTGCATTTGTATTGCACAAGGAACTGCCACACTGTGGCAACAAACACTGGTGCCAATGTGGAGGAAGCAAAAATAACATGATGATGATTTAGTTATAATGTTGTACATACACTTGTTCACTATAGTTGCTGGTGAACACATTTGGAATATAAGCACATAATTTACAATAACTTTATTACATGGCTAGTTCAAAAGTGCTATAGTTAAGTGCAAATAATGTTATTAATTGATTTACAATTTATGCCTACCAAATAACATTGAAATAAAATTGATGTACATTTTGTGCGTGCACATTTCGTGCACGATTCACAAATACCCACTTGTGGATATCATGCATAGTATTTGGAATTTACTTAGCTCAAATACCCACCTTATTCTTGCTCCAAGAGGATTCCTTGAAGAGATTCATACTACAAATAGAAATATCTTCTGGTGTTTTTACATGTTTATTTACTTCGAGAGTGAAGTTCGTATCAACTGTTAGGAATAGATATGTCATGCCAATGGATTTACTTCGAATGACAGATATTGGTGTACATATGTCCATTATAGGATTAGCATTTGCAACCATACTTGAGAGAAAAAGAATTACAGATCAAGATCATCAAAAAGTTGGTAGGAAACCTAGGATGAGCGTGTTCTTGTCTTTTCCCCAAAGCACATTTTTATACATCAATGAGAGTATCCTTATAAAAGGATTGGACATATATTTTGAATAGATGCCTCATTGGGCACGCGGTTTCTCGAAAGCTTTTTATACGGGTGGGGTGGGCTTCAGATGTCTTGTTAATGTTCTTCTCATGAAAGCCAGAGATCATTTTTTTTGCTGGTTCGGCGAGGACATTGACAGCAGCCGGTTGGATGCATCCTTTTGGGAATTATTCACTATCATCCTTATTTATCTTGTAATCTTATGATCTGCTGCTAGATGGGTTCAAAGGTTCCAGATGATAAGGTATGTAGAGTGTAGTGCATTCCTCATTCTTACATTTTCATAGCATGACATATATCTTACATTGTTGTAGATAGGAGAGGACTGAAGGGCATGAAGAAGCTGGGGATTAACTTCTTACCTACTGCAGTGTTATGCCTTTTCCCTTTGAAAAGGTCCTTAGCTATGTGATTTCTGGCAGTGACATTCTTGTGGTTAGGTTTTTTAGATATTAACGAGTGCTTTATTTCTGTATTTTTTTTTCATACTTTAAATGAGTTGTAATAGTTATCTCCACTTGTTGTTTTAAATGATGAATGAGATGGTTAATTGGTTTTTAATCGTATTCAATTAAGGTTCTGTCTCGGTACAAGGAATTAATTTTTTTTTTTTCATTTGTATTGCACACGGAACTGCCACACTGTGGCAACAGACACTGATGCCAATGTGGAGGAAGCAAAAATAACATGATGATGATTTAGTTATAATGTTGTACATACACTTGTACATTATAGTTGCTGGTGAACACATTTGGAATATAAGCACATAACTTACAATAACTTTATTACATGGTTAGTTCAAAAGTGCTATAGTTAAGTGTAAATAATGTTATGAATTGATTTACAATTTATGCTTACCAAATAACGTTGAAATAAAATTGATGCACATTTTGTGCGTGCACATTTCGTGCACGATTCACAAATACCAAATTGTGGATATCATGCATACTATTTTGAATTTACTTAGCTCAAATACCCACCTTATTCTTGGTCCAAGAGGATTCCTTGAAGATATTCATACTATAAATAGAAATGTCTTATGGTGTTTTTACATGTTTATTTACTTCGAGAGTGAAGTTCGTATCAACTGTTCTGAATAGATATGTTATGCCAATGGATTTTCTTCGAAGGACAGATATTGGTGTACACACGTCAATTGTAGGATTTGCATTTGCAACCATACTTGAGAGAAAAAGAATTACAGATCAAGATCATCAAAAAGTTGGCAGGAAACCTAGGATGAGCGTGTTCTTGTCTTTTCCCCAAAACACATTTTTATACATTAGTGAGAGTATCCTTATAAAAGGATTGGACATATATTTTGAGGAGATGCCTCACTGGGCACGCGGTTTCTCAAAAGATTTTTATACGAGTGGGGTGGACTTCGGATTGTCTTGTTAATGTTCTTCTCATGAAAGCCGGAGATAATTTTTTTGGCTGGTTCGGCGAGGACATCGACAGCAGCCGGTTGGATGCATTCTTTTGGGTGTTATTCACTATCGTCCTTATTTATCTTGTAATCTGTCGATCTGCTGCTAGATGGGTTGAAAGGGTCCAGATGATGAGGTATGTAGAATGTAGTGCATTCCTCATTCTTACATTTTCATAGCATGACATATATCTAACATTGTTGTAGAGAGGAGAGGACTGAAGGGCCTGAAGAAGCTGAGGAGTAACTTCTGACCTACTGCAGTGTTATGCATTTTCCCTTTGAAAAGGTCCTTAGCTATCTGATTTTTGGCAGTGACATTCTTGTGGTTAGGTTTTTAGACATTAACGAGTGCTTTATTTATGTATTTTTTTCATACTTTAAATGAGT
The DNA here is from genome assembly GCA_026898435.1 of Prunella vulgaris. Classification (NCBI taxonomy): domain Eukaryota; kingdom Viridiplantae; phylum Streptophyta; class Magnoliopsida; order Lamiales; family Lamiaceae; genus Prunella; species Prunella vulgaris. Next base: position 359,596 of record JAPKLY010000307.1, read on the forward strand.
TGTAATAGTTATCTCCACTTGTTGTTTTAAGTGATGAATGAGATGGTTAATTGGTTTTTAATCGTATTCAATTAAGGTTCTTGTCTCGGTACAAGGAATAAATTAATTTTTTTTGCATTTGTATTGCACACGGAACTGCCACACTATGGCAACAGACACTGGTGCCAATGTGGAGGAAGAAAAAATAACATGATGATGATTTAGTTATAATGTTGTACATACACTTGTACACTATTGTTGTTGTTGAACACATTTGGAATATAAGCACATAATTTACAATAACTTTATTACATATATCAGACACTGGTGCCAATGTGTAGTGCATTCCTCTTTCTTACATTTTCATAGCATGACATATATCTTACATTGTTGTAGATAGGAGAGGTGTTAGGATATTCCTGTTAGATGTTTTGATGATATGATAAACCAATCAGCTTGTAATAGGACCAGCTGAACCTGTTAGTCAGCTGATGAGTAGTTAGGATTAGAAAGGTTCTAGTAAGGGGTAATCAACCTTGCTGCCTAGAAGATCCGAAGCTATCATGGAGAAGAAGACTTAGCCAATTCTAGAAGACAGAAGAGTTGAGCAGCTGACACTGAAGTTCTAAGAAGAGTATATCAGAAGAGACAGATCAGCTGATATCAGAAGATCAGCTGATCAGCTGAGCACATCGCAGACAAGACAAGGACCAAGGATCAAGAGTTTCCAGACAAGGTCCAGAAGATCAGTTGAGGTGCACACCAGCAGACAGTACACCAGGTGAGGAGTCAGATCAGCTGAAGTCTTGTGCTATGCCCAGATTCTACGGAATCATTTTCAAGGGTTGACTTGCGGCAAAAGAAGGAAGATTCCCAGAATAAAAGATCAATCAATCAAGGGGACAAACTTGATTGATTGTGAATCACGAAGATTTTCGGGAATCAAGAAGGAGATTCAATCAATCTCAATGATTGATTGAATACGAGATTATAGGATCTCAGATTTCTAGTTTATCTCAACGGCTAGTTATTTGACCCTATAAATTAGAGTAACAGTGATGATTTCAGTATTGGATTTACACGCACTTTAAGCCTGCCAAAACTCTGTCAAAATCATTACTCGCACTCAACACCTTTCATTAATACTTACCTTTTGTAAGCTTTGTAGAAGCTGTTAGAAGTCGATAGCTGTTTAAGCTTTGACTGATTGTAAGAGAGTAGTACTCTCAAAGTTTGTGAGTGAGTGAGTGAGTGAAGTTAGTGGAGAGCCCCACAATTCCAATTGGATTGTGGAGAGTGGAATAGGACCTTTTGTCCGAACCACTATAAATCCTTTGTGTCTCGCGCCTTTATTTCCTGTTCTTTACTTGTGCACATAACCAAAAAACTGATTCTCACTAAAATGTTTCCGCACAAATTTACACAGTGCACAACTTTAAAATTTAGACTATCTTAAGTAGTCTGGTGTTTTTGAAATAAGCCAAAAATCAGAAAAAAGTTTTGAATCCCTACAAGTCTATTCAACCCCCCCTTTCTAGACTTGTCTAAGGGTATTCTTACTATAAAACCTGCCTTTGGGACCAACAAGTGGTATCAGAGCTATGTGTCCAAAAGACCACAGCCTGAGAAAGCTTTTGGTGGTCACCTGGACAGATCCGTGAAAATCGTTTTAGAAAATTATGTGTGCATTTTATCTAACCACTTGCAGATATGTCTTCTTACAAGAAGAGTGGATTCAAGACGAGGAAGTTGCTAGAATTTTCCATAGAAGACTATGATTACTGGAAATTCAGAATGGAGAATCACCTTGGACCCATTCATGATCGGATGCTAGATGTTCTGGAGGAAGGGTCAATCAAGTTTTACTGGGAAGGAGTAAGTGATGGCAAGACTCCAGAAGCTGAGATCAGCGAAAGAAGGAAGCCAGAGAAGAAGAAGAGTGAACTAAATGATGCTGAAAGAAAGCTCTTCAATCTGGATCAAGTGGCCAGGACAGAAATTATCGAGACATTGTCTAAGGAGTACATTGAAAAGATCAAAACCTGCAAGACAGCTAAGGAGATGTGGGAGAAACTCTCCTTAATGTGTGAAGGGACTGATCAGATAAAGGAGAATAAGCTTCAAGCCGTTCTTCACACTTTTGACACTTTCAAGATGAAAGCTGACGAGTCAATTGATCAACTTGATATGAGATTGACTAATATCTTGAATAAGGCAATTTCTCTAGGAAAGGATTACTCAGAGAAGGAGATCAATAACAAAATCTTGAGATCTCTTACTTCTAGATGGAGAGTGAAGGTGACTGTGATCAAGGATACCAAGAACTTATCTGAGATGAGTCATCATACACTATTATCTCATCTGAAGGCACATGAGTTCGATATCCAAGAAGAAGACCAAAGATGAGACTCCAACTTCATCAGCTACGAAGAATGTTGCATTCTCTGCTGCAGCTGATAGTCAAGAGAAGTCCTCTACTCCAGAGGACATGAGTCTAAAGTAGCAACTTGCTCTGCTAACCAAGAAGTTTGACAAGATGTCAAACAAGTTCCAGAAGTACAGATCCCATTGGAAGAAGAACAAGGGTGATTCTTCCAGGAGGTACCAGAAGTCATCTGATTCTAGAAGACCATCAGATGAGCAGGAGACCAGATACAAGTCTCCAGAGAGAAGGAGGGAACCAAGTCCCAGAAGAGGAGGAGATGGTGTGTGCTATTCTTGCAACAAGCCAAGACATCTCAGCTATGATTGTCCTCAGCTTACACCAAGGGAGAGAGAAGAGAAGAGGATCAAGAGAGATCGCAGATTTGCTAACAAGAGAGCTCTGCTGGCAGAGGAGGAGAAGCAAGACATCAGCTCATCCTCATCCTCATCTAATTTTGAATCAGAGGAAGATATCTGCCTTATGGCTAAGGTAGAAGAGGTAAATTCTCCTACCCCCTCTGTTAGCTCATCCTGCTCTTCTACCTATTCTATGGAGTCAGATATACACAAGTTGTTATCTGATCTCCAATCCTAATTAAAAGTTTGTTCTAAACTGGAAGAGGAGAACTCTAGTCTGAAAGCTGAAGTTCTAAGCTTAAGACAGGATCTGGAAAATGCTAGACTGCCAGTATTATCCTATGACTCACATGCTAACAAGTTTGCTGACTTAATAGCAAAGTGTGAGGAATGGGAGAAGCTGATAGAAAGGCTGATTTATGAGAACACTGTGTTGAGTGAAGAACAAAATCTGCTGACAGCTAAGTTCGATGAACTCTTCAAGCAGAATGAACTGACAATAAAAAATTCACAGCAGCTTCAGCTGAAAGTGGACCAGCTGACTAAGGCAAAGAATGTCGTGTCTGAAATAGCTGAGTCCTCACAAACTGTGAATGACAAAAGGGGTCTTGGTTATCCCAAACCCAAACCACAAAAGAAGAAGAAAGGTGACAGTGGGTTAATTAGGGATCCTCGAAAGGGTAAAGGGCCAGCTGAGCCTGCATCTGGATCAGAAGGGCAAAAGAGCAGAGGGACAGAAAAGGTCCCAGCTAGACAGAAGAGCTCCAAAGCTCAAAAGTCTGCTGGAGATCATAAGGTGTCAGCAGAGCAGAAGAGTACTAAAACTCAGAAGTCTGCTGATAACCAACATAAGTCCAAAGCTCAGAAGCCCGAAGACCAGAAGAGGCATCCAAGTCATAGCTCTGCTAAGACAAGGAGACCTCAGCAGAATCAGCAGAGGAATGATAAGCCTGGGCCATCGCAACAGAGTAAGCCCAAGCGAAACAGACCTCAACCCTGGGTTACTTTTAATGTAACCAAAGTAGGCAAGCCTTCACCGGCTAAAGTATATGAGTCATTTGGAGGCTCAAGCCGAAACTATCCTTTTGAGCAGCCCAACTACAAACCTGTTGTTATCACTCATCGTCCCAAAAGTGATCCTCTGAGGGAGATGATCTTTGTGGACAAGCATGGTAGAAGGTTGAGATCACCTAAACCCCATAAGGATGATCTCTACCTGTGGATCCAGAAAGTTGATACTAACCAATCAGGACCCAAAGAAAGGGTACCTAAAGCCTGAGTTTTTATTTCAGGCAGACTCTAGCCCAATAGAGAGAGGAGAAGCCAAGGGCTATGTCTGGTACATTGATAGCGGATGTTCGAAGCACATGACCTTTGAGAAGCATCTTCTCCAAGATTTTGTGACGCTTGATGGGCCTAGAGTTGTATTTGGTGACAACAATTTTGGAGTCACCAGAGGAGTTGACACCCTGCTGATTAAAGGAACAAGAGTTGAAGAAGTCTACTATGTAGAAGGGCTTATGCACAATCTTCTGTCAGTATCCCAATTCTGTGACAAGGGGTATTCAGTAAGATTTTCTAAGAACTCTTGTCTTGTTATTAATGATTTAAATGAGCAGGTGTTACTAACTGGCCTCAGAAGAGGTAATATGTATCTTGCAGATTTTGCAAGTTGTCCACCTGACTCATGTTTAGTTGCTAAAAGCTCATCAGAAGTCAGCTGGCTCTGGCACAAGAGATTAGGTCATCTGAACTTCAAGACTCTCAACAAAGTGTGATGCCTGTCAGAAATGAAAGCAGACTGAGGTGTTTGCATCTGAGCAGAAGTGTGATGCCTGTCAGAAAGGAAAGCAGACTAAAGCCTCATTCAAGGATGTGCAGAGTAATTCAACAACTAAAGTACTCCAGCTGCTTCATATGGATTTGTTTGGACCTGTCTCACCTCTTAGCTTCAGTGGAAGGAAGTACACACTGGTGATTGTTGATGACTATACAAGATTCACTTGGGTAGTGTTCTTGTTCAAGAAGAATGAGACTATGGTCAAGATGCTGGAGTTGTTCAAGAGGATTCAGAAGGAGCTGGACCTCAGCATAGTCAGAATCAGAAGTGATAAAGGTACTGAGTTTCTTGACTCTGTTGTTTCTGACTACTGCAGGAATAATGGTATTCAGCATGAGACATCAGCTGCCAGAACACCTCAGCAGAATGGGTTAGCTGAGAGGAGAAACAGAACCCTCAAGGAGGCAGCAAGAACCATGTTAGCTGAATGTCAGACCCCTCAAAGATTTTGGGCAGAAGCCATCAACACTGCTTGCTTCATCCAAAATAGGTGTCTACCAGTCAAGAGACATGGGAAGACCCCCTATGAGATGTACAAAGGTAAAACTCCTAATCTTTCCTCTGTCAATATTTTTGGGTGTAGGTGTTTCATCCATGACAATGGAAAGACTAAGTTAAAGACTTTTGATGCTAAGGTTGCTGAAGAAATATTCTTAGGATATTCTGGAAACAGCAAAGCCTATAGAGTCTTTAACAAGGTTTCTCTTTGTGTGGAGGAGACACCCCATGTTGTATTTGATGAATCTATTCATGAGTACAGCAAGGAGAAGCTAGCAGAAGAGGTGGATCAGCTGAATCTGTCAGACAAGCCAGATCTGATTAAGGTAGTGGTACCTAGGATAGAATCAGATTCAGATTCAGATGATGAGCCCAAGTCAGCTGATATGCCCTCATCAGCACCAGATGATGGCACATTGACTCCTGACACTAACCAAAGGGGAATATCGGACAAGACCCAAGAGGAGCAGACCATGGCACCTCAAAGGGGCAAGAAGAAGTTGTCTAATTTCCCAGCTGAGCAGATCTTAGAAGATCCAAGTGTGGGTGTTCAGACCAGAAGAAAGCTAAACTTGGGTGCTCAGTTCAGCTGTTATATGTCTCTGATAGAACCTAAGAATATCCATGAAGCTCTTGAAGATCCAAATTGGATTGTAGCTATGCAAGAGGAACTAAACCTGTTTGCAAGACAAGAAGTTTGGACTCTAGTGGAGAGGCCCAAACATCAGAAGGTCATAGGCACTAAGTAGGTCTTTAAGAACAAAAAGGATGAAAATGATGTAGTGGTGAGAAACAAGGCAAGGCTAGTAGCCCAGGGGTATTCACAGTCAGAGGGGATTGACTATGATGAAACATTTGCTCCTGTGGCAAGACCAGAAGCCATCAGATTGTTTCTTGCCTATGCTGTTTTCAAAGGGTTCAAGGTATACCAGATGGATGTCAAGTAAGCTTTTTTGAATGGTATCCTGGCAGAAGAGGTTTATGTGGAACAGCCACCAGGATTTGAGATTGGGAACAAGGTGTATAGGTTGCAGAAAACATTATATGGACTCAAGCAAGCACCTAGGGCATGGTATGATACTCTATCACAGTTCCTGCTGGATAGTGGATTCAGCAAAGGAAAGATAGATAAGACCTTGTTCAGAAAAGAAGATGGAGATGATATCCTCTTGGTGCAGATCTATGTGGATGATATCATCTTTGGCTCCCCAAATAAGCAGATGTGTGATCAGTTCAGCAAACTAATAACAAGCAAGTTTGAGATGTCCATGATGGGGGAGATGACTTATTTCCTTGGACTTCAGGTGAAGCAGATATCCAATGGAACCTTCATAAGCCAAGCTAAGTATGCCAAGAATCTGATAGAAAAGTTTGGAGTCAGTAGCAGCAAAGAAGCTAAGAATCCAATGATGGCAAACTTTAGCATGGATCCAGATGAGGCTGGTGAGAAAGTGGATTAGACACAATATAGAGGACTTATTGGTTCTCTGCTGTATCTCACTGCCAGCAGACCTGATATCAGCTTTGCAGTATGGGTATGTGCATGGTTTCAGGCAAGTCCTAAGAAATCTCATCTGGAAGCAGCTAAGAAGATTGTGAAGTATTTGAAGGGTACTTCCAATCTAGGCCTCTGGTACCCTGCTGATGATAATTTTCAGTTGAGTGGGTATTCAGATTCTGACTATGGAGGGTGCAAGATTGATAGGAAGTCAACTTCAGGCACATGTCAGTTTCTGGGAAGTAAGCTGATATCTTGGTTCTCCAAGAAGCAGACCTCAGTAGCTACTTCCACAACAGAGGTAGAGTACATGGCTGTTGGTAGCTGCTGTTCTCAGCTGCTCTGGATCAGACAACAACTGAGGGACTATCATGTGATCACAGAAGAAATACCCATCTTTTGTGATAGCACAAGTGCAATAGCCATTACTCAGAATCCAGTTCTTCATACCAGATGTAAGCATGTGGACATAAGACACCATTTCTTTAGAGATCATGCTGAGAAGGGAGACATCAGGATGGAGAAGATTCATACAGAGAAGCAGAGGGCAGATGTTTTGACCAAACCCTTAGCAGAGGTAAGATTCAGAGAATTAGTAGCAGAGTTAGGAATGATAGATGAAGGAGCAGTCCTTTAGAAAGGGAGAAAAAGGTTTTCTAGGTGGTTAGCTGATGACCAGCTGAGGCGTAGTCTGCTGAAGTAAATCAGCTGATCTTTACATCAGCTGATCTGGTATGTCCTCTTATTCTTTGTTGTCTTATTCCTACCGTGTTATTTATAACTTGATTCAGGTGTAAGTCATGAAAGTCAGCAAGACCAATTCACTTCAGCTGATCCATGTCAGCTGACATTAGAGACCCAGATGAGCAGAAAAGATTTTATAAAAGATTCTTCTTATCAGTTGATATTGCCACGTCAGCTATCGATAAGTATACTTCTTTCTTGTTTTTAAATATTTATTTGAAATATAAAATCTTTTTCAAAATCATTAATAAATCCCTAATTTCTAAAATTAATTTTTGAAAATTGGCAATCAAATCTTTTCTCTTACGAAAATTTGGGGATTTATTACATTTTCCAAAATAAAGTGTCAGTGGTAATTAATTTCTCACCGCCCAAATTACTTCACTAAAGTTTTTCATCATTACCTTTTTCCAAAAGGCGGAACTCTTGGCGGCCAAAACCTTTTCGAAAACCTAACACTTACGCATCACCCCCAAAACTCTCAAAGGTCATCTAATATGGACCTTTGATTTGTGTGATGCAATATACAAATCTACGATCAAAATTGATCAGTTTTAATTTTGGAAAAACTTCTCATCTTCCTCGATTCATATATATACTCTTTAACCTCTTTTCTAAAAACCTTTCTGCTCCGAAATCTCTCTATCTTCCTTACTTCTGTGTCTACAATCTTTCTTCATTTCGCTAATATCTGTGTTGAAGTTATGGATAACAAAGCTCTGAAAAAGATGTTCAAGCAGAAGATGTATGCCAAGATGTGTGTTGATTACGACACAACAAGGGTTCCAGAGATTCGAGAGATACTAAACCTCTTTCAACACTATAACCTCTGAACCTTCATATCCATGACGCCGCCTGATCACAAGACCTTGAACTTCTATGCTTTTCAGTTTCTACTCAAAGCCCAGTTCAGCCCTAACACCATTGGTTCTTTGGTTGATGGAAAAACGGTGGTCTTGTCCAAAGATGTTGCTGCTCAGATTTTTGGTTTATCAACCTCTGGTGTCCAACCCCACACTTATAAAGAGGCTGATTATCTGACTACCTTCAAATTTATGGTTAGGAAGAGTCATATGAACACCACCACAAATCTGAAGAAGCATATGCTAAGGAGGAGGTTTAGGTTTCTGATGGATATCGTGACCAAAGTTATTCTGGCAGAACAGGGAAGTTTGGATGCTGTGACCAAACTTCACCTAAGTGTGGCTCGCACGATACTGGATGGAGTTCAAGCAGACTGAGTGAGTCTGCTGTGGTTTCGCTTGGAGCAGGAGTCTAAGCGATGTGCTGTTGATATCGTGAATGGTCAGCAGATTTACAAGATGACATCCAAATGTTCTATGGCCACCAAGATTTCTATAATCTTGAATCACCTGTTGCCAGAACATGAGTGGGATGAAGAATGGGTTGTTGATTACAACCATACCAAGTTCCTTAGGGGAAGTAATTTGGATGTAATTGGGCCAGCTGATTCAGATTCAGATTCAGCAGCTGATCCAGCAGCTGTTACCCCTGGTCCTTCTGCTGGTCCTGGTAGGAAGCAGAAGAGGAAGGCTTCAAAGCCTACTGGAGAGAGTAAGAAGAAGAAGTCCAAGAGGGACATTACTCCAGTTCAGAGGAAACTTTCCTTTGACTCAGATGATGAAGATGACAACGCTACCTTGAGCAACCTGAAGAAAAAGTCTTCAGCTGAAAAGGCTACTCTGCTGGTTGATGAGCCCTCTGATGCAGAAGAGGAACAAGCAGAGGATGAATCAGATGAGGAAGCTGGTTCAGAGGAAGTGTCTGCTTCTGAATCTGATGGAGGAGAAGAGGAGTCAGATAAGGAGGAATCAGCAGAGCCATCAGTTGCTGAGACAGAGGTTATTCATTCCTCTGAAGAGGTACCATCAGAAGACACACCTATAGCTGCTTCACCTATCAGGTCAGCCCAACCTACCCTCTTATTTGATCCCCCACAAACATACTCACATTCCCCTTCACACCATGAATCCCCAAAATCCCAAACCTCTACACATTCCACACCCCCAGCTGACCCCTCACCATCACAATTCCCAGCTGGCAATGAACCAGAGGAGATAGCTGCCTCTGGTGAGCCTTCAGCTGTTCCACAACCTTCTCACCCTGAACCCATTGATCTAGAAACCCCCAACTCCCCCACCAAAATGGCCCAACAAGCACGCCTATCTCACCTTCGTTCAAATGGGCCTCTTGAAAGAAGGATGATCATCACTGCCCTAGCCCACATCACCCTTTACATCCCAGAGCTAAACTCTTTCCCAGCCTGCCAAGACATACTAGCCGATGGCCTTGCTGGGCTCAGGTGAGAGAGGGCCCCGTGACATTCCTCTTGGAACTGGTGAAGGAAATGGGTGAAGCTGCCTTCACCGAGTGGGAAGAAATCCTGATGGATGCCTTAGAGGTTAAGGCACCATCCCAGCTGACTACGCCTGAAGGACTCCGGCAGGTAGCTAGAGCTTTGCTGCTCAAAGATGGGGTTGCGCTGGATTACCCAGAAACAGCGGTGTCAGAGTTCATTCCTCCAGCAGTAAACTTCGAGATCAACCCAGCTGATCAGGTGACTCCTGATATCCTTGATAAATTAAAGGATTATTTTGATGATCATATCAGGGAGGTCAAAGCCACTCTGCTGGCTGCCAAGTCTGCTGCCCCCTCGCTGATTGAACAACATGTCCACCTAGTGTTGCTGGACCATCTGAACAAGCTGCGAGATGCTCTTGAGGACAGCTTGTATGCCACCAGGCAGGAGCTTTTCCACACTCGCCAGCATTTCAAAGATACTGCCAAGGCATTCCTCGATGATGCTTCTGCCTCTCTTTCTGCTGAATCTGATAGGATCAGGCTGATGACTGAAAATCTGGAAAAATAAGTTGCTGAGTGCAAAGATGGTCAGGAGGACCTTAAAGCTATTATTGATAAGCTTCCCACTTCCCTACCCTCTTCATCTGCTGTTGATGATATCAAAAAGGGGGGAAGAGAAGAACTCAGCTGATATCGCTGCTCTGCAAGCTGAGACTGCCTCCTTGAAAGCCGAGATGGAATCCTTGAAGGCACTGCTAATAGAAAACAGTGGTGTTCTGTCTGCCAGGATTCAGAATGTAGAAGAGTATGTTAATACTCAAAATCAGGCACAACAAAGGGCTCAGGTGATGAGAGATCAGAGGATGGCTGAGGCTTTGCAGAGACAAGAGGTGGTAGCTGAGGAAAGAGAGAAGAAGAAGCGTATCATGAACACTGAGCTCGATGAGCAGCTTGCGAAAGAATTGCTACTAGCAGAGAAGGAGACCCCAGAAGAGAAAAACAAGAGACATGAGCGGGAGATGAATGATGAGCTGGAGAGACATTATCAGAGGAAGCTGAAGAAATAAGGGAAGATGAGTTCTCAGGGTAGCAAGTCAAAGGCTGGAAAGTATGTTCGTGACCCAAATGAACCCTTGGTTGACGGACCTATTGACTGGTTTTGTAAGGACCTGCCAGCTGAGCTTGTGGATCTCTGGAGGACGATAAAAGCAAGGCTCATGATTCATTTCTATGTTCTCAGAGGAGAAGATACCAGAGGAGAAAGGGAGAAGAACGCAGAATTCAGGGATTGGCTAAAGGAGACGTTTCCAATCTTCTATAAAGCAATCACTGAACTTATGCTGAAGGTGGATTTTCAGCCGGAGCTGCCTGAGATAGAGTACTTTCCCACTCCTTCTGATGATAGTGTGAAGATTGACTGGATAGAAATCAGGAAGATATGGTTGAAGATGGTGACCTGTTTCTTTCCAGATCTTCCTGATACTTCTGTTGCTGCTCTGAAGAACATTGATAAGAGGTTCCTCGACTGGATGCAAGTGCCTATTGACAGCAGAAGACCACTTGTGTAATAGTCCAGCTGAGTCAGCTGAGGTTAGAGTACTTATCTTCTGTAACTCTTCTCTTATTTAATGAAGTTTTTACTATTCTAGACAACTTGTTGTTGTCAGCTGCATTTACTTTTTTGTCTAATGGATCTTAACTAAAGATCTTCTTTTCTGTCCTGTTGATATTGATTTAATATGCTTATCTCTTGAGATCAGCTGAGTTAGTTTTGATATCATCAAAAAGGGGGAACTTGTTAGGATATTCCTGTTAGATGTTTTGATGAAATGATAAACCAATCAGCTTGTAATAGGACCAGCTGAACCTGTTAGTCAGCTAATGAGTAGTTAGGATTAGAAAGGTTCTAGTAAAGGGGAATCAACCTTGCTGCCTAGAAGATCCGAAGCTATCATGGAGAAGAAGACTTAGCCGATTCTAGAAGACAGAAGAGTTGAGCAGCTAACACTGGAGTTCTAAAAAGAGTATATCAGAAGAGACAGATCAGCTGATATCAGAAGATCAGCTGATCAGCTGAGCACGTCGCAGACAAGACAAGGACCAAGGGTCAAGAGTTTCCAGACAAGGTCCAGAAGATCAGCTGAGGTGAACACCAGCAGACCTGCACATCAGCTGAGGTCCAAGTACCAGCAGACAGTACACCAGCTGAGGAGTCAGATCAGCTGAAGTCTTGTGCTATGCCCAGATTCTATGGAATCATTTTCAAGGGTTGACTTGCGACAAAAGAAGGAAGATTCCCAGAATAAAAGATCAATCAATCAAGGGGATAAACTTGATTGATTGTGAATCACGAAGATTTTTGGGAATCAAGAAGGAGATTCAATCAATCTCAATGATTGATTGAATACGAGATTATAGGATCTCAGATTTCTAGTCTATCTCAACGGCTAGTTATTTGACCCTATAAATTAGAGTAACAGTGATGATTTCAGTATTGGATTTACACGCACTTTAAGCCTGCCGAAACTCTGTCAATATCATTACTCGCACTCAACACCTTTCATTAATACTTACCTTTTGTAAGCTTTGTAGAAGCTGTTAGAAGTCGATAGTTGTTTAAGCTTTGACTGATTGTAAGATAGTAGTACTTTCGAAGTTTGTGAGTGAGTGAGTGAGTGAGTGAGTGAGTGAGTGAAGTTAGTGGAGAGCCCCACAATTCCAGTTGGATTGTGGAGAGTGAAGTAGGACCTTTTGTCCGAACCACTATAAATCCTTTGTGTCTCGCACCTTTATTTCCTGTTCTTTACTTGTGCACATAACCTAAAAATTGATTCTCACTAAAACGTTTCCACACAAATTTACACAGCGCACAACTTTCAAATTCAGACTATCTTAAGTAGTCTGGTGTTTTTTAAATAAGCCAAAAATTAGAAAAAGGTTTTGAATCCCTACAAGTCTATTCAACCCCCCCTACTAGACTTGTCTAAGGGTATTCTTACTCTAAAACCTGTCTTTGGGACCAACAAGAGGACTGAAGGGCATGAAGAAGCTGGGGAGTAACTTCTTACCTACTGCAGTGTTATGCCTTTTCCCTTTGAAAAGGTCCTTAGCTAAGTGATTTCTGGCAGTGACATTCTTGTGGTTAGGTTTTTTAGATATTAATGAGTTCTTTATTTATGTATTTTTTTTGTACTTTAAATGAGTTGTAATAGTTATCTCCACTTGTTGTTTTAAGTGATGAATAAGATGGTTAATTGGTTTTTAATTGTATTCAATTAAGGTTCCTGTCTCGGTACAAGGAATTAATTAAATTTTTTTTCATTTCTATTGCACACTGAACTGCCACACTGTGGCAACAGACACTGGTGCCAATGTGGAGGAAGCAAAAATAACATGATGATGATTTATTTATAATGTTGTACATACACTTGTACACTATAGTTGCCGATGAACACATTTGGAATATAAACACATAATTTACAATAACTTTATTACATGTCTAGTTCAAAAGTGCTATAGTTAAGTGCAAATAATGTTATTAATTGATTTACAATTTATGCTTACCAAATAACGTTGAAATAAAATTGATGCACATTTTGTGCGTGCACATTTCGTGCACGATTCACAAATATCCACTTGTGGATATCATGCATAGTATTTGGAATTTACTTAGCACGAATACCCACCTTATTCCTGCTCCAAAAGGATTCCTTGAAGAGATTCATACTACAAATAAAAATGTCTTCTGGTGTTTTTACATGTTTATTTACTTCGATAGTGAAGTTCGTATCAACTGTTCTGAATAGATATGTTATTCCAATGTATTTACTTCGAAGGACAGAAATTGGTGTACACATGTCCATTGTAGGATTTGCATTTGGAACCATACTTGAGAGAAAAAGAATTACAGATCAAGATCATCAAAAATTTGGCAGGAAACCTAGGATGAGCGTGTTCTTGTCTTTTCCCCAAAACACATTTTTATACATCAGTGAGAGTATCCTTATAAAAGGATTGGACATATATTTTGAGGAGATGCCTCACTGGGCACGCGATTTCTCAAAAGCTTTTTATACGGGTGAGGTGGGCTTCGGATGTCTTGTTAATGTTCTTCTCATGAAAGTCAGAGATAATTTTTTTGGCTGGTTCGGCGAGGACATCGACAACAGCCGGTTGGATGCATTCTTTAGGGTGTTATTCACTATCGTCCTTATTTATCTTGTAATCTTCTAATCTGCTGCTAGATGGGTTCAAAGGGTCCAGATGATCAGGTATGTAGAGTGTAGTGCATTCCTCTTTCTTACATTTTCATAGCATGACATATATCTTACATTGTTGTAGATAGGAGAGGACTGAAGGGCATGAAGAAGCTGGGGAGTAACTTCTTACCTACTGCAGTGTTATGTCTTTTCCCTTTGAAAAGGTCCTTAACTATGTGATTTCTGGCAGTGACATTCTTGTGGTTTGGTTTTTTAGACATTAACGAGTGCTTTATTTCTGTATTTTTTTTCGTACTTTAAATGTAACGCCCCAGTTTTCCAAAATGCAATTTCGTCATTCTAGAAACCCGAGTCATCACTTAGTGACTGAAAATCCATACTATTTTTTTTTCTTCAAAAATAAAACACTTTTAATGACATTAAATAGATAGAGGAAGCATATGTTTTGTTAAAAGAATACATGTACAGCGGAAAGACTATTTTTTTTTTGTTATAAAAGACGCGGTGGCCATTTTGATGATTTACTATGCTAGGATCTTTATAAAAAGTTTGGCACAAAATAGACAACAAGATAACTATCATAAATTATCATCCAGAAATTTTATAACTGTTTGGCATATTTCTAAAGTCGTAATAAGAGTTATCATCCTTAACTCCTTTTCTTTTGATGCGTGATAAAATACCAATACAGGAGACCGTATCACTTTTCCACTGGCACGAAGTCCACCTCGTCATATCCTGAAAAAGATTTATAAATAGGGGGGATGAGATTTGAATTCTCAGTGTGGGCGACCTTTATGCTACTATACAGATTGGTAGTACGCAAACGTATCGTTTTTGTAAAAACATTTTTTCATAGCCACAAAGGCTCATCGTTCATCATATAGCCCATAGGCTCTGTCCACCGTAGCGCCTAGCTACACAAGCCAGACCACTACATATCATTTGAGATACTT